>CM035436.1:94505095-94517595 GCA_020310875.1 Ceratopteris richardii
AATCTCATATGAGGAGAGAGAGTTAGTGATAGGTTGTGAACAAAATGTAATCTTATTTTAATAATATTTTGTATTTTTTTCATATATGTATATTAGTTTCTCTTTACTAATTGGGCTATTGGACAACATATTAGAATCAAAGCTATTGATTATTTACATAAAACAAAGGATTCTAGTATTGTTGCTACTTTCAAGCATGTATCATATGCTAGCTCAAAAGACACGAGCCTTATAGATGGCGAACTTGATTATGTGGGAATTATTGTTGGTATCTACGAAATATCATTTTGTATATTCAAATAGGTAGAAAAAAGTTTATATTTTTTTATGAAATATAAACTTTTGATAGCTCATTTTGATAGGTTGACTGGTTTTGAGCCGAGTATAAAGGTATTAATTCCACATTGAGAAAGGAATTATCAGGGTTTTGGGCAATTGATTCTTCCAAGGTAATGTGGGAACTATTGTTGGTATGTATAGATGGTGAACTTGATTATGTGGGAACTGTTGTTGGTATCTACAAAATATCGTTTTGTGCATTCAAACAGGTAGAAAAAGGTTTATAATTTTTTTTATAGAGTTTATTCTTTTTTTAAGCACCTAATAATGGTTTTTTGGTTTTATATATTTTGATAGGTCATTTTGAAGGTTTACTGGTTTTGAGCTAAAAAGGTATTCATTCCACACATTGAGAAAGAAATTATCTGGGTTTTGGGCAATTGATTCTTTCAAGGTAATGCGATCTACTAGAGAACCGTATATTCTTCTTGTTGGAGTTAGACGTCTGCGGAAGCGCGCGAACAGCACAAGGAAGAAGAAGAAGCTTGGAGCACAACACACAAGACTGAATGTATTACTAGAGAATGTACAAAGATAAGTAGCCCATTAGGGCAATAGGCGTATATACAAGCCGGGGGAAAAAAACCTCCTAAAGAGGGAAAAAAGTGCCCCGGCGGTCCTAGAGTGTTCACACACATCACTACCTAAATATATCAACAAATCCCCCCTGGGAGTGATGCGGTGAACAAGGAGCTGGCACTCATGTATAAGGAAGTGCCGAGCTATGTGGAAATCACTCCACAAAAGGAAGTAAGCCCAAAGCTTTGCGGAAAGCTTCAAACTTCTCCCTAGGCAGAGCCTTCGTGAAAAGGTCTGCAATGTTCTCCTGCGTGGGCACATATGCCAAGCTGATCTCCCCAGCAGAGAACCTCTCCCTGACATAGTGATAATGCACCTCAATGTGCTTAGTGCGAGCATGGAACACAGGGTTCCTCGCAACTGCCAATGCGCTCTGACTGTCAGTGAAGATGGTGGTGGCAGAAGACTGGCCAACACCCAAATCAGCCATAAGGCGTCTGAGCCACACACACTCAACAGTCGCTGTGAAAGCTGCCCTATACTCAGCCTCACAACTGGAAGTGGCCACAGTAGGCTGCTTCTTGCTCAACCAAGATATACATGAGCTACCAAGCATGAAGCAAAAACCACTGGTGGACACACGAGTGTCATAGCAACCAGCCCAATCTGAGTCAGAAAAAGCATGCAAATCTGGCAGTAGTGATCCCCCCTTGGGATAAAACAACCCAAGTAGCCGAGTACCACTCAAGTAGCGAAAGATGCGCTTAACCGCTTTCCAATGCGTGACTCCTGGGCAATGCATAAACCTGCTCATCTGTGAGACAGCAAACTGAATATCTGGCCAAGTAATGCATAAGTAAATCAAGCATCCAACAGCCTGCTGATAGAGAACAGCATCAAATGCATCTCCAGCATCATGAAGACTCAATCGTAAACCTGTCTCCATAGGAGTGGCAATAGGCTTACAGTCTTCAAGGCCAAAACGCTGCAATAATGTGTCAATATATTTCCTTTGACACAAAGCCATTCCACCATCAACTTGCATAAACTGAATGCCCAAATAGTGATGCAAATGCCCCAAATCAGACATCTCAAATGAGGCATGCAAATCAGCCTTGAAATCAGCAATATGCTTCTCAAGAGGACCAGTGAGCAGCATGTCGTCTACATAGACAACAATGATCAAAAGCACATCATTAGCACGCTTAACATATAAGGTGCTTTCAGTTGGACTGTTCTCAAAACCATGTGCAATCAGATAGGCATGGATTTTCTCATACCAAGCACGTGGTGCTTGCTTTAAACCATATAACGCCTTCTTTAACCTGCACACCTGGTTTTCATGCCCTTTCTGCACAAAGCCACGGGGCTGAAAAACATACACTTCTTCATGCAATTCACCATTCAGAAATGCTGTTTTAATGTCCAACTGATGTACATTCCAACCATGATGGGCTGCAAGTGCACAAATGCTCCGAACAGTAGTCATACGGCATGTAGGTGCAAAGGTCTCATCAAAATCAATGCCTCTTTCCTGCGCATAACCCTTTGCAACAAGCCTAGCCTTATACCTGTCAACTGTACCATCAGGTTTACGCTTCAGCTTGTATACCCACTTAGTGCCAATGGCCTTCTTGCCAGGAGGCAAGTCACATAAAGACCATGTACCATTCTTCATTATAGCATCATATTCAGATTGCATAGCAGCCATCCAATTTTCTGAATTTTGTGCTTCATCAAAAGAAACAGGCTCATTCTCATCACAGAGACTAGATGCAGCCATAGCATAGCAATCTGATGCAAAGGAGGTACTATGAGAGCCTGAACGAGTACGATATGACAAAGGTGCATCTAATTTGCTGTCACGCAAAGTCTGCACCAGCCATTTTGGCATAGTTTTTGCCTGTTCAATATCAGCTCTCTCATCAACAAGTGCATCATGTAAATCTGCATCAGAAATGGCATGATCTGCATCATCATATGAAACCTGCAAAGGCTGAGAAGTTGCCTCATTAGGACCAGCGCTAGCCTGTCCACCTGTAAAAAGAGGCATCAAAGTATCATACATGTCTTTGGAGCTAACAGATGTCTCCTTAGTACATGAAAGCAATGGCTGAATAGCATCTTCCACAAAGACAACATCACGGCTAACCAGAATGCGTTTAGTCTGTGGATGATACAGACGATAGCCTTTACTTTCAGAACTGTACCCAACAAAAATACATTTTACTGCCTTATCATCCAATTTTCTGCGATGTTGTTCAAGCACTAATGCATATGCCAAACAACCAAAAACACGCAGATGAGCAACAGATGGCTTGCGGTCATGCCAAGCCTCATATGGAGTGATAGACTGCAACGCTTTCGTGGGACACCTGTTCAGTACATATGCTGCACACATGACAGCCTCAAGCCAGAAACTATGTGGTAAAGCCTGACTTTTGACCATGCACCTCGCCATCTCCATGAGTGACCTGTTCTTTCGTTCAGCAACTCCATTCTGTTGAGGTGTATACGGCACTATACACTGGTGTTTTATCCCACGTTCAGCCAGAAATGCATTAAAATCTGAAGACATATATTCCCCCCCTCGATCAGAACGGAGGGTGCCCATTTTACATGCTGACAGATTTTCAGCCAAAACCAAAAACTGTTTGAAGCACATGAACACTTCGGACTTTGCTTTGAGTGGATATACCCATGCATGCCTGGAAAAATCATCAATGAAAGTCACGAAGTAAAGGTAATTTCCAAAAGAGGGTGTCTGCATAGGACCACAGACATCACTATGTACAAGCTGCAATTTCTGCATAGCCCGAACTGAACCATCTTTTGGAAAGGAAGAACGCTGCATTTTGCCCAAAATACAGCCTTCACAAACATGTTTTCCAGGTGCCTCAAGTTTGGGCAAAGAGGACACCATTTCAGATTTCTGCAGGCGTAACAAACTAGCAAAATTCAGATGACCAAAGCGTGCATGCCAAAGCTTTGCATCTGACATAGCCTGAGAATCATGAACTGCACATGCCGAATCATTCACAGATTTTTCATAGTCTATGAGCTTATACAGCCCACGACATAAAATGCCAGAAGCAATAATCACATCGCCATTTGAGAGATCATGGACTGTACACCTGTCATCAACGAATTTCACAACCAAGCTAATCTTGGCTAATGCAGAAACTGATAACAGGTTCTTTTTGATCCCTGGCACAAATAAAGCATCTGACAAAGTGAAAGAACTACCATCAGCAGTAGTCAGAATGATCTTACCAACTCCCATAACAAGATAAGAGGAGTTATTGGCGCATGTGACAGTATTCCCTGTAGGGGCAGGCTCGAGTGAAGAGAAGAAACTGCGCTACGAGGTAATATGTTTGGTTGCCCCACTGTCAAAGTACCAAACATCTGAGTCTACTGCAGACATGCACTGATCATGAGAAGATGGGTCAAAACTGCAAACAGTAGTAAACGCCCATTCTTCTTCCTGTACAAGATTTGCAGACTCTGTTTTTGGTGTAGAGGCCTCTGCAACAACCATTCCAGCCTCTTTCTTCTTTGCCTCTTTAGCAGCCAGTTTTGGACAGTTCTTTATAATATGATCATTTCCTTTACAGTACTTGCAGAACAATTTCTGCTTTTCTGATTTCTTCTCATCTTTATCCTGGTTCTTCGATTGTGCAGCATTTGCAGATTTCTGCTTACTAGTAGAAGAGCTCCATTTTCCTTTGCCCTTCTGACTAGCCAGGAAAGCTTGATCTGCAACACGCATAATGGACCTGTTCTGCTTGGACTGATCTTCCTGCAATAGAACAGAGACTAATTCCTCAAATGACAAGGCATTCGGATTGCCTTTCATCATCAACCGAAGAGTAGAGGCAAAACTCTGATATGAATCAGGAAGACCATTCAGAACGGTCTGCACAAATGAGCTATCTGGTATAACCTCATCAGCAGAAATCAATTGTTCCTTCAGGTCTTTGATCTTTGTAAGAAAACTGTCCATAGAATCACCTTCATTCATGTGCTCACTCTCCAACTGTTTTCGGAGGTAAGCAACACGAGCCTCATTCCTAGCCTGGTACAAAGTGGTAAGTGTATCCCAAGCATCCTTTGCTGTTCTGCAAGAGCGAATGTGAGGAATAATGGCACGTTTGACAGACAAAGCTATCAATGCATGTGCCTGGGCATCTCTGCCATCCCAACGAATCTGCTCTGCAGTAGGTGCAACAGAAACAGCAGCACGAACAGGAATCTGCGGAATATCATCTTCGACACCATCTTCATCAGCTCCAACACCTGTATTTGCAGTACCTGTCGTTACAGGTGTAACAGGACGTCTTTCAACACCCTGCACAATGTTCCACAATCCTTTTGCAACCAGTACATGTCGCATCATATAAGCCCATAATGGGTAGTTGGTACCATCCAACTTATCCTCAACAGCCAACATACGGAGTACATCACTGCTTTCAGCCATGGCCGGTGACTAAAATACCTTGATGCAGAAAATTGACTGTATCTAAAAAAGTTGAATGGAACTGCCCAAACGAGTTCTGCTAGACCTGTAGCAGACTTCGAGACGCTTAAACTGGCGAACAGAAACTGGTATATACCTTTGGCACAAAAGGACGAAATAGCCTGCACAGGCACTGCGATAGTGCGTTCGGAGGCCGAAACGAGCTCAGATCGCGATTTTGGCACCACATAGCAAAGCTGTTTTGATCTCGAAAACACCCTGAGTATGCTCACCAAATTTCGTGCGAATCTGAGACTGCAAACGGAGGAGTGTCGACGGCGCCCTAGAAGAAGCGACGACCTGCTCTGATACCAATTGTTGGAGTTAGACGTCTGCGGAAGCACGCGAACAGCACAAGGAAGAAGAAGAAGCTTGGAGCACAACACACAAGACTGAATGTATTACTAGAGAATGTACAAAGATAAGTAGCCCATTAGGGCAATAGGCGTATATACAAGCCGGGGGAAAAAAACCTCCTAAAGAGGGAAAAAAGTGCCCCGGCGGTCCTAGAGTGTTCACACACATCACTACCTAAATATATCAACACTTCCTAGGGATATTGAACAAGCATTTTTTTATAAAAACCCTAATGCTCATCCTTGGTGGCAAGTCAGTCATGCTCAACCTAGAGGTAGGTCATTGTTTGAACAGTTTATTGTTGGAGAGATCGAAGAAAGTCCTCTTGATGATTCACCATTAGATACTGATACATACACATCTCAAAGAGAAATAAGAATAATTACAAATGATAATGATACTAATCTTTTTTATGAAGAGAATAATACTCTACATCCTGATTATACTGATGATGAAGAGGAATTACCAAAAATCGATATTGATCCATTAATAGATGATGTCATTCATGAGAACACATATTTAACAACATAAGAAATAAATGAAATCAATAAGGATAATGAAGATAAGACTATATTCATGTCCTACAAAAATGATGGAAATAATGAAAACCCATGAGCAGATTAGATAGTAAATCCTATTCTAGTTATCGATCAATAGCTTGAATCATTTGAACGGATATCAGATAATATATTCTTCTTTATTCAACTAGAATATCGATGAATCCTACTAGAGACATGAAATCATGTTCTTTTAAGTTAGAACATGAAGCTTAGGGGTATGCCTAATTATTTTATATATAGATTTATCTTCGAGGAGCAAATTTTTGTCATGTATGTATGCATATGTCTATGTATTCATGTGTATTATATGTATACATGTGTTAGTATGCACATATATATGTTTCACGTATATATATGTGTGCGCATGTGTGTGATATATTTATGCATGTGTTAGTATGCACACATGTATATATGCATGTGTGTTTATAATTTTGTATGCATATATAAGTATATATGTGTGCATGTAGGCATGTATATGAGATGTGTACATGTATATATGTACATGCGTCTATGTGTAAATGTGTACATGTAAATATGTATGCATGTATATGTATACATGTGTGCATATACACATGTATGTGTGATGCATAATGTATCTATTCCATTTTATATTTATGTATGTGTATCTACATGATGTGTATGTATCTTTATGTATATTATGATCCTCGTTGATTCGAGTAGCTATATATAGAGGCATAAGAATGGGAGGAGAGACATCGCTCTAGTAGGTGGTCGGAGGAATAGATGCAATGTGTACATATACTCCAATCATATGGCTAAAAGAATAAATTAGAGTTTCTAACTTATGGTTTGTAAAACCCTAATATCAAAATTAGTGTTTTCAAATTAGGGTTTTTGAAAAATATTTTGTGAATTAGAATATTTATAATAGGGTTTTTCAATTAGGATATATATATATATATATATATATATATATATATATATATATATATATATATATATATATATATATATATATATATATATATATATATATATATATATATATATATATATATATATATATATGTATATATATATATATATATATGTATATATATATGGATGTGCGTCTATATGTGTGTATGCATGTGTTGTGTGTGTATGCATGTGTATGTGTATATATGTATGCAAATATGATTACGTGAGTCTATTTGTGCATACATATGGTTATGTATGTCTATGTGTATATGAGTATGTGTATGTGTCTATCTATGTATTCATTATATGTGTGTAAGTGCATGCATGTGCGTGCGTGTGTGAATGTGCATGTATGTGTGTGTATGTATAAATGTGCATGTATGTGTGTGTAAATGTGCATGTATGATGTATACGTGTGTGTATGTGTGTATTTGTAGCTCTAGTCACACTCTTCTCTCTCTCTCTCTGTCATATACATACATACATACATACATACATAAACATGCATACTCATATCCACATATATATACATAAAAGCAATGTGTTCGTGCATTATCATGATGATGAGCCATAAGTGTTCGCATCTCTTTTAGACACCACTTATACGACCATCTAGTCCCAAACTCTGTCTCAAGTGAACTAAGTACGTATTTTTTATCTCTCTCATCATGCTCACTACAAAAATTAAAAAAAATCATGTAAATTAAACATAAGATATTTATTTCAATTTGTATGTAAAACTTATACTTACTTTGACTCCAAGTGGACAAGGTGCAGGTAAGAGTCACATAATGCTCACATTCTTCTCTTGAACTCCAATCCATTCCCTATATACACTATATTCCCCACTGGCTCTCTATCGCACTCTACCCCTTAGGTGCCTATGCATGTCCTCATAGGCACATGTGCTCTACTCTCATGATTTGGACGTGCTATAGGTGTCTTGAAAATAGATAGATAAAAAGAAATAAAAATATGTGTTATAATATTAATAAAGAATTTTTTGTGAAAAAAAAACATACCTATGATCATATAGTTGTCTTCATGCATGTGGAGCCATAGAAGATCCCTCCTATGATCACTCGGTAAGCATTTGGATCATAAAATCTAGCTCATCATCAGGCATCTTTCAGTACTCATGCATGATGATCCTTAAAGTATCAGGCAGAACTCTTGCTCCCATAAGACTTTTTATGAGAGTGAGTTTCACCGTTGTCTCTACACTAGGATCCATAATACCTATACATATAAAAAAAATGGGTTAGAAATCAATATATATATGTGTGCATATGTATGCATGTATATGTACATGTGTGTCTATGCATATATGTGTGTGTATGTGTCCATGTGTGTGTATGTGTGCCAGTATGTGTGTGTGTGTGTGTCTATGTGTGTATGTGTGTATATACGTGTGTATCTATATATATGTGTCTATATGCATGTGCATGTGTGTGTCTAAATGTGTGTGGATGTGTATATGTAGTGTGTAAGTGTGTATGTGTCTATGTGTGTATGTGTGTGTGTATGTGTGTGTGTATGTGTGTGTGTTTGTGTGTGTGTGTATGTGTGTGTGTTTGTGTGTGTGTTTATGTGTGTATATGTGTATGTGTGTATGTGTCTATGTGTGTATGTATGTGAGTATGTGTGTGTGTATTTGTGTGTGTGTGTAAGTGTGTATGTGTCTATGTTTGTGTGTATATGTGTGTGTATGTGTGTGTGTGTATCTGTGTGTATGTCTGTATTTGTGTGTGTATGCATGTGTATATCTAAGTGTAAATCTGTGTGTATATGTGTGTGTATGTGTATGTAGGTGTACATGCGAGTGTGTGTATGTGTGTATGCATGTAAGCATGTATGCATCTGCATGTGCATTGTGTATGCAAATGTATGCATGTGTGTTTATGTGTGTGTGTGTATTCATGTAAGTATGCATGCATGCATGCATATGCATTTGCATTATGTATGCATGTATGTGTATGTGTATGTATGTGTCTCTATGTGTGTGTATTCATATATATGTGTGTATGTCTCTATGTGTGTGTCTATGCATATATGTGTGTGTATGTGTCCATGTGTGTGTGTGTATGTGTTTGTCTATGTGTGAGTGTGTGTGTCTATGTGTGTATATACATGTGTATCTGTATATATGTGTCTATATGCATGTGTATGGGTGTGTAAATGTTTGTGGATGTGTGTATGTGTGTGTGTAAGTGTGTATGTTTGTGTAAGTGTGTATTCATGTAAGCATGTATGTATGCATGTGCATTATGTATGCATGTGTATGCATGTGTGTGTGTGTATGTGTGTGTATGCATGTAAGTATGTATGTATGCATATGTATATGCATTATGTGTGTGTGTGTCTATATGCATGTGTGTGTATGCATGTAAGTATGTATGTATGCATGTATGTGTATGTGTGCGTATGTCTCTCTACGTGTGTATGTATGCATATATGTGTGTGTATGTGTGTGTGTATCTATGTGTGTATGTGTGTGTGTTTATGTGTGTGTCTATGTGTGTATATATGTGTCTGTATGCATGTGTATGTGTGTGGATGTGTGTCTGTGTAAGTGTGTATGTGTCTATGTGTGTGTAGGTGTGTGTCTATGTGTGTATGTGTGTGTCTATGTGTGTATGTGTGTGTAAATTTGTGTGTATATGTGTGTGTGTATGTATGTGTATGTGTGTGTATGTGTGTATGTGTGTGTAGGTGGGTGTCTATGTATGTACATGTGTGTGTCTATGTGTGTATGTGTGTGTCTATGTTTGTATATACATGTCTATGTGTATATATGTGTCTATATGCATGTGTATGTGTGTATGTAAATCTGTGTGTATGTGTGTGTTTGTGTCTATGGGTGTATGTGTGTGTATCTATGTGCATATGTATGTGTCTATGTGTGCATATACGTGTGTATGTGTATATATGTATGTGTATAAGTGTGTGGAAATGTGTGTGGATGTGTGTTTGTGTGTGTGTGTGTAAGTGTGTATGTGTCTATGTGTGTATGTGTGTGTGTGTATATGTGTGTGTGTGTCTGTGTATGTAAATCTTTGTATGTGTGTATGTGTCTATGTGTGTATGTGTCTATGTGTGTATGTGTGTGTGTTTGTGTCTATGTGTGTATGTGTGTGTGTGTGTGTCTATGTGTGTATGTGTGTGTCTATGTGTGTATATATGTGTGCGTGTATGGATGTGTATGTGTAAATCTGTGTGTATGTGTCAATGTGTGTATGTGTGTGTGTGTCTATGTGTATATGTGTGTGTGTCTGTGTGTATGTATGTGTCTATGTGTGTATATATGTGTGTGTATGGATGTGTATGTGTGTGTGTAAATCTGTATGTATGTGTGTGCATGTGTGTATGTGTCTATGTGTGTATATGTGTGTGTTTGTATGCGTATGTGTGTGTGTGTCTATGTGTGTATGTATGTGTGTATCTATGTGTGTATATATGTGTGTGTATGCATGTGTATGTGTGTGTGTAAATCTGTGTGTATGTGTGTGTGTGCATGTGTCTATGTGTGTAAGTGTATGTATGTGTGTGTGCCTATGTGTGTAGGTGTGTGTGTGTCTATGTGTGTATGTGTGTGTCTATGTGTGTATGTGTGTGTCTATGTGTGTGTCTATGTGTATATGTGTGTGTATATGTGTGTTTGAGTGCCATGTGTCTATGTGTGTATGCGTGGGTGTGTAAATGTGTGTGTATGTTCTATGTGCATATATATATATATATATATATATATATATATATATATATATATATATATATATATATATATATATATATATATATATATATATATATATATATATATATATATATATATATGTGTGTGTGTGTGTGTATGCATGTGTATGTGTGTGTGTGTATGTGTCTATGTGTGTATGTGTGTCTCGATGTGTATGTGTGTGTCTATGTGTCTATGTGTCTATGTGTCTTTGTGTGTGTGTGAATGTGTGTATGTGTCTATGTGCATATATATGTGTGTGTATGCATGTCTATGTGTGTCTAAATTTGTGTATCTATGTGTGTATGTGTGTGTATGTGTGTGTGTGTATGTGTGTGTGTATGTGTGTGTATGTGTGTGTGTATATGCGTGTATGTGTGTGTGTATGTGTGTGTCTCTATGTGTATATGTATGTGTGTGTCTATGTGTGTGTATATGTGTGTGTATGCATGTGTACATGTGTGTGTAAATTTGTGTGTGTGAGCGTACCTTTGTGCGTCCTTGAGGTTGTCTACGTGTGTAGCTCTCTCTCTCTCGCATCTCAATCCCGACACATTTCAATTTTTTTTTTTAACATTCCAGAGCTTTGCTTATGCGATGCTCTTAAATATTAAGACGTCGCTTATGCAATGCTCCAACATCCCAAGCAGTTTGCCAACATCGGTAGGAGCATTGCTAGATAGCGATACTACTTCGACAGTCATTTGGAGCATTGCATAAGCGACGCTCTGCATCACTTATGCAATGGGTCATCTTTTTTTTAATAAAAAAATCTTCATCGCTTATGCAATGCTCTAGTCACATAAGCAACGAAACCCTCTTTTTTTCAATGGGGGGCATTACTATGCTCCCCTATTTCTAGTAGTGTGCAATGACCCTAGACAACATGGAGATAATGAGAGGCTCATCTTTCATATCCTAAAGTTCCATGGAAAGTGTGAGCTTCATATCCTCTACTTCTTCCTCAATTGAGGGGTCATATCTCATGGCTTCACCCTTCGTATCTACATGAGGATAATTCTTTGATTTCTTTTTTGCTCCTTCACTTGTTGACTGTGAGTATCCACCTCTTTGGTATCCTCTTCCTCTTTGATTCTTGTAATTCCTGAAACACTCATCTGTAGTATGATTTGATAAACCACAAATGTTACATGGTGAGGAGTTATAGGATCTCCCCATACCTTGGTTACCTCCTCTGCCCCTTCCTCTTGATGATCTATCTCTCCCTGCATAGTTGGCTTGGGAGGTAGAGCCTTCATCTTCCACCTTTTTGCTCTTGCCTTTATCCTTAGACTTATTATTAGTGTATAGGGCAGAAGAGTTATTACGTTTGGATGTATCTCCATTCTTGTTGAGTTTGGCTTCATGAGTAAACAATTGTCCCATCAAGGTTGTAAGATCTGGAATTTGCATGTCCATGTAGAGGTCCATAGTAGTGGTGAAGCTTTCCCATTTGTCATTAGCCTTGATCCCATTGATCACTTGCCTTACAATCTGTTCTTCTTCAATCTCTTCTCCTATGCTTGCTAACTGATCTGCCACATCTTTAATC
>CM035436.1:94520095-94525398 GCA_020310875.1 Ceratopteris richardii
GATAGATAGTGTTGGAGACCTCTTAATCTCCAAATGCTTGATCTATACTGATCTAAGAACACATCTATATCAATTATAGAACAAACTTTACACAAATGTTACTTTGATTTACCAAATCATTCATGAACAATTCTCTGAGTGAGAATTTTCCTTCTTCAAGAAGTGTGCTTCAGAAATTGACTTCAATACCTGCACACATCTTCAGATATCTTCAAACTAATGATGCACAAGTCTTCACACTACCTCTGTGCAATTATTTCAGTCATTGATTCTCCAAAAGAATCATTAAACCTTTAATTTGATCCTTAAGATCAAAGATATGTCAAAAACTGTCTTCGAGGAATGGCGACTTTGACATGGTCAACTTCTTAAGTTCATTTCTCACAGCACAAATCCCGTTTTGCAAAATGCTTTTAGCCATAGCTTCCTTACCTTCTAACTTAGATTTTGAATGCTGACTCACTCAAAACTTTACACTATGCACTGAGATCTAAGCAAAACATTGACACGGAAAAGTGTGCGACTTTTAGAAGTCTGTCTACAGATTCTACATACAAATGTTCCTATTGATCATTCTCATAGTAGGAAAGAAATTATATCATAAAATTTTGAAAATAGCTTCATTAGCTTTCAGATTAGATGTGTACAAAAGGATTTCTGATCTACTTGATCAGACTGAGAGAACTCAGAGAAAAACCCGTCGCTAATTTCCTGAGTAAAACTCTCTACACATCTCTCTAAGACACTTGTCTTCAAAATGACTCTCACACATATTTCTTTACATCATTGACTTATATACATATAGTTTTAGACTTATCCCACGTCTATTACATTACTCCTTATCATCCTAAGGATCATCTATACTCAGATTACAAGAATTTCCACCTATAATGTACATATGTATACATACTTCACTTCTGAGATCTCTTCACTCTCTCAAGTGTCTTCTTCCATTTCAATCTGATCATAATCTTGATTCAAGATCTTTATAATCACCAATTTGTGATTGGTTTGTTCCAACAGCTCCCCCTCAATCACTAATTGTGATTATTCCATTCTTCTTCACTCCTGCCATCTCTTTGAATCTCTGTAGCTTAGGTCCATCCAAGCTTTTTGTCATCATATCTTCAACTCGTTCTTTTGTTGAAGTATACATCACTTCAATCTCTTTATCAAGTACCTTTTCTCTCAAGAAATGATATTGAATTTCTATATGCTTAGTCTTGGCATGAAAAACAGGGTTAGCTGCCAAATACAAAGAACTCATATTGTCTCCAAAAATAATTGGAGTACTCTGATCAGTTCCAAAACTCTTCAACAAGGTCTTTAACCATATTACTTCTTTTGCAGCCTCTACCATTCCTTTATACTCAGCTTTTGTGGATGACAAAGCAACTGTATGTTGCTTCTTTGAGCACCAAGAAACTAGTTTATCTCCAATATAACAGAGATACCCATGAGTGGACCTTCTATCATGTGAATCACCTGCCCAATCTGCATCACTAAACACTCTGATTCTTGTGTCAGAAGTAAATCCATAATACAGACCTTCACTTAGGGTTCCTTTGATATATCTGAGTACCCTTTGAGCTGCAATCCAATGAGTCTTCTTTGGACAATGCATGAATTGTGATAGCACACCTACTGCATATGATAGATCTGGCCTTGTCAAGGTAGCATAAATTAAACTACCTACCAAACTCTGATATTTCTTCATGTCATTAAATTCTTCACCTCCATACCTGCTCAACTTATGATTTACCTCCAATGGTGTGCTTGAAGGCTTGCAATCCTCCATGTTAAATTTGACTAGAAGATTCTTCAAGTACCTCTCTTGTGTAACATATACTCCATGTTGAGTATACACAATCTGCATTCCTAAGAAATAAGATAAGTTTCCCAAATCACTTATCTTAAACTCCTTCTCTATTTGTTTCTTAAGTTCATTGATTCCTTGAGCATCTATACTTGTGACAATAATATCATCAACATAAATACACATGTATATGTATCCATTTTCACTTGCCTTTACTAGCAAGCTACTATCTGCCTTTGATGCTTGTAATTCCATGCTCTTGGAGCCTGCTTCAACCCATACAAAGCTCTCTTGAGCTTACACACATAATCTGATCCAATTGAATCCATGAAACCTTTTGCTTGCTCCATGTATACTTCATCTGCAATGTATCCATTCAGAAATGCATTCTTCACATCTAATTGTGATAACGTCCATCCTTTACAAGCAGCAATAGCAATCAATGATCTAATTGTAGACATCTTAGCAACAGGACTAAAGGTTTCATCAGAATCTACCCCATAAGTTTGGGTATAACCTTTGACCACAAGTCTAGCCTTGTATCTAGACACCTTTCCATCTGCAAATCTTTTTGTTTTATACACCCATTTACATCCAATGACTTTCTGATTCTTTGGTCTTGGCACCAATTCCCAAGTTTCATTTTCAAGTAGAGCATCATACTCTTCTTGCATTGCCTTCTCCCAATTCTGTTTACCTTTAGCTTCTTCATATGAATTGGATCCTCTTCTGTCTTCACAATGTAAGCATAATCTTTTGTTGTTAGAAAAGATGTATCATAACTATACCTTATAGGCTCTTTCCTTTCCCTTGAGGATCTTCTGCCCTCTGCACTTCTTGAAGTCTCAGCCACATTTGATTCTGGATCAAATCTTGGCCCATCTTCTACATTATCTTGCAATTTACTTTTATAGTCAACATCATCAATATCTTCTTCATACACATTTACTTTTACCTTCCCTTTCCTTTGTATTTCTTTGTCATCTGCATAATCATTTGTTGACCCTGTATACCATGTGCTTTGCTCATCAAATGTAACATCTTTGGTAACAAGAAATTGCTTTGTGGATGGACTCCACAACCTGTAACCCATCTGTCTATCATCATACCCAATAAACACATACTTCTCTGCTTTGGGTTCTAGCTTATGTCTTAATTGTGAAGGAACATAAGCATATGATAAGCATCCAAATACCTTACAGTGATCAAGAGTAGGTTTCTTACCCCACCATGCTTCATAAGGAGTTCTTCCATCCAAAGCTTTACAAGGTAACCTATTCACAAGGTATGTTTCAGTGTTGATAGCTTCTGCCCATAAGTAACTTGGACAATTCTTTTCCTTCATCATTGCTCTTGCAAATTCTACAAGAGTACTATTTCTTCTTTCTGCAACTCCATTCTGTTGAGGAGAGTACCTGCAAGTTACTTCTCTCTTTATACCTGCATTCCACAAATAATCATCTCTTTAGAGAAATACTCTCCCCCTCCATCTGATCTCAACCTCTTAAGCTTTTGTCCTGTAATCCTTTCTGCATAAGCATGATAATGTTTGAATGTCTTGAAGACTTACATAATTAGAAATTGATTGTGAGCTCTTCTTCTTGAAAGTTGTAAACTCTGCCCATAATGAGGACTTCCTTGACTTGGTTGTGTTTTGGAAATGCTCTTCCAAAGCATTCCAAACATCTGTTGCACTTTCCAATCCTCTAATGTGAGGTAGAAGATAATCATTTACAGCCATGTAAATGATGCTCCTAGCTTGAGCATCCTTTCTCATCCAAGTCTTCAAATCTGCAAGCTCTTCCCTAGTTGGAATACTAGGATCTGCAAATTCAGGCTTTTCTTCTTCTCCTGTAATGAATGCCATCAAATCTTTGCTCATGAGGTGTGCCTCCATCCTCATGGACCAAGCAGGATAGTTCTCCCTATCTAGCTTATCAGTCTACAAGCTTTCTCCCATCTTTTGATCTTCTGTATTTACAATTACTATGATTTATGATAGTAAAGTTTACCTTTGATATGAAACTTCAATCCTTTTTTATCCTTCAAACTCGTGCTTTGTACTTATGCAGGTTATCTTCGCGAATTTGTCATTGTCCACCTTCGATTAGAAAGAACTTCAATATCTGCAGCAGTCGGGACTTCCAATGCCTTTACTTCACTTGAATTGCACCTTCAGCTCTGATACCACTGTTGGAGACCTCTTAATCTCCAAATGCTTGATCTATACTTATCTAAGAACACATCTATATCAATTATAGACCAAACTTTACACAAATGTTACTTTGATTTACCAAATCATTCATGAATAATTCTTTGAGTGAGAATTTTCCTTCTTCAAGAAGTCTGCTTCAGAAATTGACTTCAATACCTGCACACATCTTCAGATATCTTCAAACTAGTGATGCACAAGTCTTCACACTACCTCTGAGCAATTATATCCGTCATTGATTCTCCAAAAGAATCATTAAACCTTTAATTTGATCCTTAAGATCAAAGATATGTCAAAAACTGTCTTCCAAAAATGGCGACTTTGATATGGTCAACTTCTTAAGTTGATTTCTCACAGCACAAATCCCTTTTTCCTAAATGCTTTTAGCCATAACTTCCTTACCTTCTAACTTAGATTTTGAATGCTCACTCACTCAAAACTTTACACTATGCACTGAGATCTAAGCAAAACATTGACACGAAAAAGTGCGCGACTTTTAGAAGTGTGTCTGCAGATCCTACATACAAATGTTCCTATTGATCATTCTCACAGTAGGAAAGAAATTATATCATAAAATACTGAACATAGCTTCATTAGCTTTCAGATTGGATGTGTACAAAAGGATTTCTGATCCACTTGATCAAATTGAGAGAACTCAGAGAAAAACCCGTCGCTAATTTCCTGAGTAAAACTCTCTACACATCTCTCTAAGACACTTGTCTTCAAAATTACTCTCACACATATTTCTTTACATCATTGACTTATATACATATAGTTTTAGACTTATCCCGCGTCTATTACATTACTCCTTATCATCCTAAGGATCATCTATACTCAGATTACAAGAATTTCCACCTATAATGTACCTATGTATACATACTTCACTTCTGAGATCTCTTCACTCTCTCAAGTGTCTTCTTCCACTTCAATCCGATCATAAGCTTGATTCAAGATCTTTATAATCACCAATTTGTGATTGGTTTGTTCCAACAGATAGATAGATAGATAGATAGATAGACAGATAGATAGATAGATAGATAGATAGATAGATAGATAGATAGATAGAGAGAGAGAGACAGATAGAAAGACACACAGATAGACAAACAGACAGATAGAAAGACAGACAGACAAACACATAGATAGACAGACAGATAGACAGTCAAAGAGATTGACAGACATACAGACAGAAAGACCGAAAGACAGACAAAAAATAGATAGATAGATAGATAGATAGTTAGATAGATAGATAGATAGATAGATAGATAGATAGATAGA
>CM035436.1:94552898-94862898 GCA_020310875.1 Ceratopteris richardii
CTTACCAATATTTGAAATGCATTTCCAAGGAACAAAAATTAGGGTTTGTTAGATATTGAATCTCAAGTAAACCTAATTAGTTCTAATCCTTTGAGTCATCTTACGGAAAAGAAACAAAATAAAAACACCAATTAGAGCAATCAATGGGAAAAACTTTCTTCATTATCTATAATAAGTATTGACATAAAGATAGGACAAGAAGAGACTTCAATTGAGTGTGAGGAATATCCAAAGAGATTAATGCCTGAAAATTTAGTCGCAGGTAAAGAATGGATGAAACAATATAAAGTGAATTTAGATTTTCGGAAGCAATTGGTAAATTTAAACTCAAGAGATAAATCTATGAGAATTTTTTTCGTACATGATGTACAAGAATTAGAAACAGAGATATACAATGTGGATATGGAGATATTCAAATTTCTAGCAAAAGAGAATTCACAGTCATGTTAAAGACCTAAGTAGGAAATCGAGCACAAACACATCAAAAGAAAACCCTAGAGTATGATACAACTAGAGAACAAACCCAAAAAAGAAAAAAAATGAATAAAAGACTCAAAATCTTTAAAAAACAACACAAGAGTTTCAAATACTTTTAGAAAGGAATAGAAAAGAAGACAAAGAAGAAGCATCAAAAATCAAGCAAAGTAAAAGAAGATGGTACCAGAAGAAGAAATCAGAGGAGGAAATTTAAACTAAAATTCAATTGCAAACAAAAAGTAGAAAAAATATGAGAAAAGCCTTGTCATTAGAAAACTGCTTAAGTAAAATACTTAAGACCCTCATTTTACACCATAAAGATTATTTCATATGTAGAGTAAGTAAAAATAGGGCTACATTACAAAGTCATGCATTCACTAGGCTTGAGATCTTTCAAAACCCAAGCATTGAAGAAATCTCTTTCAATAGGAGTAAAAGAGTTAGGAGGGGGGAGAAAATAAAGAAATTCTCCTCATATTTTATTAAAGAAACATGGAAAACATTTTTTAAAAAATATGGAAAAAATATTAAAAAATAATATAAAAGAAAAAAGAAAAAATATATATGTATATAATTATCTTAATTTTTTCTTTAACCACAAAGCAAGGTATGGGAGGAGTGTGTGAGTTGTTTTTGTTTTATTTCATTATATATTATTTCTTTTATTTTCCTAATTATTATTTTTTTTTAATTTTTTCAATTGCAAAACAAAAACCTCGCTTGATTGTGATGGGCACATAAAGAGTTATTCTGGAATGGAGTGATGAGAGCATGTGATGAGTGGTGTAAGCTTCTTCTTTTTTTATATGAAAAGAATATTTTATATGTGGAGTTTTACTACTTGGTGTGGAGTATTTGTGATTTTATTTTATAGGAAGATGACTTCCTATAGCCAAGCTAGAGGTGGATTCAATATCATTATCAAGCCAGTGAAGGAGTTCTAGAAGTTGAATTAGATGAAGAGGAGCTTTTAGAGAAGGAGAAGATAGAGAAATAGCTAAAGGATTACATCAAGATAGTGGGAAAGCATATCTTCATAGTAAAGAAAGCAAAAGTCAAATACACAATCTTGTGTTAAGAATTTTACAAATGTGAGAGGTCTGCAATTGTGTACAAAAGGTGGAAAGGATTTGGTTTACATAAGCTATTGGATGAGCCAATGTTTTCCATTGATTTTGAGAGGTGTGAACAAGTGATGGCTTCATTGTAAGAACGCAAAAGACACAACCATGATCCTTATTTTATCTGTAAGGTTAACAATTAGGAAAAGGAGTTGACAGATTCAGCATCAGATTGAAGCACATAAAGGCTACCTTTTCATCCAATAGGCACAAAAGTAGATGTGAGATTTTTCAAAAAGAATGCGATCTCTTATCTTGGATATGCTAAGTTTTAGGACTTCAAATATTAATGTAATGAAGAACTCATTATCAAGACCTCTTTGTAGTTGTTGTGTTTTCCACAACTTCCAAGATATATCATGCCCCATAAACCTATTACTTTGGTGATGATAAACCAAAGAAAAGAGATAGAACTAAGCCATTTGGAGTAGTGGATATGTCCTTATATGCCCATGAACAATTAAAAGAGGAAGCAAAGCCTTGGGACTCCAAGAAATTCATTAATGGAGCCCAATTGCTTACAAAAATCATTTATCATGTTCTTGTTATTGAAGCAAGCTACAGTTAGCTCCAAAAGCTCAAATATTCAGAGAAGCAATGGCCAGAGTGAAGAGTCCTAGCGAGAAGACAATAGTGAAAGAACTAGGTTAGAAGAGAAAAGAGATTATCTTGGAAAGTGAGCAACCTGTTAAGAAAAGAAAGATGGATCCAAGGACGATAGATTTTGAAGTCGAAGAGTTCATAAAATAAAAGATGAAATTAGAGAAAAAGAAAGTGCAAGTAGACAAGGAGACTCATCCACCTCAGACTAGCAAGTAGTAGTTGTATAGCTGCTTAATGCAAGACAATGATAAAAGAGCTATGTATGAAGCCCAATACCAAAAATGCTAGAAGATTACTCAGATAAAGCAACATAATAGAATCAAGAGGAAATGTAGAATTATGAAGATTTACATGAGAAGATGATGAATGCTAAAATTAAAGTAGTCTTTGTTAATAAAAGTAGCAACATTGTTAGCGTATTTTTAGGAACTTCACGAACCTCTAGAAAAGAGAACCATTGTAGTAGTTGTAGTGATAAATAAAAGAAAAGAACCAAAACTCAAAAGGAAGATAAGCATGACCAGGGAGAGGTTAGAAGAAGAAGAATAAACATATGAAGAAGACACAATAGGAGGATCACTGGTAGTAGTCCAACCTAAAGCAAACTCTGAAATAGAATTGACAGTGATGTAGAAGGATTTGTATTAAGAAGCTTGAATTTTTCATAGCCCAATACTCCTAGCAAGCAAGTAGAAGTATAGAGCAAAAATACCAAAGTGATGATCAAGTATTGGAGTCAAAAAAAGAAGAAGAAACTTTGAATAATATTATGAAGAGTCAAATTTCAAAAGGAGCAAACTTAGTGCAAGAAAAAGATAAGGAAGAAGATGAGCAAAATGAAAACATAGAGACTTTGATTAGAATAATGGATGTTGATGCAACCAAAGATGAACAGTTCAAATAGGAAGAAAAGAAAGAAGCCAATCAAAATATAAAAGAAGACATCTATGATATTCTATATGAGATTCAAAAAGAAACAAAAGTCACTTATGTAGAAATGAAAGATATTTCATGTCATGAGTAAAATCGAGAAAAGAAAGAACTAGAAGATAAGCAACAACATCAAGAGAATGATAAGGAACAATGTGAACAGCATCAAGAGGATCAAGAACAAGAAGAAGATCATCAAGAAGAAACACATTCATTGAGCCAAAGAAAGAAAATGAAGAGAAAGATGAAGAAAAACAGATAAAGGTAACAAAGAAAGAAGAAACCCTATAATTAACCAAATTTCACAAAAACATTAGAGGAATTTGTGAAATTGTATTGAATCAAATTGAAATATGCATACCATCCAATAGAAACATCATGGATTATCAAATCATTGAATACCATTGAAGAGAGCATAACAAGCTGATAGAATAATTAAATGGGAAAACAAGAATAACAAAATCTTGTGAAATGAGGGTCATTAAACTAGAAGTAGAGATAGTACAAAGTAAAAATAGAATCACTTTTTTAGAAGAGAAGTTTGTAAAACAAACAGAGATAATAAAGAAGATGGAAGGTGACATTAAGCATCTGGAATCAAAGAATAAAATTCTCCAGTCATCATACAAAGTCTTGAGCAAAGTTAATGAAGAAATAACAAGAGTGCTTATGGAGGAAGGTCACTACAACATAGAGCAAAGTAAAGTAGGAGAGAAATCACCAGAAGTTCCAAGTGCAAAATTCACTTCTATGAAGCAAGAATTAGAAAAACTAAAAGATGAATTAAAAGATGCAAAGGAGTGAGAGTGGATTCATACCTTCCAAATGGCTTAATTTTCCAAAGATAGTAGGTCTCAAGAAGGGAACTTGGCCATCAAAGAATGATATGCCTGCACCTTGTAAGGGAGTGGCCAAAGATCTAAAGGATGTCAATGATCCTTCTTGTATATTAATAGTTAGGGTTTTGAAGTTAATCATAGCTTGCATAGAAACTTTTATATATAATCACATTAGAGCCCTAAATTACATAGGATTTGATGCACCTTTAGATGCACTTCTTTTTTATCTAAGTGAGACCCTAGATAGAATATGTCTGATGGCATATTATAGCATAATCACACTATAACATATGAGGGCCATACCAACATTGTCCATACTGACAGTCATCCCTCGGTGTTGTTATGACTGTTGAAAATGGTTGAAAAAAGAATGGAAGCCATACCGACAGTCATTTGATCGTTGGTATAGCCATTAAAAATAAATGGCCGATATACGTGTCGAAAAAAGTAGGCACCAATACAAGTGTTGATATGAGCATCGGTAATTTCCTAGAAATATTGGCACTCATACCGGCGTGCATACCGATGGTGTGTTTTGACCAGACTTGAGAGCACAAATTTGATATTTTCTCACATTTTGAACTTAGTTCTGCTACTGTCGAGTTTGCATGCGCAAACTGCATTGTGAGCATATTGTGTACATACACATCTCTCTCTCTCTAGACACACCTCTCTCTTTCTCTAGATCTCAAATTTTGGTCAATATCACACATACGCTAGCACCCTTTCTCTTTCTCTATGTTTTCTCTTTTCTAATTTCTCTTCTCCTTAGCTTTGCACGAGTTTTTTGGCATCGGTTCTTCAGAATTCGATGAATGACAATGTTAAGTGGACTTTGATGATAACAATCCAAAGAATTACATCAACATAATTGATTGTTTTGTTCTCTATTGACATAGAGTGAGAAAGAGAGAGAGGAGAGAGAGAGAGAGAGAGAGAGAGAGATGAAAGAGAGAAAGAGAGAGAGAGCAAGAGAGAGAGAGAGAGAGAAAGAGAGAGTTGAGAGAGAGAGAGAGAAAGAGAGAGATAGAGAGAGAGAGAGATGAAAGAGAGAGACAAAGAGAGAGAGAGAGAGATAATGAGAGAGATATGAAAGAGAGAGAGATGAAATAGAGATAGAGAGATGAAAGAGAGAGCAATTAAGAGAGAGAAAGAGAGATACACACACACATACTCATGTATATGCATGCATACATGCATTCACACATATACACACATGCATATGCATTCATACATACACACACATATGCATACATACATTCACACACATACATACACACATTCACACATACACAAACACTCACATATACATACACACTCACATACATATTACATACACACATGCATATACATACACACACATATGCATACACACACACATATGCATACTCACATGCATATGCATACATACATACACACACATATGCATACACACATATACATACACACACATGCATACTCACATGCATATGCATACATACATACACACACATATGCATACACACATATACATACATACATGTACACACACACACGTGTACATACACATGCATATGCATACATACATACACACACATATGCATACACATACTCACATACATATTACATACACACATGCATATTCATGCATATCCATGCATGCATTCATATATACATATACATACACACTCACATAGATATACATACTCACTCACCTATATACATACACACTCACATACATATTACATACACACATGCATATACATACACACACACATTTTCATACTCACATGCATATGCATACATACATAAACACACATATGCATACACACATATATATACATACATGTACACACACACACACACATGTATACATACACACATGCATATGCATACATACATACACATGCATATGCATACACATACTCACATACATATTACATACACATGCATATGCATGCATGCATTCATATATACATGTACATACACACTCACTCACATATTACATACACACATACATATACATACACACACGTGCATACTCACATGCATATGCATACATACATACACACACATATACATACATACATATACATACATACATGTACACACACATGTATACATACACACATGCATATGCATACATACATACACACACATATGCATATACATACTGACATACATATTACATACATGCATATTCATGCATATGCATGCATCCATGCATTCATATATACATATACATACACACTCACATATATGTACACACTCACTCACATATATGCATACACACTCACATACCATGCATATGCATGCATACATACACACACATATGCATCCACACATATACATACATACATGTACACACACACACATATACATACACACATGCACATGCATATGTAAAATATATATAATTAAATATCTAAAAAATAGATCTTTAGATTTTTTAGGGTATATATATATATATATATATATATATATATATATATATATATATATATATATATATATATATATATATATATATATATATATATGAAATTAAATATATAAAAAATAGGATTTTTGGGTTTTTACATACAAACACATCCTAAATAGATTTTTAGGATTAATATTAATTTATCTAATCAAATATATGTAAAAATAGGGAAATTTTATAATGTGTAAATATTCTAATTAAATGTTTATAAACATTACAAAAAAAATAAAAATATGTAAGATATATATAATTAGAATATCTAAAAAATAGATCTTTAGATTTTTTAGGATATATATATAGATATAACTAAATATATAAAAAATATGATTTTTGGGTTTTTACATACAAACACATCCTAAAAAAAGGTTTAGGATTAATATTTATTTTTATAATCAAATATATGCAAAAAATATAGAAAAAAATAGAATGTGTAAATATTTTAATTAAATGTATGTATCTTAATTAAATGTATGTAAAAATAGGTCTTTAGTATTTTTAGTACTTTTACATGTATAATTAAATATATAAAAAATTATGAAAAAATAGTTTTTAGGACTAATATTAATATATATAATCAAATATATAAAAATTAGGACTTAGGGTTTTAGAACTAAAATTATAATATATAAATAAATGTATCATATATTAAATTTCCTAACATCTCCACATGGGATCAGATGGCATCTCCATGTACACCTTGGTGTGCTCATGTCCATGATGACTCCAAGATGTATCATATATGTGATGGAGCTTAGATGATGGATACGATCCAAAAGTCCATGCGTGAGCACATATGATAGCTTTGCTCCATATAGTTTTATCATGTTGAAATGGAGTGGAGACGATAAAGATTCCAAAAATTATATCACAGAGTTGATCTATCGAGAGTATCGGCCAGTACTTGGGCATCCTATTGTTAGCCAGACGTCTAGATATGATCGGACTGTCACCTTTGGGTAGCGGTCAATACAACACTATGCATTACAAGTTTGTACATATCATTTTGATTATTGAATTTGCTTGTGTTAAGCATGTCATGTATGTTCATCTAATGTTTTGCATATTTATTGCAGGAGTTGGCACTAGGTCCTCCTCCGACACAAACCAAGGAGGCTTATGGATATCATCATGGATTGGTTGCACTATTGGAGGACTTGGAGGGATGCAGTGTGATCATTTCATGGGAGCATCTACAATGAGATGAGCTTAAACTTGGTTTGGTGTTTTTACTTGTTGCTTATAAATATCATGTCAATTTTTCTTGTTTCATGCATAGGCTTTGTTGAAAGACTATAGGTATAAAGGTTTTGATTCATCTGGGCATATGTATGGCAGTGCTTTGCCACAATTTTGTATTACACTCATATATGGCAATGGTGCACCATAATTTTGTATTCAGTTTCTATATGGCATTGATTTGCCACATTTTGTATTTGGCTCATATATGCCAACGCTCTGCCATATTTTTGTACATGGTTCATTCATGGAATATATATCTCTTTATCACACTTTTGTACATGGTTCATGGTTCCCCTACTCATCTCTTTTGTTTCTGATAGTGTTTTGCTTTATCAAATCATCTTTTGGTTGTCCGCCATCTAAACACTATATCAACAACCTCTAGAGTAAATGTTAAATGTAGTCGGTTTCTTTTTTGGTAGTGTATTGTCTTTTGCTAC
This sequence comes from Ceratopteris richardii, assembly GCA_020310875.1. Classification (NCBI taxonomy): domain Eukaryota; kingdom Viridiplantae; phylum Streptophyta; class Polypodiopsida; order Polypodiales; family Pteridaceae; genus Ceratopteris; species Ceratopteris richardii. The sequence continues at coordinate 94,561,009 of CM035436.1, forward strand.
ACAACAGCATGGCAATGTTGTTGCAGCAAGAGACAACACACTCTGCTCAAAAAAAAATTGCAGATGTCAATGTTGTTGCAGCAAGAGACAACACAATCTGCTCAAAAAAATTTTGCAGATTTGGTCATCGATATAAGCGTCAATATGATCGTTTGTAGGTCTAGCCAAATACCAACACTTATACTAATGTGTATACCGGTGTTCATATTGATGATATAATATCAGTGTGCATACCGATGCTTACAATGGAGATGAGGCAAAAATAGTTTCATGTATTTGTGTTGGTATAGGGGTCGGTATGCCCTTGATATGTTGTAGTGTCATATTCATGGGCAGCCACTATGTATAGAATTTTGAGGATGCCTTTGATTATAAATTCTTTGAAAGAGATTCAGACATTTTTGGCAGACTATCTCTAGTAATGATAGCCAAACTAATAGTGTATGAAGCATCAGATGCAGAATATATGGAGAAAGATGTGATAGAGAAACCTACAACTATAATACAATGGAGGAAATTACTTATTGAAATGGTCAATGATTTGAATGTCACATACCAAAAGATCCATGACCTAGTGGCTCAAGTATACCAAAGGAAAAGAAACAGTGATCAGATCCATCAACCGGATTTGTCAATGATGAGAAAAGGCAAGGAGAGGAAGAATAATGTAAAGCTTCTTTTTTTGTAAAGGAAAAAAACATTGTATTATAGTAGAATAGAATATCCCAAATTTTGTAAAAATGAGGAAGATTCTTCCTCATGGATAGTTGTAACTTATATATTTTTTGTAGAATTTTTAGAGGCTCTCAAGATAGTAGATTTTTTAGTAGAAACTTTGGGGAACCTATTTTAAGTGTGAAAAGGGACACTTAAAAGGGTATATAAGTCAATTATGACTCATTTGTAGGGAGATATTCTATTTTTGGAGTTAATGCAAACTTGAGAGCTCTTCCTTCTTAAAGTTATTATCATCAAGATTTAATGGTGATTAGTGGGTTTTTTTAGTATTTTCATTTTTTCTTTGTGATCAGTAGTTTTCTTAGTGTTTCATACTTCTATGAGTTTATTCCTACCTTCTAAGTACCATTAATCAAGCAAAGTATTGTTTCTTCATGATCATGATTCTCTCGTCACAGGGGTACAGGTACTGACAGTTCAATTTTACTTCACCATTTTCTTTATTATGAAAAATAGCACACTTTGGGAACAAGAAACATTGAAAAAACTTATGCTACATGAAAGATAGTATGATAAATGAATTTTGTGAAATCTCTTATTTACTGATCTTTTGATGATAAATCTTGGATTCCATTGACAAAGAAGGGGCTAGGGTCTTAGCATGCTCCCTGAATTGACACTTTAAGTGTTTGAGGTTGTTGATCCTTTATGTTATGATGATTTGAGAGGACAACTCTAAAGCAAAACAGACACTTGTCTATCTCCTTTGCCTCTTCGCTCAACCTCAGATTGACAATTTAAGTGTATGAGGTTGTTGATCCTTTATGTTATGATGATTGGAGAGGATAACTTAAAAGCAAAACAAACACTTGTCTACCTCCTCTGCCTCTTCCTCTTGAGCTTCTACCCGTATCTGCAAAGGTATTTTTGTGAGTGCTTGCATCATCATCATACTCTTTTACCTTTTCCTTTGTTCTCTTTGCCTTTGCTTTTATCTATGTAAAGGGTAGAGAATTGATTACCTATGTATTTCTCACCATTCTTCATTAGTTTGGCCTCATGAGTGAAGAGGTGTCCCATGAGAGTGTTGAAGTCTAGCACTTACATATCCATGTATAATTCCATGGCACTGGTGAAAGCTTCCCACCTATCATTAACCTTGATTCCATTGATGACTTGCCTTATAATCTACTCTTCATCAATGATTTCTCAAATGTTCCCAAGTTGTTCTTCAATGTCCTTCATCTTGGTGAAAAAAATCAATCACACTTTGCTTCGGCATCTTCTTGAGTGTTGTGATATCCATCCACAATTGGTTCTTCCTAGATTTGGTGCTTGAGGAGAAGAATGCTTCTAGAGCATTCCATGTCTCTTGAAAGGTATTATAATTCTAATATGATGAAGTAAGAAATTAGATATAGATTTTATAATATATGACATTTCCAAAGCATCATTTTCATACCACGTGTTTAACCTTTCATGCTCTTCTTGAGTTGGTTGACCTTTGTTTCTAGGTACAGGCATCATCATCTCCTGAGATGTATCCATACATGTTTCTCCCTTGAAAGTAAGCTTCCATCCTTAGAGACCATGTTCAATATTTTATTCAATCCAATTTTTTTATTGATGAGGGAATCCATCACCCATACTATCAAGTGTATGACTATGCTCTAATACCACTATGAAGAGTGATGGCTAGTGTACAAAGATGAGAGGTTCTTGGAAAAAACGTTCTCTAGTCCAACCTTAGTAACTTTAGAGAGCTTTAATATACTCTCTATGATTAAAACTTATGCATTTGTATCAATATAAAACTTTAGAGCATCATCCTCAAAACTCTACACCAAAACAAATAACTTATTTGTACATTTCAACCTGAGAAAACCTTCTAATTATGGAAGAAGGCACTCATAGTTTTACTCAAAGCTCACAACCTGGTTGGAATTGACCTAATACCTTTTTCACACTTTCCCATGACGTGTTTAATGAGCTATACCATGTTATTTCATGAATTTGGGAGGATTTTACTGAGAGAAATATGCATAAGACATCATGGGGGTGATCTTGACTTTTCACAAAGATTAAGATGCACAAAACATAGTCACTTTGATTTTCTCATAACTCATGGTGTACAATACCAATGACTATAAACCTTTTTACAAAGATTAAGACATCATGGGGGTGATCTTGACCTTTTCATGAAGAGTAAGATGCATAAACATAGTCACCTTGACTTTCTCATAACTCATGTGTACAACACCAATGACTATAAACCTTTGTACAGGTTCTCACAAGAGTCCTAGATTTATGCTCCAATCAATATTTTATATAATGAGACCACATACATAGATCAATGACTCAGACAAGATGATAGACTTCACTCACTGTATCGTAACAGTAGATAGAGACCAATGTAGCTATGAATTTGTGTAGAAAATATAATTCTAATTGAGATATCATACAATGAGAGATTAGAGGGCTCTGCAAGCTTCAAGGCAAATACATGAACCACTCAAATGAGTGTAACAATCATCTTTTCTTTCTACAACTAAATGACTAGTGTATAAATACACTTTTTTGCTCATGAGTGTTGGTTGGATCTACCTGAAAGTGATCCATATTGTTAGGAGTTAATTTGAACTTTTAACTCAAATAAGGTCGTGGTGTTTGGCTCCCAAGGTTTCCACAAGATTATCTCTAATTACTTATTTACTTTTGTCAAAAGTCATACTAGACATTAACCTAAGAGCTTAGTCACTTTATACAAACATATGTATGAGCTTTGAGCCGCAAAATTCTCTTGTGAAGTCCTAATGTGTAAGGAAAATCACTTAGGCTTGCTCCATGCACCAACCATAGTGTATGGAAAAGAGCATCTAAGTATGTAAAATACAACCTTGTAAATAGCCCGATCACTTGCCTCTGGACATGTCTAACTTATGACATCATGAGAGCCCAATGACCCACCAAGTAATATTGTCTTAATTACTCATTGATTGCACCTCTATTTGCAAATGAACTAAGAGTGGATCATATGCTAAATACAATCACATAATAATAAGAGACCATGAAGAAAACTCTTGATCCGACATGCCTAATTCTTATAGAAGTTTTGGAGATGATCAAGATATGTCTTACAATGTTTGATATGCTGGCACCTCATATTGTACAACCAAGGTTCAAGTATAGGATACAACCGTTACTTTTCTTACCTCAACTAGGCCCCAAGCTTAATACAATGATTTCATACTTTGAATGTCTATAATATCTACCTAGTCACTACCTAGAGAACTTTGAGGAAGCATTCTTTATAGGCCTTTGGGAGATACATTCAAAAATTCCTAGTAAAGTATGCTCCTCTTAAACATCTTGCCTCATTTCCATGGAAGTTTGCATGCATGAGATGGGATTTTTTCTCACTAGAAATTTGTGCACAATTAAATGGAATCAGTCAATGCTCTTTTAGGCCAAGAAACACTGACAATGTGATGTATAAGATGCAAAACTTACCGTATGACTATGATCTCCATAGCCCTACCATAATGCCTATCAAGAACAATAGAATCTAGGGAGGGGGATTTGTTGGTAGAGTGAAGCAATTCAAAGAAAAAATTGAGTACCATACAATATTTTTGCTTATGGAATGGACACAATACCTCATGGAATGCAAGCCAAGGAATAAGAATACTCAATGGAAGAATCAAGCATCATCGAATACATATTTGCCTATTTTAGTAAACTTTCAATATATTTCCCATAAATATAAGCCCATTTTTGTAATGTGCTCCACTTTTGTAAAGGGCAAGGAGTCTTTGAGACTTTGGAGGGATATCCTAGCCTACTATTGTTTTTGAGGATTTTTCAAAGCTCTTTTGGGTAGCAAATAAGTTCAGAAGACTAATTTTGAAGTCCTTAGGATAAATAAATGTTAATGGCATCAATATTTTAAGGCATGAACCCTAAGCTATAATCACTTTTTGGTATTCTCATCTCCTCATTTAGAACCAATGGGAAATCCCTTAGCTTGATAGTTTCTTGATCCCTTCCTAAAATGGGTTATGCCATTTCCAAGTTGTCTAGAGACTCTGGAGCATCCTCATTGGGTCTTCCATAGAAGTGTGGGAAAATTGATGCCATGGTTGAACTTGAAGATGAATTCTTTATAGAAGAATAAAAATCCAAACATCGAAGCTAAGAGTATACTCTAGAACTAGGGAAATAAATGTTCCTTCAGATGCAAGGATTTCTCCCAATCACTCAACTCCAAAATGGTAAGCTATGCATTGTTGGAAGAAGGTTTTTGTACTTAATGTAATATGGATGGAAACAAGGATCTTGGCTAATAAGCTTGGTTGGGATGAATGGGAAGATTTTGGTTTTTGGGTTTTGGAAATTCATCAAATAGATTTCCTCAACAAGGGCACACACTTCATGGATAACTTATCATACTTTTTCAATACTTAAAATATCAAAAGTAAAAAGTAAAAACAAGGCAAATTTCACACCCTATTGAGTCTAGAATATTTTGGATCTTTGTAAAACAATTTACATCTCACCACAAATGTAAAACATCTAGAAGATTCATTTCAAAATGCCATCTCCAAATATCTTCCCAAAAGGCCTATAAAAGGACCCATTGGGTGCCCTCCAAAAGGTAACAAGTATTGTATGTAGGTACATGTTACGGGTATAGTGAGTGCCTCAAGGCTAAGAGTGTGAGCCTATCCTATTTCACATCTTGAGAAAGCTATGAAAGATCCTAATTTGTAAGTTCCCATGTTTTTGCAACATCTCTACTTTAATTGAGTTCATTTCTCCTATTCTTCCTATCTCTATTATCCTCAACCCTTCCTTATTCTATCCTCTCTTCTTCTCATCTCATTACCTATTCCTTCCATCTTTGTTATTTCTTTTCCATCAACCTAACCCATTGAGGATTGTATAGGTACTTGGATCCTTTTGTAATTAAGAATCACTTTTTAGTGTAGTGTTTTTATGCATTGGTACTAAGAAGATGGAGTGGACCACCCCTACCTTAAGATTACCCTTGTGTTCTTTATGTATTGGTACTAAGAGTTTGGTGCGGATCATCCCTACCTTAATGTTGATATATTTTGGTAGTGATGTGTTTGAACACACTCAAGATCATCATGACATTTTTTCCCTCTTTAATTTATTTTTTTTCGGCTTGTATATGTGCCTATAACCCTAACACGTGACTTATCTTTGTACATTGGTAATACATTCAGTATTGTGTTATGCTTGAAGATTCTTCTTGTTCCTTGTGTTGCTCTTGCGCTTGTGCAAATGTCAAATTCCAACAAATGGTATCATAGCATGCCGCCACTTCATCTATAGTATCATCGATATCCCTCCCATCATCCCTTCAAATGCACTATCGCAACGCCTATGCAGGCAATTTTGCCCTTTTGTGCCAAACATGTATATAGGTTCCAATTTTTCAGTACAAGTGCCTCAAAATCTACTACAGGTTTAGCAGAGCTCAGTAGGGTAGTTATGTTCAACTTTTAAAGATATAATCATTTTTTTGCATCAGGGTATTTTAGTCAATGGCATGGGTGAAAGCAATCATGCATTCTATATCTTAGTTGCTGAGGAGAAGTTAGATTGTACCAATTACCCATTATGGGCATATATGATGCATCATGTATTGGTAGCAAAAGGACTATGGAATATTGTGTAGGGTGTTGAAAAATGACCTACTACACCTGCAAATATAGTTATTGAAGGTGATGTAGATGGCATTAAAGATGATGATCTTCAACTTCCTATTTGTGTTGCAATTCCTATCGTGCCTACTATAGAGAAACTTTGATGGGATGGCAATGATGTTTAGGCACATGCATTTATACCTTTGTTTGTCAAATGTGCCATTATCCCACATATTTTCTTATGCAAATCAACAAAGGATGCTTGGGATACACTTACCACTTTATACTCAATAAGAAATGATTGTCATGTTGCTTACCTCAAAAAATAGTTGGAGAGTGAGCATATGAATGAAGGAGATTTTATGGACATTTTTTTAAAAAACATCAAAGATTTGAAAGAGTAGTTGATTTTCGTAGATGAAGTTTACTAGATAGTTCACTTGTGCATACCATTCTTAATGGTCTTCCATATTCATATTAGATTTTTGCTTCTACTCTTCGATGATGATGAATGCAATCCAAATGCCTTAAAATTTGAGGAGTTAGACTCTATTTTGTTGCAAGAATATCAGTCTCGATAGAACAGGTCCATTAGGTGTGTTGCATATCAAGCTTTCTTAGCTTGTTAGAAGGGAAAAGGTAAATAGATTTCATCTACTAGTAAGAAGAAATTTGCTAATGCTGCATAGTCAAAGAAGGAAGACAAAGATGAGAAGAAAATAGAAAAGCAAAAATAGTTTTTCAAATACTGTAAAGAAATGATCATGTCATAAAGAGTTTTCCAAAACTAGTTGGAAAAGAGGCAAAGAAAAAGGAGGTTGTAATGGTTGTTGTTGAGGCCTCTAGACCCAAAACAGTGTTTGCTAATCTTGTGCAGAATGAATAATGGACATTTACTACTATTTGCAACTATGACCCATCTTCTTGTGAATAGCGTATGTCTATAGAAGACGCAAATGTTTGGTACTTTGATAGTGATGCAACCAAACATATTACCTTATGTTGGCATTCAAGGTCAAGAAAGGTGTGGGAATGCATCAAAGAAGAAGACACATAAGAAGAGGGAACATGTAGGGAGCTCCAAGAAGTGCATGTCAAATTCCAAAAGAAATCCCTACAAAAATAGTGATTTTCATCACTAAATGTTACCGCTAGTGTCCATGTGAAAGGCCAAATGGCCACCGGACACTTCTTTGTATATGTTCTTTAATAAAACATATAGTGGCCTGGTCAGTCACGGACTGTAAGTTCGACCGCATTTGTAAGAGCTAAGAAGTGTGTCTTCGTGCTCATTGTGTACTGCGTTTTTCTGCGTATTCTATAGGTCACTGTGCGGAGTACAGTGTGCGACGTCAGGAGCTTGGTTTTCTACTCCGATCATATCGTCGGGGAGCTCTCGAGAGGAGAGTGCAGTGCAGTGCATCGCCATCAAAATACTTCACTGGTATCAGAGCAGTTCGAGGCAAAAAGCTTTGTCCCTATTGTGCGAGCGAAGCGAGCCCCCTCCCCCCCAAGCTTTCTCCAAGGCTTATAAGGCGGCGACCAAGGCATAGACCTTGGCATACCTTGTCATCCGAGTCACCGAAGTCACCGTTGGCGCCGTTGGCTGCGCGCGAGGGAGGACCTCAACGATCAAGGAATATAGAGGTTTCCGGTACTTCCCGGGAGGTCACCCATCCCAGTACTGTTCCCCCTAGAGCTCGCTTAACCGTGGCAATCTCTTGCCACTAAGCTACACTCTTGTGGTGTTTGAAGAAGGGGAAAGACTAAGGTTGACATTACCTTTAACAAGTTTTGGTCCCTCAAAGCTTCATTTTTGCTTTTTTAAAGCCTATTTCTGAAGCAATTTTGGGGTGTTTTTGGAGCCATTTCGGAGTACCTTCGCACGTAGTTCTCTTCACACAGGTCCAAGAACATCAAGAAGAGTGTTCCTTGTACTTCTCAGACAATAAATATCAACCTTTGGGGCTGTATTTTCAGCCACACTCGTAAAACTACAGGTTTCTTGAGGGGTTTTTCAGTTTTGGTGGGAGCAACCGCTGCAAATTTATGTAGGTTTTTTAAAGCCTAAAACATCAGAGTTGACAAACACTTGCAGGTGTTATTGGCTAGTTTTTGGGCTGTGTATTCAGCCTTTTAGTGTCATTTTACTGCATATATTGAGCACACACACACCATGTACGCTTCTGTGGATACCGCTTATGTACGTCCATGTGGGCATTGATATAGCGGTTACGTTCTTTGCATAAAGCCTTTCACATTTGATAAAGAGGGTCGTGGTGAGGTTTTCTTAACTGGGAGACACCCAGATGTCGGGGTCTCTTCGGTGATGCAGGTGGAAGACTTACCCAGCCTCGCCATAGGAGATGTATGATAGTTGTTCATAGGTGCTCGATAAGCCTAGTTGGCTTCTATTGGGTAACTGATTATATGCAGTGGAGTCAGTCATTCACTATGCAGGTAGACATGTCAGTACTTGCAGTTTTATGATACTTTGACACTGGTCATATGCTAATTTTGCAGAGGATACTCTGGCAAAATTTTTCCAGATTTCTAGTTTAGTCAACTATATAGTGGTCGATTTACTCCTTGATACACTTATTTGTTGGTGTTTGGACTCTTCTAGCTCCATTATCATTCTATTCAGTTCTCTACGATCATGGCATCAGAGGTCTCAGGCACATCCGGTGGATCAGGGTCTAGTGCTAGTGTTCCGAGGAGGAGCTATAACTTGCAGGGCAAAGACCATTTTGAGATCCGAAAATTTGATGGCACAAACTTTGCTCTATGGAAGAATCAGATTAAAGATGTGCTGATTCAAAGAAGGCAATGGAAGCCAGTAAATGGGATTTCAAAGAAGCCTGCTGACATGGATGAAGATGATTGGGATGAGTTAGATGAAATGGCCAGGTCTACCATTCGCTTGCACCTGGCAGATAATGTTTACTTTACAGTATTAGACTGTGAAAGTGCAAAGGAGCTTTGGAAGAAGTTATGCAATACATATGAAAAAGAGACGGCATCAAATAAAGTATATCTGATGAGAAAATTATATGACCTTCGTATGAAGGACACAGATAGTGTTGCTGCTCATCTAAATGAGTTTGATGCCATATTCTCCCAGTTACAGGCTCAGAAAATGGATATGGACAATGAAATGAAAGCAGTATTGCTGTTATGCACCCTGCAATCATCATGGGATACATTTTGCACAGCTATTAGCAATAGTGCACCAGGTGGTAAACTCGTCTATGATGACATATGTGGAGCACTCTTGAGTGAGGAGATTCGTAGAAAATCTATGGTTGGCACTCAGAGTGGAGATGCATATGATGTTCGTGATTCTTACCAAGGAAAGAATCAACAACGTGGCAGGAGCAAGAAAAGGAAAAGAATGGTCAACGGAATAAGAGCAGAAGTAAATCAAGGAAGAGGGATATTGAATGCCATTATTGTCATAAGAAAGGACACATGAAGAAAGACTGTTATGCATTAAAGAATGCTAAAGGTAAAGGAAAAAATGTTGATGGGCATGTTAAACAGTTACCTGCACCATCTACTTCGACTGTGAAGATTGAAGAAATTAATGCTATTTCTGATGATGCTGATGTGTTGACACTTGATAGTACTGTGCCATCTGAAGCACTTATGGCTGATTCTCTTTCCCACACATGGCTGCTAGATTCTGGTGCTTCTTTCCATGTGACACCACATAGAGAATGGTTCTCTAATTATGCAGCAAAGTCTCTTGGTACCGTGAGACTTGGTGACTCTTACCAGTGTGATGTTGTGGGGATTGGAGATGTGGTTGTGCAGTTCATTGATGGTTCAAAATTTACTATGCATAATGTACGCCATGTACCTCAGTTATCACGCAGTTTGATGTCAGTTGGTCAACTTGATGACCTTGGTTACAAGGTGGTCTTCTATGCTCAGTCCTTTCGTATATCAAAGGGCAATATGGTTATTGCAAAAGGAAGCATAGTTGGCTCACTTTATCCTTTATTTGTATCACAGAAAGAACACTTGTTAGCTGTTACTGAACAGCCTATGGCTTGTATTTGGCATGGTCGTTTGGGCCATATATCTCGTAGTGGAATGGAAAATCTTTCTCGTTCTGGCTCCTTACCTGTGTTATCTTTCTCTGATTTTTCATTTTGTGAGCATTGTCAATATGGAAAGCAAACCAGAAATGTGCATAGAACGCACATTGACTCTTCAATTCAGCCTTTAGATCTTGTTCATACAGATGTGTGTGGTCCTATGCCCACTAGGTCCTTAGGTGGTTCTCTTTACTTTGTCACTTTCATAGATGATGCTACTAGAAAAGTCTGGGTATATCCTATCAAATCGAAGGATGATGTATTCCCTACTTTCAAAAAATGGCTTGCTTCAGTTGAGACTGAAAAAGGAACTAAGCTTAAGGCTTTACGTTCAGATAATGGGGGTGAGTATACCTCACATGAATTCAGCCTTTTCTGTCAGTGTAGAGGGATTCGTAGAGAGTTTACAGCTCCTTATACCCCAGTACAGAATGGTGTAGCTGAGAGGATGAATAGAACTATTCAAGATAGAGTAGTATCTATGTTGCATCATGCAAACCTCTCACAAGGTTTTTGGGTAGAAGCAGTATTGACTGCAGTTCATGTGATTAACCTTTCACCTAGTACTGCCAAAGGTCTGAAAGTGGCACAAGAGTTATGGACAGGGAAACCACCATATTATGATCATCTTTGAGTTTTTGGGTGTGAAGCATATGTTCATATACCCAAGAATCTTAGACAGAAGTTGGACCATAAGTCAAAGAAATGCATTTTTCTTGGATATGGTCGAGAAGGACAATTTGGATATCGCTTATGGGATCCTGAAACACGGTCAGTGATCAGAAGTAGTGATGTCATTTTTAATGAGTCTAAGATGCATAAACAGCCGATTAAGGAGGTTGAAGTGAGAAGAGTGGTGTTTGAGGATACTAGTCCTCCGGTTAGCATGCACAAAAATGCTGCACATAGGGATGTTCAAGAGAATGTCCATTCAGATCAGTCTGCACATGTTCCTGTTCAGCAACCATTGAGACGTTATGCACGTGTCTCATATCCACTTGATAGATATGTTCCAGGTCTAGATTTTGTTATGCTAACAGATGCCAGTGAGCCCTCTTGCTACAAAGAGGCTATGCAGACAGAGGATCATGTCAAGTGGGAGCGTGCCATGAAGAGTGAGTTGGATTGTATTCACAAGAATGGTACTTGGAGGACTTAGTACCTTTGCCAAAGGGCAGGAAAGCTTTACCATGTAAATGGGTATATAAGCTGAAATTCACATCAGATAGTGCTTCTCCAAAATATAAAGCACGACTTGTTGCAAAGGGTTTTAAGCAACAACATGGTGTTGATTTTGAGGAAATCTTCTCTCCAGTGGTCAAGATGACTACTTTGCGCATGTTGCTTGGATTCGTTGCAATGGAGGACTTAGAAGTAGTCCAAATGGATGTGAAAACAGCTTTCTTGCATGGGGATCTTACAGATGAGATCTATATGGAACAACCAGAGGGTTATGTAGTTCCTGGCAAGGAAAGTCTAGTTTGTAAGCTCAAGAAGAGCTTGTATGGACTTAAACAGTCTCCTAGACAATGGTACCAAAAGTTTGATGCTTTTATGAAGTCCCAAGGCTATTCTCGGAGCAATGAGGATCATTGTCTCTACACAAAGAGATGTTCTGATGGCAGCTTGATATGCTTGATACTTTACATCGATGATATGCTGATTGCTGGGAAGTCCTCTTATGATTTGTCATTTCTCAAAAAGAAGTTGAGTCAGACATTTGATATGAAGGATTTGGGGGATGCCAAACATATTCTTGGCATGCGCATTACTCGTGATAGGAGTAAAAGATGCATATACTTGTCTCAAAGTGAGTACATATCCAAAGTACTTCACCGATTCAATATGTAGGGTGGAAAGGCATTGAGTACACCTTTACCCACATATGTGAAATTGAGCAAGGATGACTGCCCCAAATCAGATGAGGAAAAGGAATTCATGACCAAAATTCCCTATCAGTCTGTTGTTGGTAGTCTCATGTATGCTATGGTAGTTACGAGACCAGACATTGCATTTGCAGTGGGAGTTGTTGCTTAGCCACTGAGAGCATTATTCTTGAGAAGGTTCACACTCGAGATAATGCTGCAGATGCTTTGACTAAAGCTCTACCACAGGATAGCTTTCGACACTGTTGTCACTTGATGGGGGTTACTTGATTCTTGATCTTACGCAGTCACTTGTATACTGTGTAACATGCCCATCAGGTGGGAGGTATAGTTTGTATACTTACACTCAGGTATTCCTTATCATTCTTTCTTTTTTCTCCCATAGTTACTCTGGCCATATTGGCCTTTAGTGGGAGATTGTTACCGTTAGTGTCCATGTGAAAGGCCAAATGGCCACCGGACACTTCTTTGTATATGTTCTTTAATAAAACATATAGTGGCCTGGTCAGTCACAGACTGTAAGTTCGACCGCATTTGTAAGACCTAAGAAGTCTGTCTTCGTGCTCATTGTGTACTGTGTTTTTCTGCGTATTCTGCAGGTCTCTGTGCGGAGTACCGTGTGCGGCGTCAGGAGCTTGGTTTTCTACTCCGAGCATATCGTCAGGGAGCTCTCGAGAGGAGAGTGCAGTGCGGTGCATCGCCATCAAAATACTTCACTAAAAACCATTGTAAATATCATTTCACATTTTTGCAACTTCATTGTGTTCAATCTAAGGAGTTTTTGAGCTTGAGGATATTAAATAAAACCTAATTTTTTACTAGGCCAGACAATAGGTCTAGACAAGGCCAAAACTAGTCAAAAAACTATAAAAAGAGCAAGAGAGCTCATTTTTTAGGAGAGCTTCTTAGTAGCTTGTTAGAGAGTTAGTTGAGTAGAGATTAAAGCTTTTGTAAGAGAGTTCTTGTGTAATTGAGGCTTTCCATTGTTCCTCTCTTTGATCTTCCTTGTGTGAGTGTGTGTGTGTGTGTGTGCACATGTATGTGCTTATCACTTACATTTGTTCACCACAATCTCTCACGATCATCATATCCTCCTCACGTCTCCACAGATTGACAAGTAAAGGAGGTGGTGTTCACGCTTGGGCTACACCAAATTTTTGTCACCGTTGTCGGGGAGCGTTGCTCGAGGACAAGCGTTGTGATGTAAGATCATAGATTTGCGACATTGGAAGGTAAAAAATAGTCATTTTCTGTTAAGTTTTTTATTTTCCATCTTCATCATCATCATCACCATCTTCTCCCATCTTCATCTTTGCTAGATTTTTTTGTTTTTGATTGTATATTCACTACTTTCGTCTCATTTTTCATTCATGGCTATGCAAGAGAGAGAAAGAGAGTCAAAGAGTTTATGTTTGTGATTTTTTGTGCTTTCCATAATCCTCTGCATGACACATAGGCCTCGGTGCCAAGCTTCAATGTTCCCACCAAAATTCTTAGAAAATCGTGAATTTTTGGAGAAAATCGTGAATTTTTTGAGAAAATCGTGAATTTTTTGAGAAAATCGTGAATTTTTTGAGAAAATCATGAATTTTTTGAGAAAATCGTGAATTTTTTGAGAAAATCGTGAATTTTTTGAGAAAATCGTGAATTTTTGGAGAAAATTGTGACTTTTTGGGAATGTGAAAAAAAATTGAATTTCACAATTCTCTGGTTTCCCGCCTAAAATCACTTAGAAAATTGCGATATTTTGGGTCTCTGAATCTCCAAAAATTGCAACTTTTTGGCTTTGGGCTCTCAAGGAAATCGCAATTCTTTGGTTTTTAGAAATCGCAAATTTCTGGTTTTCTAAGTTGGAGAAAATCGAGATTCTTTGGATTTTTAAGTTAACAAATCGTGAAATTTTGGTTTTATGATTGTGAGAAAATTACAAATTTCTGGTTTTCTAATTGTGAGAAAATTTCAATTCTTTGGTTTTCTAAGTTGGAACAAATCATGAATTCTAGGTTTTTAGATTGTGAGAAAATCACGAATCTTTGGTTTTCTAAGTTGGAGAAAATTGCGAATTCTTGGTTTTCTAAAAATTGTGAATCTTTGGTTGTCTAGGTGTGAAAAATTCACGAATTTTTGGCTTTCTAAGTGTGAGAAATTCGTGACTTTTTAGAAGCAAATTGTTGAGAAAATCACTTTTGGCCAATGAAGCTTGGAGAAGATCACGACTTTTTGGGTTGAGTTTGAAGAAAAAAATTGGGACTTTTAGTAAGGGAAACTTTTGAGAAAATTGTGATTCTTTGGTTTGCTAAGTGTGAAAAATTTGCGACTTTCTAGCCTCTGGGCTCTCAAGAAATCATAATTTTTTAGTGAAATTGGGAGGAGAAAATTGCGACTTTCTTGCCATCTAATTTTTGAAAAAAATCGCAAATCTCTGCCATCTAGATTTTTAGAAAATCATGACTTTTTAGAGGAGTAGCTTTGCGAAAATCACGACACTTTGCAATCCATTTTTGAGAAATTCACCACTTTTTGGCCATCAACTTTTTGAAGAAATCGCAAATTTTTATGATCCAATTTCTGAGAAAATGGTGACATTTTGCCATCTTGTTGTTAAGAAATTTGCTATTTTTTGAGAGGCAACTTTTGAAGAAATCACAACTTTTTGCACTCCCATTTTTTATGAATTCATGACTTTTTGCAAGGCCATTTTTGAGAAAATCGAGAATTTTTTATAGAAGAAAAGAGTAAGAAATCATGAATTTTTGGATACTTGTTGGGAAAAACATTGGGACTTTTTGGCTTTTGGTTTTCAAAAAATCACGAATGTCTGGTCCTATGACTCTCAAAAGATTTGAATTCTCCGACACATCTTGTTTGTCTGTTTTAACCCCTAGGAGCTGAATTTGTCATCACTTTTTCATCCAAAATCCATTTTTTGGGCTCTAGGGAGTCTTGGAAAGCTCATTTAGAATCCCACACAGCCTCAATTTTTTTCCTTAAGAATAATGCATTTATTTTTAGATAGAGTAATTTGAATCTGAGTTTCAGGTGGGATTTGGAAGCCAAGGGAGCTCCAAAGGATTTTGAGCGATACAAAGGGGGAAAAGAGTATTTAAAAATACTTGAATCAAATTGTCTCTCAAATATTTAGAGAATACATCAGAGAGAATGTTCTTGGTAACAGAGCATGATAGGCATGTATACACTTAGTAGAGCGAATTGATTTTCCCTCCACCAAGATCTAATGTTTTCCATGGCCTCCAAGGTGTAGGATCATCCAAGGCTCATGAAACCCATAGGGAAAGCACTAGAGAGAGAGAGACCTAATGTAAGCTTTGCACACATAGTGGGTAGAGATAGATTAGGATTTGAAAGTGAAAGACCTAAAAGAGAGAGACATAGAGCACATAGGCATCAAAGAGATGGACACAGTTTTCCATTGCCTAGACTCTGAGAGTACCCAAGAACCCTTAGACCCTCTCAAGTGGTCAAGACAATGAAAAACTACTTTGATGGGTAGGGAGATCCTTATGATCACATGGCCGAGTTAAAATAAGTGCTAAGAGCTGATCAGGTAGAGGATTTGTTCATCCAATTCAAGGCATTTGGTTTGACCCTCAATGGTACTGCCTTAGCTTGGTTTCAGCCTCTGAACAATCACAATTATTGAGATATAGGTCAATTGCTAGAAGCATTCGTCGTAGAGTTTTCCAAGAGTGGCATCAGGCATAACCCATCATCCTTGATCCACAGCTTCAAGCAAACACCCCAAGAAATAGTTTGGCTAGTTGGACAAAGATTTAAACAATATGTGGAAAGATGTCCCACACCTAAATTACCTACACAAGCAAAATAAGTTTCCCTATTTTTAGATGGAATTCTAAGCGGGAAACTTAGATCATATGTATATCTCAAGGAGCCAAACACACTAGATCAATGCTTGAGAATGTGTATTGACATAGAAGACAACTTTGGTGAACTCTATAAGGAATCTACCGGTTCTACTAGTCATACTTCTAGACCCTCCACTGAGATAGATGAGATAGCTAAGCAGATTGCCAAGAAGCTAGGAGTTCAAAATAGACAAACACCAAGGATCACCTTGTTGAAGCGATGTTATACTTGCGGAGGTGACCACATGGCTAACGTATGCCCATTGCAAAACCAAAACATGAGAGAAATAAATGATCCATATTGTAGTATTGAGAGAAAATACACAAACCACATGGCTCAAGATTGTCCATACAATAGGGAAGCTATCAGACAAACATATCAGCAACCTCACCAACAAGGTAGGTATCAAAACCAATACCAATGTCCATATTATAGATCTCAACAACAATATCAACCTCAATATCAACAGCAATATCAGCCACCATATAGGCCACAACCAATCCTAGGAAATCAACTACCACCTCCTATCAATGTGATCCCAATTAAGTATGCAGGGGCAGAGGAGAACCCTAATAGAGTGTTGGTGTCGATGATCCCTTTGGTCTCAGAAAGTGACCCTTGGTGGATTCAAACTCAAGTATCATTAATGTAGCTCCTATACAGGCAATCACTAGGGCACAAGCCTTAAAACAAGCTAAACCAGCTAAACAATCCGAGTCAAGTGAATCAGGAGAGCATAGCAAGAGGAAAACAAGAACATGGAAGGATATCAAGGAGAAAGCCAATTGTAAGTGGTCTAGAAAGTTATCCAAACTAGAAGAAAGCCTAAGAGATGCAAAAATAAAAATAGCATACATTGCATCTCAACACCCCTTGCATGCCAAAAATCCATCCATTCCACTTCATCCCACCCCACCACTCATTGTAAATAGAGCACAACTAGGGTCTGTTCTTACAAATCCAATCCCAGAAGGCTTGGACATGATGTTCAAGGCCTACCAGGCTCAACTTCAAGAAGGATCAATAGCTGCAAACCTAGAAAAGAGTTACCCTAGAGCAGATTTGGAGATTGAACGGACAAAATTTTGCATGAAAATGGTAGAACTAGATCAATCTATGCTTGAGGCTAATCAATTATTCAATCAAACAAATTCTATCAAACCAGGTTTGCATTTCCATGGCTTATTAGAAATATTAGAGCAGTACGTAAACAATCTACAGGTTTCTTTACCTCCACATGCTCAACTAATCGTTGAAAGAGAAATTTCACCACCAATGAAAGTTTATGTTCCTAATTCCATGAATGATGGAACACCTCTTTCAATTGAATAGTACTCTCAAGAGTTCTTGCATGGCTTAGTTCCAATGGCCTTCTTGCCAGGAGGAAAGTCACATAAAGACCCTATACCATTCTTCATTATAGCATCATATTCAGATTGCATAGCAACCATCCAATTTTTTGAATTTTGTGCATCATCAAACAAAACAGACTCATTCTCATCACAGAGACTAGAGGCAGCCATAGCATAGCAATTTGATGCAAAAGAATCACTACAAAAGCCTGAACGAGTACGATATGATAGAGGTGCATTTAATTCACTATCACACAAAGTCTGTACCATCCATTTTGGCATAGTTCTTGCCTCCTCAATATCAGCTCTCTCATCAACAAGTGCATCATGTAAATGTGCATCAGAAATGGAATGATCTACATCATCACATGAAACCTGTAAAGGCTAAGAAGTTGCCTCATTAGGACCAGCACTAGACTGTCCACCTGTAAAAGAGACAGCAAAGTATCATACATGTCTTTGGAGCTGATAGATGTCTCCTTAGTACATGAAAGTAATGGTTGAATAGCGTCTTCCACAAAAAAACATCACGACTAACCAAAATGTGTTCATTATATGGATGGTACACACGAGAGCCTTTGCTTTCAAAACTATACCCAACAAAAATACATTTTACTGTTTTATCATCCAATTTCCTACATTGTTGTTCAGGCACTAATGCATATGTCAAACAACCAAAAACATGCAGGTGAGAAATAGATGTCTTTCGACCATGCCAAGCCTCATATGGAGTGATAGATTGCAATGCTTTAGTGGGACACCTGTTAAGTACATATATTGCACACATAACAGCCTTAAGCCATAAACTATATGGTAAAGTCTCACTCTTGACCATACACCTTGCCATCTCCATGAATGAATTGTTCTTCCGTTCAGCAACTGGAATTGAGGTGTATACGGCACTGTACACTGATGTTTTATCACACCTTCAGTCAGAAATGCATTAAATTTAGAAGACATATATTCCCCCCTCGATCAAAATGGAGGGTGCCTATTTTACATGCTAAAGATTTTCAGCCAAAACCAAAAATTGTTTAAAGCACATAAACACTTTGGACTTTGCTTTCAATGGATATACCCATGCATGCCTCAAAAAATCATCAATGAAATTCACAAACCAAAGTTAGTTCCCAAAGGAGGGTGTCTGCATAGGACCTCAGACATCAACGTATCTCAAAAATCTGAGCAGAATTACCCTATCAAGTTCTGCTAAACTTGTAGAAGACTTCGAGATGTTATACTGGCGAACCAAAACCTGTATATATCTTTGGCACGAAAAGACAAAATTTCTTGCAAAAGCATTGTGATAGTCCATTCGGAGGCCGAAATGAGCTCAGATCATGATTTCAACACCAGATAGAAAAGCTATTTTGATCTCCTAATCACCTTGAGTATGCTCACCAAATTTTGTGTGATTTTGAGACTATAGTGGGAAGGTGTTAACGATGCCCTAGATGAAGCGATGACCTGCTCTGATACCAATTGTTGGAGTTTGAGGTCTGTGGAAGCAAGCGAACAGCACAAGGAAGAAGAATAAGCTTGGAGCACAACACACAATACTAAATGTATCACCACTAGAATGTACAAACATAAGTCACCCCTTAGGGTTATAGGCATATATACAAGTCGGGGAAAAAGACCTCCAAAAGAGGGAAAAAAGTGCCCCGATGGTCCTAGTGTGTTCACACACACATTACTACCTAAATATATCAACATAATAGCTTTGTGTCAAACAAAATATATTGACAAATTATTTCAATGTTTTGGCCTTGAAGATTGCAAACCTATTGCCACTCCTATGGAAACTAGTTTACAATTGAGCCTTCATGATGTTGGAGATGCATTTGATGTTGTTCTCTATCATCAGGTTGTTCAATGCTTGATTTACTTATGCATAACTGCCTAATATTCAGTTTGTTGTCTCACAGATGTGCAGATTTATGCATTACCAAGGTTTCAAGCATTAGTAGGTGGTTAAGCACATCTTTTGCTACTTGAATAATACCCAACTAATTGGATTGTTTTATCCCAAGGGGAGATCACCACCACTAGATTTACATGCATTTTCTTACTCTCACTGGATTCGTTGCTATGACACTCGTGTGTCCAGTAGTGGTTTTCGCTTCATGCTTGGTAGATCATGTATATCTTGGTTGAGCAAAAATCAGCCTATTGTGGCCACTTCTAGTTGTGAGGCTAAGTATAGGGAAGCTTTCACAATGATTATTGAGTGTGTGCATGTGTGTGTGTGTGTGTCTCATATGCCTTTTGGCTCATTTGGGTGTTGGTCAGCTTCTACCACCACCATCTTCACTGACAATCAGAGTGCATTGGCAATTGTGAGGAACCATGTGTTCCATGCTCGCAAAAAGCACATTGAGGTGCATTATCATTATGTTAGGGAGAGGTTCTCTATTGAAGAGATTAGTTTGGCACATATTGCCACACAAGATAACATTGTAGATCTTTTCACAAATGCTCTACCTCGAGAGAAGTTTGAAGCTTTCTCGAAAGATTTGGGCTCACTTCCTTTTGTGGATTGATCGCTTTCCACATAGCTTGGCACTTCCTTATACATGTCTCAACTCCTTGTTCACCATATCACTCCCAAGGGGGATTTGTTGATATATTTTGATAGTGATGTGTGTGAACACACTTAGGACTGCAAGGGTTCTTTTTTTCCTCTTTAAGAGGTTTTTCCCCCCGGGTTCCATATACACCTATAACCCTAATGGGTGATTTATCTTTGTACATTCACTTGGTAATAGATTCAATATTATTATGTGTTGTGCTCCAAGTTTCTTCTTTTTTCTTGTGTGGTTTGTGTGCTTCCGCATACCTCAAACTCCAAGACTTAAGAGTACCTTTGGTTTTTTGTTAAGAGTACCAAAAGGATGGTGTGGATCACCCCTACCCTAAGAGTGCCACGTGTTTGTGTATTAAGGAAGCATGGACCACTCTTGCCTTGATAGTGCCTTTTGTGTTAAAGAGTTTTATTTCATCCTAAAAATGGTGTGGCAAGTTTTAAATACTTTAATACCTATATTTTCCATCTCTCTTTTATATTTCCCCTTCATATTTACCATTTCTTTTTTGTTGTGGGGAGAGCTAGCCATCTCTTCAATGGTGGGGCCATTTTACTTCTAACTCCATATTTATTTATAGATATCCATATCTTAAGGATATTAGATTAAATACCATATTACATGCATAGAATAAGATTATTGTTAGAGGAGGTATCACAAATATAGCCTTGACCACAAAATTGGATGGGTAGTTTTTTAGCACACATAAGCGCATGTGATTTTGGGAAAGCGAGCACCTATGGGTTATTGTTTGGAAGATCATTTCTTCGACAATTAAAAGTTGACTATGATTGGGGTGGGAATGCAATGTATCTATAACATCAAGGCACAACACATATTGACTTAATATCTAACTCTTATAGAAATGTGTTGCCGCTCTAGTGGAATGCAATCCACCATAATGCAGATGATTACAAAGATGATGACTTTATGGGTGCATCAGATATTAGGAAACAAGAATTGATGAATGAAGTCACACAATTATGGAAGTGTAGAGTTTCTCAAAGGGAGGACAAGTGAAGAAAGAGGAATAAGATCCTAGAAAAAAGTGAATTCAAGCTAGAGAATGCCCATGAGATTCATTGGTGAAGATTTTTTACCTTCTGGTTGGGCTCAGATCTTAGCCACACTAGATGTGGTTGCTAATGAGAAAACATTGACTGAATGTTTTGATAAGGAAGGCTATGATCTACTTACATTCACAGTCCTTGGTAACATGGAGGAAGAGGATGAAAAAACAGGAGACAAGAAATTAAAAGAAGGATGAAAGATTGCAAAGAGCCAATGGTCGTTGCAAATATCCCTTATGATTCAAAAAAGGAGTACTTAATCATATTATGAATTTTGAATTCAAAATGAAGTCACATATGTTCATCTACATAGAGGACATATATCAGATCAAGGAGAAAAATAAAAGTAACCCCAAAGATGAAAAAGATGGAGAAGAGTGCACTTTTGGGTTCCAGATAACTTCAAAAACATTATAAAATTGAGGAGTGAATAATTCAAATAAAAATTCCAAAAAAAGCAGTGATACCAAGACAATCTTATGAAAACAAGGAGACAGCTAAGAAAGTTGAAGTTGCACATGAGAATGGTCAAAACATGTGCACACAAGTAGCCAATGATTTTCCCAAAGAAGAAGAAGAAGTTAACTTAGTTGACCTTTTGTGAGAATATAAGGAAATATTTGCTTGGTCATAAAAGGACTTGAAAGGATTTGACCCTAAGTCTTTTTATCATATGATACCTATGACAAGTGAAGCAAAGAGAGTCAAGAAGAAGCCCTATACATATAATGAAACCTACCCCAAAGAAACCATGTAGGAGATAGAAAAAATATTCAAAGTAGCCTTCATCTATGAGATTGAATGCATAAAGTAGACATCACTTGTAGTGGTCTTTCCCAAGAAAAATGGCAAACTATGCATGTGTATCAACATGAAGAAATTTAATGAATCCATAATAAGAGATAGTTATCCTTTATTAATAACTAATCACTTATTGGAATGGGTGGTTGGAAATTAGGTATGCAACTTCTTAGATGGATGCTTTGGTTACAATCAAGTAACCATAGCCCACAAAGACCAACATAAAGTAGATTTTTTTCCCATGAAATATGGAATATATGAGTTTAGGGTAATTTTTGGGCTTACCAATGCAACCTCTCAAAGTCTAATGTGCTAAGCATTCAAACAATTCCTTCAGTAATTTTAGAAAGTGTATGTGGAGGACCTTTGTGCCCCTTCCAAGATAAAGAGACAACACATACCTAATTTAAGAGGCATTTTTTAGAAGTTTTGATTGTAAAAAGTGTGTCTAAACCTAGAGAAGTCTGTCTTTACGATGCAACAAGGCAAAATCCTAAGTCATGGTATTTCAAAACTTGTAATCTTAATGGATGAAGATAAAATTAAATCCATAGATGAATTTCCTAGCCTAAATAATGCTAAAGAGATATTTGATTTCATGGGACATTGTGGTTACTATCAATGATTTGTACGCATGCACTTGATGATAGCCAAGCCTCTTTGCAGTCTCATAAATCTTTCTGAATGGATGGATGAATGTGAAAAATACTTTCATTACTTAAGTGCCACCTTATAAAAACATCAATATTGAAGGTACTTGATTGGAAAAAATCATTCCATATACATGTGGATGCTTTGAATTATGCTATAAAATGTATCCTAGCCCAACCAGTGGATGATGGAAAACTTGACTTCCCTATAGCATATGCAAATAGAGAAATTAAATAATGTTGAGCAAAACCATGTGACCATAGAAAGAGAGGATGTTGGCATGGTCTATGTGATTAAGAAATTTTGGCATTACTTCTTATCCAAAAAGTTTAAGATCTTTGTAGATCACCAAGCTCTCTTGTATCTAGTGATTAAGCCTTATGCTACAAGATGATTGATCATATGGTTCTTGATCTTGATGGAGTGTAAATTTGAGAAACAAAACACATGCATCATAGCAAGCCACTTATCATTGATAACAAATGGTGAAGCAACTAGTGGTGTAAATCATAACATCCTAGGTGTGTATCTCTTCAATGTAGAATTTTATCCTAGGTGAGTAGAACCCTTGTTTCGAGGTCTCACTTATGGATCTAGCCACAAAGATGTTAGGGTTTCATGAAAATGAAGCAAAGAGACGCAAAAATCTCATATCAATGTACGTTGTATCTATGGTCAAGACAACCAAGGCATCTTATAATGTTGTGTGGAGGAATTCAATTATGCAGCATTGATTAATACAGCCCATAAGAGCATCATCCTAGGTTCACACTATCTCAAAATTGAGTAGTGCAAAACATCAAAAGATATGAATTTTAATGGCCTACCATGGAGAGGGATGTGGTCAAATATGTAAACAACTATAAAGGATGCCTGCACAAAAATCCAATCAAGCATGCTATTGGTTAGTAGCTAAAATGGTGTGGATTCAACCCTTACTTCATTTCCTCTAGACATATGTACATCCAAATGACCTCTCTAGTTCTAAAAATTTCCCCTTTAAAGAAGAAGATAGAGAATACACATTGATCAGGGATCAATTGTATAAATATCACAAGGTTGGTTTCTTTAGAATTTGTTTCAAAGATTCAAAATATATACCCATACTAGAAGCTACTCACTCAGGTATAGCAGGTGGAAAATTCTCTCTAGAAAGAACTATAAAGATGCTAATGTTTGTAGGCCTATGGTGGCCAACACTGACGATGGATGTAGATACTTATGTACACATATGAAAAACATGCCATAGATCTAAATACTCTTTAATAAGGGATGAAATGCCTTTGAGACATATGATGGGTGGGAGAGGATTTAGTAAGTGGGGTATTGACTTTATAGGACAAATATAGCCTCCCATACAAGTCTCTAATGTTGATTATATTATTGTTGAAATTGATACCTAACTAAGTGGATTGAAGATGAAGTTACTATGAAGGATGATCCACACATGATTTCCAAATCCTTATTTTTTCATATCTTCACTCGCTTTGGGCAAACAATCAAGAGCATTAGTGATCAAGGAACACATTTTTAAAATGAAGTGACTCTTTACTCTTAAGAATTACTAATCACTCATCAAAAATATGCACGACATCACCCTCAAGAAAATGGTCAGATCAACAATTCCTAAAAGGTCATATGTACAGTACTGACAAATTTGTTGAATAATGATAGATTTGATTGGGATAAACAATTGTAATACAACTTCGGCCTATCAGATGTCCTATAAGACTGATCTAGGTGTGAGTCCCTTTAATCTTGTATATGAGAGTAAGTATTTTTCCAATTGACTTCTTGGTGCCAACTCTCAAATTTGTGCAAGGATATCAATGGATTGGACATGAGTTCTCATAGTTAGTAGACAACCAAGAACAGTTACAAGAAACAATGATTAGAGTTGTAGCAAGTATTTATGTGGTGACAAAATGTTAGAAGGATTATTTTGATGCTTACATAAAAGATAAGAAGTTGCAAGAAAGTGACCTTGTGTTAGTGTACAATCTTAAGAAACATGCAAAGAAACCTCAAAAGAGAGGACATCACCCCCTGGTGATATATTGCAAATCACCTAGTGGTGTTGTTTAGTTAGCCTCATTGAATGGTTACATAATCCCAAACTATATAAGCATTTATTGAGTTAAGTCTCTCATGGAAGATATGGTGAAGCAATTGAGAAAATCCAAGGATCACAAAGAAGGAAAAAAATGAATATGAGAAGATGCACAACTTGAAGCTCTAGCATGCGTAAAGAAGAAAAAACTCCTATGACAATGATTATGTAGAACAACATAGATATGTTCCTATGGGAATGTGTGATGTCAGTGATTCCTTTCAAAAAGTCCAATGATTGAAGACCTCATTTTTTGGGCTTCCATAGAACCTAGTTTCATTAATTCTTTAAACATTCTCATAGATATGAGAGCGGTAATTAATGTGATTTTCCTATCACACATCCAATGGTTTGGAGGAAACCTGAAACCTATTGATGCTATTTTCATCAGAATTGATGGAGTGCAAACACATTGTTGTGGAGACACATCCTTACCTCTCTATACCAGTGTTGATTTACAGCCAGAGTCAACTTTTTTGTGTACGAGGATCATGATTGGAAAACAACATCATTATAGTTCAAGATTGTCTATTAGATCACTTTGTAGGATTGAATCTAGCCACTATTTCTTTTATGTGTAAGATGGGAAGTAAATGGATTAATATTTGCTTAAGACAAGCACTTAAAAGAGATTCTTTATCATCTCCACACAATGCAAGTAGACTTCTATTTTAATCACAAAGCTAGAAGCCTTCTTCAAGGCACACTCATGGAAATAATACATAATCTCAGACAAATCGTCAAAAAAAGAGAAACTCTTTTGAGCATCAACACCCTCCACAAAGGCATTTCTAGATCATTAGCAAACCTCTCTATAAAAGGAAGTAGCAAAAAGTAAAGCCTCTAGCACACTGAGAACTCAAGATAGTAGAGTGACAAGAATCAAAACCCATCACTAAATAAGCAAAAGGTTATTCAAGTGTCGGTACCAATTATAGTGTTTCAAACCTAGAAAGTCTGACCACAAATTTGGATTCCAAAATCAAAAGCATTAGCACCACCACTTATCTCTAAGATAAGCATTAAAGTTGATAGAATTAGTCACAAAGTGAGCAATACACCTATCTACCCATGAAGGGGGAGCATGGTGACTATCACAAGTTTGTGACCACCACAGATTGCACCAAATGCAATGGAAGAAAATTTGGAAAGTCAAAGTTCCACAAGAAAAGGAAAAGATGAATCGCCTCAAGGCCACTAGGGTTTCCTACTTGCACCATGATAGTTTTAAAGCACCTAAAGTGAACATGAAAGTTTGGTCCACATTCGCCTTGCATATTAGGCAAAAATCTTCTTAGATAGAGCACAAGAGTGATAGATGTGTATTAGTAAGGAATACATGTCTAATGTATAAGTCCCATTCATGCTTCCACTTATGAATTCTAGATCACATTGGAATGTCTCTTGTCTTGTACAAAAAATGTCCATTTTTTTAATCTTTCCTTTGCTCTTTTCTCTTCCACATAAGCACTAGATTAGAAGCTACACTCACACATGCATCTTAAAGAGTGTTTGTTTCTTTTTTCTTCTCTACTACATGTAGTTGCTAATGGTAAGCAGGTCTAAGCAAACAATTATGATAAATCCATCCCCACTGCCATCGAATCCCCACTAAGCCAACAAAGGGACATTGGTTCCAAAACCACACTAAAGTCTCATAGAACAATGGAGAGTACATATTCTTTGTGACATGGGGGATAGAAAAATATAATGCATACTTCTTCACAAAGGGATTTGAAGTGTAACAAACATCTTTTGAAAAAATACTAGCCATTTGGGATTCAATGGGATGTGATGTGTACCTCAAATTACCCATGATCAGACCAAATCTCCAATAACGTGCACAATTTATGACATCTTTGAGAACCACGCATGGTTCTACATGTCATATTCAAAGACTGAATGGAGTTTTCCTCAATGTAAAGATTATAAAAAAGCCCTTAGATTTGAATGGGGAGTGGATGTCGATCAAGTACACGCCATCCCACTGAAAACAATCTTGCACTTCATGCAATACAATTTAGAAATTGACATGCATCATCTATGGGGCACTAGACATGGATGCTACTTTCACCCCTACTTATGAAATAGATGAGGTCCAAGATCTCATCAAGAAAAAGAGAAAATTTATCCCAAGAAGGTAAAACAAACACTCCTAGTGAAAGTATGGGATCATGGATGACTAGAAGAATGAGAGGATCACATTTTTCCAGCCCAAGTGAAGCAATAGAGAGTTTTACACAAAGAGAGAGAACTAAGAGGAGATTAGATCATTTTCACCACAAAGAGATTCTAGCCCACAAAGACATTGTGATAATGGAGGCTCAAGAAGTAGGCATGAGATCCATTGAACAAGATCCAATTCTACCTAGGGAGTGTAGAAGAAGAAACCAAGGATTTGCCTCCCAAGTACGCATTACCAACCTTGATTCTGAGAAGGCATAGATATGAGTGCTAAGGTTCAAAGAGCTACATGCATCACAAAAAGGTTTAAAAAGCCATCCTCAAGGACCACTACAATTGTGGCCGCTTCAACAAATAGTGTGGAATTCACAACATGGCTAGAAATCTTTGCAAAAGCCTCAACTTCCACTATATTCTCCATTGCACTCACTACCGTCGCACACACTAATGTGTCCACGTGCACTCACACACTCATGGGTGCTCGTAAAATTTTCTCTAACCTTCTTATAAAATGGGCAATGAGCAAAGAATATGACACCATGAAAATGCAATACCTTTTGCAAACACAAATAATTTAAATGCCAAAAGCATGAAATCTTAAGTTTTGCATGCGTTAAACTTCTCAATGAAAAACCATTATTTATGATATTTTTTGACAACCTCTATCATAATCAATGAGTTCAATAACCCATGCTATTTTGTCCTAGACATCATAGTAATACTTTCACACCAAATTTCATGGACATATGCATCCAAAGATGTTATTATAAAGCTAATACTAGCAAAGATTTAGATAAGCAGCAAGTTATTGATTCCTAACCATGCAATGCACTTCCGAATGTGAGAAATCTCATCCTTAGCAAAAGTCACCAAAATCTTCTCAAGTTCCTCGAATCCAATAAGGATGTTTGATATGTGGTCAAATCTCTATTGAGATAGGTTGATTGCAAAAAAAGATAAGGCATTTCAAAATAACACTATCCTTAGTGGCACTATTATCAAGAACCCTTAAAAACATTCTAATCAATAATCCTCATTTTGAACCTTGATACAAATGCACAAAAGGATGAAGTTCATGCTAGAAAATCTTCACCCTAGATTTTGTTTGTAATCCAACCTATGTTTAGGTGTGCATGTATGTGAACGTGTATGTGTGCGTATGTGTGTGTGTGTAAGTGTGCGTGTGTATGTATTTGTGTGCGCGCACATGTGTGTGTGTGTGTGTTTGTGTGTGTGTGTGTGTGTGTGTGTGTGTGTGTGTGTGTGTTGAAGGGGGTGAGTGGGTGTGCATGTTTCTGTGCACACCCAAAGAAGGAGAAAACACAAGGGAGAGTAGTGGAAACAAAGAAAAGAGTGAGGGTAATAAAAAAGGGAGTTTAAGTTTGAATCATGATAATGCATTCGACGAATCCATATCTATGTATGGTTTTCTAGTTTGAGTTCAACATTCATGCATACATACATCAGATGCATCTATATTCGTATTCATTGTGTTAGCTCAAGAAATCAACTGGTTGATTAATAATTGATCCGTTCGATTTGGAGGCTAATTACTGGGTTATTCGATACTTGGATCAAAAACATTCTCCAATTGGTTGATTAGTCCTTTAGATGGTCATCTCATCTAGTCATCTAGCTATCTATGATCGATATCTCATGATAAATGGCAAGCTAAATACTCATACTAAGCAACTAACTAGGTTCTGTAGCTCCTTATCCATCCGTTTATAGACCAATCAATTAGTCCCTCGTAAGATTTACATGCATGAATAGCAAGAATGTTGCAATAACCACACAGATTTCATCAAAGTCGCTACTAATTCAATCAAATACCGTATTTAAAAAATTATTTAGATGATGGCCGAAACTCTTTTGTGATATTAACATTCAGGCATGTTGAGTTTAATGAACCAAGTGATCAAACCCAACTGCATCCATTGCAAACGACATTCATGAACTATACCAGATATCAGCAATTGCAAGTATATCGATGAAAGTCACTCATAAAAGTCAAATAGATAAGATGTACGACCTGTATAAATTCAGTAAACATATTTAACTAAAATTTACAGCACAATTGCCCAAATCTATTTTCTGGATCACCAAGAAGCTTCTGGATAAGAATTCCTATGCAGCCAAACATAATAACATTCCATAGGTTGATTTATTGACCAGAGGAAAAACGGACAGACAGATGAAAGAAAACAATACACAATCAATTTGCAGAGGCCAAATTCATTTCTAAACATACCCATGGATTGATTGAATCAATGCATAAAGTTTCTATAAACCCTCTTTCAGATCCTTGACATCATGACTACTTAGTATACAAGTTTCTGTCCACTTTACATGTGATCATGCTACTGTTCTCCCACATGCTTGAGTTCCATAACATTTTTAACTTCCGGAGCATAAAGCGAGTAGACTACGGTTTGCCTCTTTGCTACTTCAAGCAATTGTTTGCCTTCAGAAAAAATTGCTGTAGCAAGTTCAGGGGCAATATTCTGATTTTGAAGGAATCCTTGTCTTGACCTCCGTTTCACATACTCACGGATATTGTAATTTGGGAACTTGCTAGCCTCTCGAAGAAACGCTCTGTAAAGAGCCTTCACTTCAGCTACGCTTGCTGAAGCTACTGTCATTAGTTTTCAGCTTGGATACCCTGTAATAAAATCAAAATGATTGTCCAATCACATATTAAAACATCCATGTGGGTGCATACATCATGAGTGCATGCATGTACATGTGTGTGCATGCACACACACACATGCATAAATGCATGTGTATGGGTGCATCTGTGCATGTAAGGGTGCATCTGGGTGTGGATGTGGATGTGGATGTGGGTGGGTGGGTGAGTGTGCACATGCACATGCACCTGTGGGTGTGGGTGGGTGTATGTGCACAAGTGTGTGCATGCATGTGCACACATGCACACACTATAACATAGTTCTAACTTGTTTCATATGAGAAGCATACTGCTAGAACCTAAAAAAAGAAAAATATGGAACATGGACCAGCACTCATTTTTCCTGTGTGATCTTAAAACTGGACCCAGTTCAAAAGCATGTGTGGAAAATGAAGTCATTTTGAAGACCGTTGGACAAACATTTCAGACTTCTTTTAAATCTTGGTAAAGCTCCTTTCAACTAGGCATTCGTGCATGGTAATTTTTTATGGGATAATAATGAGAAAAAACATCAAGTCTGCAATAGGCTTAATACATCAAGTCCAGAACAAGTATGCTTCAAAGAAGTACTACTCTAATCTAAATGCATGCATGTATGGTTCAAGTGCCATTCTTGTGAACATGTGTCATGTGCATGCATATGTGTGCATGGGCAGGTATGTAGGTGCATGTGTACATGTGCCTGTGCGTGAATGCACGTGCGTGTGTGTGTGTGTGTGTGTGTGTGTGTGTGTGTGTGTGTGTGTGTGTGTGTGTGTGTGTGTGTGTGTGTGTGTGTGTGTGTGTTTTTCTTTTTTTTTGGGGGGGGGGGGGGGGGGTTTGGGGGGGGCCACATGTGCAGGGCATGCACACATCTAGAATGTAATGCACAAGGATTGGGCAATAGATAAAATGGAAAGGAAGTGCTTTGGAATTGGATTGCTAAAGCAGGAACTGATGTACATTAAGAATACTCATTGCAGGAAAAGATAATACACAAGATTCTGAATTGCTTAAACCAATGCAACTCATCAAGGATTTTCATGATGTTTACATATGGCTAGAGAGGATTCAAGTTCTAAGGTCCTTGGTTATTATTCTTTTGGGAGAGAATTGCTATGTGGTTTTTGATGGAAAGGTAGAAGACTCTAATTCATAAATAGTGAATACTTATGGCTATGATTATTGTTTTCGAAGGCAATACATCTCAGGTTAGTAAATCTTAGTTATTATCTACTTCGCTCCATGCTAGCACTTGGAGGTTGGGCAGTCTCAGTATGACTGAATTTCACGTGGATTATACTAGGAGTACTGCTAGAATGTGCTCAGATGAACAACAGACTTGACAATGATCCTTAGTTTCACATAATTTTGTGAATGCATAAAGACTTTGAAATTCCCATTCTGCCAATTTCACTTATGATTCATGTCATCACAAAGGTCAAGATTTCAAAAAAAATACTAGATTCCTATAAGCCAGGATAAACAGGGCTATGATCTATTCATGATAATGGTGATAGAAGAGGAAGAAGTGATAGATGTTGGCTTACCTAGATATGTATGTTAATTATAGTATGGTTGCTTCTAATCACTAACTAATTTTCAGCTTGACTTGACTGAAAAAACCATAAAGAGTGCATTATGAAGAAACCTTTGAAAGTTACTAATATGATCATCGAAATGTCCTTTACTGAGGATGAGGTGCTTAATCTTGTTCACCTCTCAAATCCCACGAGAATACAGCTCTTATACAATGGGGTCCTTTTTGGTCAATATGCAAAATGCTCTTACTAAATCATGGAAGCTGGCTTGTCAATTTTAATTCCATTAAGCAATTGGCTAAGCATCATGCAATTGTAGAGCATAGACACCAAGGTGGAACGGTACGTTAGGTTCGGTACGTACGGTTCGCATACGGTTCGAGATCCGAACCGAATCTTGAGGTTCGGTACGTTGTTCCATAATTTTACAATTCATAAATGACAAAGAGGATAATGATCACTATGTATTTACATAATTTTTATCTACTTTGATTCCATGCTCTCTATCTATAGAATAAGATGAGAAAAATTGGATCATCAGGTTCTCAATTGCTGGTCTAAAGAATTTTGAAGCCAAGCAAAATCCCACGCCTATATCTTTGCAACATGGGGAAACGAACAGTTCAAAGCCAAAAAGAAGAAATATATGCCTATGTCTTTGCTATTTTGGCTGGGTGCATGTGCAAGTTCACTTATGCACCAAATTTTGAAGTTGACTCTTTTTTTAAGTCACTTTTACTATTTCTAGACATAAAAAAGGTCAGTCCAATTATAGAACAGCTCATATCTTATTAGATTAGGGCTTCCATATCCTATAGATCTATGGAAAGAACATAGGGACAACTCCTGTTTATGATTTAGGATTTCATGCACAAATCTTTTCACATGTTAGTCCCCATCTTCATTAATAGTCAGCCCCAAGTAGTGGCACAGCACAATGATAACCTTGGAGGACTTCATATTAGCATATTTCTACTTCATTTTGCTTATCAACTCTCACACAGTTTATCATCATCAAGTGTTTCTAGGTGGAGCTGCCCTAAGAGCTGTTGGGGGAGCTTTCTTGCTGATTTCCAAGTGATTTGCTGCTGCCTTCTTCTTCTTCTTCTTCACACACAATTTAAGTGTGTGCATGCTGTACCAGGTTTTATTACCTACTACCTCAAGAGTAGTCATCTTTGTACCTGCTTATTTCAGAGAAGACACCCTAAATTATGTTCGGATTGCAGAATTTTGTCCTAATTCAAGCACATAGGCTGTTTCTCTCACAAACAGTCCTATTTGCTTCTACTTCCAACACACCTTCACTTTCTTACAAGTCTTTGGCACGCTTCTCTCTTATATTTGTACTTAGAACCCTCTTAGATTTGGCCTTCTATACAAATTTTGTAGATTAGACACATTGTATAGCTATTAAATGGCTTTTACATCAAGCTTACCATGATCCTTTTTCTCAATGTGAACATAAGCTTGAGAACCAAAAACTTTGAAATAACTCACATTGGGTTTCTTCCCACAATAAGCTTCATAAGGTGTGATAACGTTTAGAGCTTTTGTAGAAGATCTATTCAGAACGTGATTCGCTCTATGTACTCCATCAAACCAAAACTTGGGAGAAAGCTTTTTGGATGACATCATACTACGCATCATCTCAACAAGTATCCTATTCTTTCTCTCTGCAACACCATTATGTTCTCGAGTGTAAACAATAGTGAGTTGATGAGAGATACCTTTGTCTTCAAGAAAAGACTTGAAGTCCTTTGACATGTAGTCTTCTCCTCTATCACTTTTCAAAATCTGAATTTTTGATTGACTTTTATTTTCAACCATAGCTAAGAACTACTTGAAAGTAGAAAAGACTTCTAACTTTACTTTAAGACCATAAATCCATGAATATCTTTAGAAATCATCAATCAAAGTAACGAAATACCTGAAACTTTGAATGGAATCCGTTCTCGTTGTACCATTCATATCTGAATGTATAATCTACAACTTCCTTATGGCCGTAATATATCCATGCTTCTTGAAAAGAAGTTTGTGAATCTTTCCTTCAAGACATCTTCACATGATTCTATATCATCTCATGAGTCATAAGGTAGAAGTAGGCAAACTCTCCACCATTTCAGGATCTTTGATGTGTTTGAGAGTTGTGTAACTGATATGACCAAACCTAGCATGCCATAACTTCATGTTCTCCTTAAGTGTAGAAGACCTAGCAACATTAGCATGACTAATTTTGGATAACACAAATATGCCACTTCTGACAATGCTTCTCATTAGGTAAGAGCATCTAACATGAATCTTTTTTAAAAATGACTTTAAAACCATCTGACAAGAAAGTAGATATAGAGAGCAAATTTTTCTTCATTTCCAGAACATAAAGAACATTAGAAATTGTGGAATTTCCACCTTCTCTTTACTTCTCCAATACCTTAAGAGTTAGTAAGAAATTTTTCTTCATTTCCAGAACATAAAGAACATTAGAAATTGTGGAATTTCCACCTTCTCTTTACTTCTACAATGGTCACTCTTCTCCCTTAAGAGTTAGTAAGAGAAGAAAATACATTTTTGCAACCTGTCATATGCTTAGTATCTCCAAAATAAAAAGTCCAAGGATTATCATAGATTGCATTTATTGTTTCCTGATCAAAAGCTAATTCTTCAATAGTAACACATGCATAAGATTCTTCCTTTGAAGATTTAGGTTTTGATTCATCTTGAGCACTATTACTTGATGCTTTCTTCTTATTAAAAATCATTTTTCTGCATTCTACTATGAAATGACCTCGTTTTTTTACAATAATGGCAAATTCCTTTCTTTGAAGTAGATGTAGTAACGAGGAAGCATTAGGGGTAGGACTAGAAGGTTTAGGAGTAGAAGACTTACTTTCTTTCTAAGTTTATTGACTCTTCTTCTCCTTTGTTATCTCCTTCTTCTTCTTACCCTTTGATGATGATAACATGGCTTCATCATTCTCTTCTATACTCTTTTGTTGATCTTCATCTTGAAGTAACAAGACTAAAACTCTTCAAATGAAAGTTCTCTCTCTTGTAGAGAGAGAAAGAAGTAACAAAAGCACGATATGAAGATGGAAGTGAGTTTAGAAGTGTGTTTACCATCTCTTCATATGAAATATTGACTCCGACACTGAGTAATTGATCTCGTACATCTTTGAGCTTCAAAATATAAGACTCAATTGACTCACCAACTTTCATCCTTATGTAGGCTGACTGTCTCCTTAGATGAGCTTTCGATTTTTACTCTATTATAATAGAGATTCTCTAACTCCAACCAAGCCTGACGAGAGGTTTTGCATGACATGATATGGGGTATAATATGCCCATAGAATGAACGAGCTAGTGCATCGTTTGAATCCCATGTGGATTGCTCTTTTGTAGGAAGTAATCCGATAGTAGTACCACGGACTCCGACTGATGAAAGAGTTTCTTCTTCTTCACTAACCTCCTGTTGAGCAAAAATTGGAACAGCCGGTCTTCTAGAAAATGAAGCAACATCTTCTCCTACTTGTCTAGACCTTGGATAAGTGCCATTGGCAGTATTCCACAAGTCTTTGGATACTTACAAATTCATCATCATAAAACTCCACATTGGATAGTTAGACATTCCTTCAAGCTTATCTTCATTCTCAAGTTTATAATTACT
Source organism: Ceratopteris richardii (assembly GCA_020310875.1). Classification (NCBI taxonomy): domain Eukaryota; kingdom Viridiplantae; phylum Streptophyta; class Polypodiopsida; order Polypodiales; family Pteridaceae; genus Ceratopteris; species Ceratopteris richardii. The sequence continues at coordinate 94,595,856 of CM035436.1, forward strand.
CATCTTGTTAAGGGTATATGTCAACTATGCTCTAATACCGAATGTTGGAAGTGGGGTGGGCCTCAATAACAATAAATCATAGGTTTAGAAGATCTTCCAACATTTGAATCTTAGCATACACACCTTAAGACTCAAAAATAGATGAGTGAGAGATAGAGAGAATGGACAAGATTTTCCATGAGTAATGGTAAGCAAATAGCTTATCTCCACTATCTTATATTCGAATGTCAATTACAATGTGTGTAGATGATTATAAACTTTGAATCTGGGCAGAAATTGGGAACTAGATACAAGAATTTGTGTGTAAAGTGTTTAAGAGGTATGAAGAGTGTGTCTCTATATGAAAATGTAGAGAATATGAACAATTTAGAACTGTTTTACAGCAAACCCTAACTCTGAAATTAGGCTTTCAAAAACCCTAAATCATAAATTAGTGAACTAACAAGTTAGGAATTGATATAGACTTTTTACTCAGAGTAAATCAGCAATGTGCTGATGGTTGGCTGATACAAACTCCTCCACAGCTGCACCAAGGGTAGAGCATACCTCCTCCAATACTCCTCCTAGAGTAGAGTGCTTCTCCAAGTAGCAACCAGGCTTGAACTTGTCTTGGACGATGATGAGATATGTCCCCAAGGCCATCTTTATATAGCTTACAAGCTGCTCTATGTAAAATTGGTGAAAGCTTTTCTATAAAAGCTAAAAAGCATGCAATAATTAAGTTTTTGCATATGCTTTTCATTCCCTAATGGCTGATAGCCACATGTACGAGCGGGAAGATCCTTACATGCTCAACAACATGCCCCTCAATTTGAGAATGAGGGGAATGTTGTTAGTCCCATAGAGAGTCCAGTGTCATCTACTTATGAGATGACATCAAAGGATTCTTCAAATGACCGAGATGACTTCAATGATGATGAGTGATCATTGATGATCATGTTTCATATATATTATGATTTATAATTTATTAAATATGACATTATGACTTTTGGCATTTGTTTTTATGATTGTGGACCTTGGTGATCATTGATGACTCATGAGCTCATGATGACGACAACTGATGATTAATGATATAATATATTGTGTGGATCGTGACATGATTGTATGTTTTGTTTGAAACTTTGATCATTGATGTGAGATCTTAGATTATTAATCATGATTGATTCAATTATCATTATGATTCGAATTGTAAATTGTAAATTGTTATATTAATAATTAAGCACACAGCACAATGCATAATCCACATATGAGTCGTGAGTCGTGACACAAATGATGCACAATATGAATGGAAAATGCACATTGCACAATGCACAAAATACAAATTACAATACACAATGTACATTGATGATTGCACATTCCATATAATGTGAATGCACACATATTATGTAAAAGTTGAGATCGTGGATCATGAATGCACATTGCACATGAGTCACCGTTTACGATATTGTTCCCATGGTCAATAAGAAATAACACATGTATATATGGAGATATTTCACATCAATCTTCACTACTTTAGCTATGTAATATGTACATATGTACTTGGCATGCAGCTTATGAAATTTGAAAAAAAAAAAAAATGAAAAAACTAATTCCATACTAATATCGTACGGATTCACACCTCATGATTGGTACTTACTTTTGATCGTACTATTACCCTACCTTTCATACGAATCGTACTTGGATGACTATGAAGTGAAGCAGAGTATGAAGCTGCATTTACAGCTACACTCGAAACAATTTGGTTACAGAAGATTTTAAGTTATCTTGATGTTCATGTTCATCTACCTATGCAAATATTTTCAGAAAGTCAAAAGCACTATTGCTATTGCCTATTCATTATGCCTAATTATCACATGTATCTAAAAAGCATATTGAGCTATCTTATGTACCTACAAGTAAAATGTAGCACACATATTTACCAAAGCATTATCCAAAGACAGACATCACAAGTTATGGAAACTTTTAAACCTTATACCATTATAACATTTGAGAGGGGGGTTGTTGGAAAACACTCTGGATGCTCAAAATTACCAAAAATTCCAGCAACCCTAATTTTGGTAACTTTGTCAAAATTTGGTCAAATTTTTTTTGCACCATTGAAAATACTCATTGAGAGCTTTCTAATGATATATAACACCATCTAGCATCAAAAATTTAACCAAAAGTCAAACCCTCATTTCTTCTTCTCATTTGCTTTTCATTCATAAATTTTTATTGGACCAATTTTTTCCATCCAAAAAGCTATCAAAAGCTTTACAAAAGCCGGGTGACCAAATTTTTAGGTCCAAAAGCAAAAACGTAAAAAATAGGTGCAAGTTTTGCTACTAAAAGTAGCTCATATAAAAACTAGGCATAAGTTTGGCTTTTCAAGGTACTTTTCAAGTAATTTTCATAAATATTTTCGTGAACCTTGCAAAGCAATATAAGAGGCAATTTGTGGACCTCTTGGAGCATCAACTTTTAAGCTACTCAAACTACGAGCTCTAGGGTGAAGAGCTAAGAGGATCTGCGACAAGTACATACAAATTTGGAGGTGTTTTTGGCAGCTTCCCTTCGTTCTTCTTCACACTCCATAGTATGCATGCTGATTTTGGATAGTACCTACTTTAGGGTTTCTTTACGTGTTGCTGTTGTACCAGGCCTGCCTATTACTTCATCGCAAGAAGTGACCTTACAGCTTCTCTACATCATAAAAGACCTGATTTCGGATCTTGGCTTGCTGTATTGACTGTTTTGAACAGTTCATATCTTTATTTTTGCACATATTCACTCATATAATACCTCTTATACACACACACACACTACTTTTTGTAACTAGAACCTTAAGATTCAGCTTTACATTCATTTTTATCATACACACATTGTATATTGACATTTTACATTTATTAGTGTGTAGCAACATTAAGCTAACCATTTTTTTAATTGTCTTCTCATCTCTCTATATTGTCATTTATCTCTCTTGATCAATTAAAGTGTGTAATGTACTAAGGTCAAGTGTTGGAAATTATGTATTGCTACCTACAATGACTTTTTTTTTGTGGGTGGGGTGGGGGGGGGGGGGGGGGGGGGGGAAGGAAAAGAGAGAGACACTCAAGAAACTTGCTATCAAAGATGCCTAAGTTCGTGCTCGTCATGCATCACAAGCTATCGTTAATCCAACATCTTTTGGAAGGTCCTCTATGACATCCACTTCAAGAGCATCATCTTCATCCACAATAGTTCCTACACGTACTCCTTCCTCTTCCACACCATCAAACATGTTGAGCACAAGCTCCATGGCTTATGCACATCCATCAGGTCAACAAACACTCCTTGAAAATTGGAATCCGACATTACAAGAAGAGGTGGAAACAACGGTGACACATTCTTTCTACCATGATCACATATCGTTCTATGCACTCAGTAAACATTTTACTCTTTACTCTTGATTCTTCAAAGTTTACTCTCTGTTATGTTTATTTAATGTTTACTATTTGGTATTTTTATTATTTGATTATACTCTTTGCTTCCATTATTCATAAACCTTATTTGATTTTCCATAGATCACCATACTTCAAAGACATGACAAAGAAGATAGGAGAGTATGGACCACATTATGTGCCTCCAGAACTTGCACATTACTTTCTTGAAGGAGAAGAAATTCATTGAAACTGCATGTGAGAGCATCAAGAAATCATGGGAAAGAAATGGAGTACCTTTGCTTTCTCATAATGGAAGATCCACAAGTGCTTATGTTTTCAGTATTAGAAATGGTGCAATAAGTTGGAGAAGCAAAACGCAATCAATAATGGAATTTATTATCGCGCACAAAAGCAAAGTATAGTGCCCAATATAGTGCTACAACCATGGCTCCATGTGAGATTTGTTGGAGAATTCCTCTCCTACTCGCAGCGGAAAGTGTAGAAGACCTTCTCAGGATCAAGACTCTTGCCAAGAGCAGAACCTTCAAATGAAAACTGGTACCAACTGAAATATCCAATGAACTTGAAACTTTGGTCACTCAAACTAGACACCTAGAGCTTTCAAATGAGATATCAAACACTCAATTTGGAGTAGATTTGAGTTGGAAACTCTTAATACAAAACAGGCTACCTGTCCACTCAGTTAGGCTGAAAACTGGACTTCACTAAAACCTGAATAACTCACAGACCATAAAGAATTTGATAAACCTGTTCTAGACAGAGGAAGTACTCAAGATAAGCTTTCCAATGAATGTTTAAACACTAAAATTGGATACATATGTTGAGAGATATGACTCTCACAAGTAGACTACCCAGAAATGGGTGTGCAGTTGGACATACTCTATGAGAGTGAACTGAATGAAATGACTCAAAACAAATGAAGTAGCTACAAGGGGGCTTCCACGCCTTCTTCCTCTATCCTTGAGTGTCCTCCCTTGCTTCTTTTATAGCCAAGTGACCAAAAACTCTCATGATGAGTTTGAGAGCTCTTCTCCATCATTTCTCCACTACTTTGGACAGCCACTTCTCTTACAGTTCGGTTTTTGGATTTGATTCTCTTTTGAATGATTCTCTTTTGGCCTCCACTACTTGCTGAAGTAAATGCTTCTATTTTTCATTTTTGTATTTTCCTTCTACTTGAAGAAAATCCTTTTTGCAAAAATATATACGAGCTTACTTCTTTATTTTTAACAAGATTTCATGTTACAACCATGGCTCCATGTGAGACATCTTCGTTATATAAACTTTTATGAGACTCGATAATGAAAATATGAAGAATTTCAAATTGTTAGCACTAATCCATTTTTCATGCAATAATCAACTACATCAAGTTGTATTACCATTACATTTGAGAGAAGGTTCCTCGAACGAAGATCAACTTCATGTATATTTGCACTAATGTGAAGATGGTTGATATTTTCACAAAGTTCTTAGGTGTAAAGAAACTATAGAAGTTTAAAGAAATGCTAAGAGTATAGAATATGAAGTTGAGCTTGAGGAGAAGTGTTTAAATCTCAAGTGGAATATGATGAGTCACCTTCAACAACTGACATCAGCACAACATATGAATAGACTAGTTATTTCTCTTTATCGTTACACCTACCCTCTTTATGTAAATACATTGCATATGTAGTTAGAGGGCCGGGCCTAGTTATCCATAGTATCATTTACAAGTAACTGCCCGAACTTTTTTGTATGTAATATTCATTTCACCATGGAAGAAGAGAGGTTGCAATCTCCATCTTGTGTATGAGCGGGGAGAGTGAAAAAGAGTCAGAGCTTCTTGTGTGCATGAACAGAGCAAGCAAGCATGAAGAAGCATGTACCACTTGTTTGTTTTCAAAAATACACAATCTATACTCGAAAGAGTACCCATTGAACATGATGCATGCTAGCAATTTTTGAAAAGCTGAGATGAAGTCCTTCTTTCTAAAATGTGGACTTAACTACCCAAAACATGACCACATAATGTTTGGGCCTAGTTTGCAAATTGTATAACCTCTACGCTGCCATATTGACAAAAATCACATGATTTGCTATGGTTTTAAATTTATTTATTAGAAAAAATTATGTTTATAAAAATTAAAAAAAAAAAAACTGAAATAATATTGAAAAAAGATTAAGACAAACACTCTCCAAGTCCAACGCGTAAAAGCCTTCCAAGCACTGCGAATATAGAAATCTGACACAATCATCACGCTTTACTTTGCTTGCACAATCAGTAAATATAGATTTTGTGACTAGAACATTTGATGTCTGTTGTGGTTAAAGATTTGAAGTATCATTATTGTAACAGATTACATTCAAGTAAATACAGCTATCAACTAAAACACTGTAAGAATCTCAATCGGAAACGTTACTAATTAATTATAAAGAACAATCAATGGACTAACCAGAGGATATCACATACTCTTCGGAGCCTTCACTACGTTATCATCCAAGAAACTCCATACCAATTCTTAAATAGAGAAATTTTAGCTTAGATATGGGAGTCCACTGACTCACAATTTTAAAATGGTGTGAAAGCACTCTAGCTTCATAGAAATTCCAGATGTCCAAAAATGAGAGACGAAATGGTTGCGACATTCATACCTCTACGCAACGCCGAAGAGATAATGAAGAAAATGGTATACAACTATTTAGAAGTAATTCGAATCTGATCTGAAATCCTGCCTTTTATATTGTTGAAACACACACGCACTCTCTCTCTCTCTCCGATCAAGCTTGAAGGGAGAAGTAACGAAGACAACACTGCTGCTGTATGATTTTAGGGATGAGCACGCATAACGTTAGAGTTATCACAGCTGGCGTTGTAGACCATTTAGGCCCATTTCACGTAGGGATAGCGCAACACCATCAAAAAAACAATGGAATAAACCATCAAAAAAACAATGGTTATTCCACATGAAAACCTCAAAGAATATATTAGTCCACCGGTTACTTATTCACACATGACGGTTGGAACTCTTGTAATGTCTCTAATGTCTCTTGAAGGGAAATGAACCAATGATTCTATTCCACCTATCAGCTTTCTCGTTTGCCTTTGCCCAAGACACATAGGGGTGTTTTCCAAAATGTTATGTGATATGTCTGGCTAAGTTTAAGAGGCCTATGCATTGTCTGAAAACATAAGGACAAACACCAAACATCGATTGCTTAATTTTTTGCAAGTGTGTTCCATCGAGATATGTGAAATGAGCCTTACTCACCATTTAGCTTTTGTGAATTGTTCTCAAGACTTCTTCTTAGAGCCATTTCACAACATGCAAAAGAAGAATTGTTCATGCCAATATCATCTCTACATGTGTATAAGGCATTCACATAAAATCGATAGCACATCAACCTTCACATTCCACATCACTAAACAAGAAGAGGAGATTTTGTTCCAACCCTCCTATTTTTCCCTACAGAGGTTCCATCATTCACATGGAATAAAAGTTGTAATAAAAAATAATATTTTTTTATTTTTCTCAACAAAATACACATATTCTTCTTTTGTATACAAAACTATTCCATCCCTTTTTTTATTCACACAATGAAAAGGTACAGAAATAAAAATTGTTTATTATGTGCTCCAATGTGAAGAAGAATAAGGAAACAATTTTATGTGCGAGTGAGTTCTACACGAGAGACACACATATGAGATGCAAATGTCCAAGCCACCCCACTTTAGCAACCAAATTCAGAGAGACTTTGGAGTTAGTTGAGGATTCATACACCCCATTCCTTTCCCATCTTCTCTTATGGTTGCTCCTTGTTTGAGTTGTAGACCGCAAGCACCACACCAATATCAAGCGACAAATCTCATTCACAAATTGTCAACCTAGGAGATGCGACAAATCTCACTCACAAATTGTCAACCTAGGAGATGAGTTGGTGATATGACGACCTTCACCACGTCAATGAACATGCACACAAAAGAGGATACATGCACACATGCATGAGCATAAGCATACAAACATGTATACAAACCTCACTCATAAGTTCTCGGTTTTTGGGTCCACAATCAATATTTCAAACATAGAGAAAATAAAGAAAAAATGGAGAATAGACAAGACAAGAGAGAGAGAGAGAGATAAAGGATCCATGCTCCACATATATTCTAGACATACTTGAATATGCAATACATGAAGTTACAAAAAGCATCAAAGTGATGGTAGAAATGATGTTGTTGTTGGGCCTCATAACTCCACAAGCTCCATAGTTGAGGACACCTTCCGTCAAGATAAATAAGTTGTAAGGTTGTTGCTGACCTCGTTGATGATGAAGAAGAAACAACTCCATCTCTCCAAGTGAACATAAGTACTCCTCCACCAAGATCTTGTCTTCTCCAAGAAGAAGATAAAAAAAAAGTGATCCTAATCTTGTTGTCCACATTAAAAAAACTCCATAAAAAAAGCTAATTTTGGTGAAAAACGTCACTTCCACTTTCTTCAAAAGTTTTTGTTAAAGAAATCAGAAGATTTTCTTGATATTAATGGTAAGTGTTGGAAATATCACATAAGATGCTACCATGTGGTATACTGACATTATGCACTTTTAAATTTGATGATTTTTTGGACATTGTCTATCCCTTTGACTAGAAATTAGGGTTAGGATTTCGACCCTTCAAACCTTTCCAAAGTGCTAAGTATTATATGTCCATGTGTGGCTCTTGAAAATTACTATCCAAATCCACATGTTGTTTATTTGGAGTTTGAGGTCTGTAGAAGGACACAAACAACACTAGGAAGGAGAAGAATATTGGAGCACAACACAATACAAAATGTGTTACCAAGTGAATGTACAAAGATTAGTGACCCATTAGGGTTATGAGTGTATACACAAGCTGAAGTAAAAATCCCTTTTAAAGAGGGAAAAACTGCCCCGACAATCCTAACTAGTGTGTTCACACACATCACTACCGAAATATATCAACAAATGCCCCTTGTGAGTGGTACAGTGAACAAGGAGTTAATACTCATGCATAAGGAAGTGCCAAGCTATGTGGAAAGAGATCATTCCACAAAAGAAAGTAAGCCCAAAGCTTTGCAAAAAGCTTCAAACTTTTCCCTAGGCAAAGCCTTTGTGAAAAGGTCTACAAGATTATCCTACGTGGGCACATAAGTCAAATCGATCTCTCCAGCAGAGAACCTCTTTATTTCATGATGATATTGTGTTGGAAGTGGGGTGGGCCTCAATAACAATTAATCGCATGTTTACATGATCTTCCAACATATGAACCTTAGCATACACACCTTAATGCTCAAAAAGAGATGAGTGAAAGATAGAGAGAGACTAGACAATATTTAAGTGTATGGTAAGCTAGAATGCTCACTTACACCAATTGATATTTAAATGTCAAATTACAATGTGTGAATATGATACAAATTGAATATGAGTTGAATGTAGATACAAAATCTGAATCTAAGCAGAATTTCGGGAACTAGATACAAGAGTTTATGTGTATAGTGTGTAAGAGGTATGAAGAAAGTGTGTGTGTGTGTGAGAGAGAGAGAGAGATAATGGAGTGAATATGAATAGAAGCATTTGCTAAATTTAGCAAAAGTTCCTAAAAATAGTGAAGGTACTTTTCTATCGCCATAATTTGTTTTTCAAAAAAAAAAAAAACAATTCACAAGATCATTGTGCCTCCATCATTCTACGATGGGATTCGAACCCGGATGGCTTGTTTCAAAAATGTTTGTCTTAGACCACTTAACCCACTTCATCTCATTGTAGAGGTTTCTAAACAACACACCTCATATTGTTGCATGTTTGAACAATGGGCTTTTTGGACATTGTTTCCAACAATCCCCCCTCAATGTCATAATGGTGCAAGGTTTAATAACCTATAAAACTTTGAATATTTGCAAAACTTCAAAGATCTATGGAACTTTGGATGTTTGTAAAACTTTGAATCTTTGAAAATATATCTTTTAACTAATTTCCACTGAATCTTGAGCGGACTGTGCATGAGCCTGGATACTTGAGAAACTACAAACTGAATGTCAGGATGTGTATTACATAAATAGATCAAGCAACCAATTGCTTGACTATACAATGTAGCATCAAAAGGTTTTGAATATGCTTCTACGTGTAATGACATATTAACATCCATAGGTGTTTGCATAGACTTGGAATCTGACATCTCAAACCTTTCCAATAATTTCTCAATGTATTTCTTTTGTGTTATATAGATACACTCATCTCTGTATTTGAACTCAAGCCCAAGATAATAATGCAAAATACCTCAATCATTCACATCAAATGTATGCTTAAGTTGTGATTAAAAATACTGAAGGTCTGAATCCTTGAGACTTGTCATGAGCATATCATCAACATATATGATAATATTTAATCAGAATATCTTTTTCAGCTTTAACATAAAGATTGTGAGTTGCATCTAGGTTTGCAGAACCAAAAGATAGAAGATAGGCATGTATCTTCTCATACCAAGCTCTTGATGTTGGCTTTAGTCCATATAAAGCTTTGATAAGCTTGCACACTAAACGCTCTTTACCTGTCTCTTCAAAACCTTCTAGTTTCTTGTTGGAAGAGCATTTTTTATAAAATGAAAAAAAAATATTTTAAAATTTTTTAATATAGAAGATCCTGATTGATGTAAAAATGAGGAAGATTCTTCCTCATGATATGATGTAACTTTTTTTTTTTTTGAGAATTTTTAGAGCTCTGAAGCAAGTGGAATTTTAGGGTAGAAGTTTAGAGTACCTAATTTCAAGTGTGAAAAGGGACACTTGAAATAGTATTTACGTCAATTATGTTTCATTTTGGGGGGCTGAATCATTTTCTATTTGACATGATTAATGAGAACTTGAGAGCTCTTGTCTTTCTCTTCTAATATCTTCATCAAGCTTTCATGGTGATACCATGATGTGTTTCTGAATGTTTTTCATGGATTTATTTTTGTGATCAGAAGTTCTTTGAGTATTTCATGGTATCTTAAGTCTATTTCATCTATCTAGGTCTCTATATCCTTGCAACATACAGTTCAACCTGATTGTGTGATTCCATCAAAATCACAATTGTCTTCTCTTTAAGATACAAGTATTGAATTTCAAATTTGATATTATCAACGTCTTTCTCATTAAAAAAAAGGCATACTTTAGGCACAAAAATCATTAAAAAAAACTTAAGTCTAGCTTTATCTACAAGTAAATTTTCCATAAAAGTTGTGAGATCTCTGTTGAAATCAATCTTTGCATGAAAATTTGTGGAGTCCATTGATGAAGAAGGGGTTTTGGTCTTAGTATACTTCCTAGATTGACAATTTAAAGTGTTTGAGGTTGTTGTTTCCTTTATACTATGATGATTGGAGAGGAAAACTTCAAAGAAGAACAAACATTTTTGGCATCATTGTTGGGGAAGTATGTAAATCTTTCAACCATTGGAGCTTTAGATCTTGCTGGATCTTCCAAGTTAATGGTAACAAACACTTCTTCAAAATTATTGTGAATTATCAAGTGTTGCAAAGATGAAAAGGTGAGTTTGTTTATCCTTGCAAAAGATTTCTTCATTCATTTTGTTAAGAGAAGGAGTGAGGAGTTGAATGTTGTTCTCTCAATTTCAAAGTACAAAATCTAAATTTTTCTTTATCAGTTGTTTAGCTTTCTTTTCATGAAACCCTAGACAAATTGTTTACTTTTTGTTTGGAAGAAAAATCCAAAAAATTGAGATACAAAATGCAAAGAAAACATTAGGACAAAAAGATAAAATTAGTGAATCGTCAATGCTCAGAATAGAAAGAAGAGAAAGTGGAAAAAACTAAAAGGAGATGTTAGAAAAAAAAAATTTGATTAATGGGGAAGAAAAAAAAAGAGCAAAAGAAGCCAGTTATTCACAATTTTCACTTCAACACTCTACAAGTAAGATTCTTTGATGGATTGATTATTAGTGTTTTGAAAAAACAAATGAGAAAAGCGTGCAAAAGTGAATAATATCAGAATCGTGATTTTTTTATTATTGCATTTCAATGAGAAAAAATGAAGTTTTGATCAAAATCTTTTATTGCATGTTGTTAAAATAGCAAGACGTTTCTAGTGTAGTGAAAAAATCAAGAAAAACTCTCAACAAAAATTTTGGAGAAAAAAAATCACAGAATCGCGATCTTGTGAAGGAAAACATGATTTTCCAAAATCGCGATTTTCAATGAAAGTCATGATTTTCACAATTGTGACTATGATGGAAAATCATGATTTTGAGGATTCAAAATTTCATGATTTTGACCTCATAATCACAAAAAGATAACAGTTCACCAAAGATATGTTGATATATTTAGGTAGTGATATGTGTGAACACACTAGGACCACCAGGGCACGTTTTTCCCTCTTTAGGAGGTTTTTCCCCCTCGGATTGTATATATGCCTATAGCCCTAATGGGTTACTTATCTTTGTACATTCTAGTGGTAATACATTTAGTATTGTATGCAGTGCTTCTTCTTCTTCCTTGTGTTGTCTGCGTGCTTCTGTACATGTCTAACTCCAACAATTGGTATCAAAGTAGGTTGCCGCTGGATCTAGGGTGTCATCTACACCTCTCTAGTCACAGTCTCAGAATCGCACACAATTTGGCATGCATACTCAGGGTGATTAGGAGATCAAAATCACTTCGCTTTCTAGTGCTGAAATCGCGATATGAGCTCGTTTTGACCTCCGAACGCACTATCACAATGCTTGTGTAGGCTATTTTGTCTTTTTGTGCCAAAGATATATACATGTTTCAGTTCGTTAGTATAAGCATCTCGAAGTCTGCTACAGGTCTAACAGAAGTTTTTTGGGTAGTTTTGTTCAACTTTTTCATATACAATCATTTTTTTGCATCAAGGTATTTTAGTTAGTGGCCATGGTTGAAAGTAGTGATGTATTCCATATGTTGGTTGTTGAGGATAAGTTGGATGGTACCAATTATCCATTGTGGTCTTATATGATGTGTCATGTATTGGTCACAAAAGGACTGTGGAATATTTTGGTGGGTGTTGAAAAACGTCCTATTGCACCTGTGAACACAGTATTGCAAATACAGGTACTAAAGCTGATGTAGATGGTGTCGAAGATGGTGATATTTTGTAGATTCTTGTTCGTGTTGTTGTTTTTGTTGCAACTACTACATAGCAAATTCCTTGGGATGGCATAGATGCTCAGGCACATGCATTGATAGCTTTGTCTATCAAACATGCCATTATTCCTCACATTCGCTCTTGTAGAACAGCTAAGGATGCTTGGGATACACTTATCACATTGTACCAGGCTAGGAATGAGGCTCGTGTTGCTTACCTCTAAAAACAGTTGGAGAGTGAGCACATGAATGAAGGTGATTCTATGGATATTTTTTTGACAAAGATCAAGGATTTGAAAGAACATTTGATTTCTGCTGATGAAGTCCTTCCTGATAGTTCACTTGTTGGCAGACTATTTTGAATGGTCTTCCCGACTCATATCAGAGTTTTGCTTCTACTCTTTGCTTGATGATGAAAGGCAATCCAAATGCCTTAACATTTGAAGAGTTAGTTTCTGATCTATTGCAGGAAGATCAGTCTAGATAGAACAGGTCTATTACGTGTGTTGCAAATCAAGCTTTCTTGGCTAGTTAGAAGGGCAAAGGAAAGGATAGAATTAGGGGATTGGGTACTTGTCTATGATAGTAACTTCAATACCCAATATGATGCATGGTGTAAATTAACTAAAATATGGTTTGGACCTTATGTTATCATTTCTATTTTTCATACAGGAACGTATGCTTTATACAAACTTGATGGAACTCCTTTGAGAAATTTGATTGCAAGAAAGAGAATCTAGTTATTTAAACGAAGATCGAGTGTGACTATGAAATTGATGAAGAGCTCTTAGAAAAAGATGAGGAGGATGATAAGTGACGTGAACACTAAGCAAAAAGATAAATAAATCAGGCAAAAAAAAAATTAATCTTATTATTTTTCAATTTTTGGTAAAGTTTTTTTTCATGCATTTTATGAATAAACAAGTACATTATTCTAACATGTAAAGTAAATGTTTAAAATTATTAAAAGACAAATTAGAAACTTAAGTAGGGATGAGTATGAATTAGAGATAGGAATTAGAGACCGTATGGCTAATGTAAGGATGGAATATCAAAATCTTGACTTGTGACTCCTAGTAGTGGTAAAGCTTATTTTATATAGGTAGATTGCCTTAGTCTCTAAAACTACTTAGCTAGTGAGATGCTAATTACAATTGTAGTATGCCTCTAGATCCTATGCTTTGATTAGGGGTTAGGCCTTTTCCCTTTAGCAAAAAAGTTGCAAAGAAAAAAAGATAAAGAAAAGAAGGAGTACATCAATGGTTGCTACAAAGTGAGAAAGACAAAAATAAAAAAAAAAAAAGAAAAAGTGAGAAAAAGAAAAAAAAAAGATAAAAAATGGTTTTCATGACTCAGACATGGTCTTGAAACTACTTATGAGATTTACTAAGGAGGCTATACGAGGTGGATGTATGCCAAAGAGGAATTAGTTAGTAGCATCTTATGGCAAGTGGCTAAGAAAGTAAGTGATAGAACACTTATATAAGATAAACATTACTTATGAATAGAGTCAATAGAAGGGAGAGTACTATGACTATCTAAATGATTTCTATAGGATTTTCTAACACTTGTTTTAATTTCATACATTGAATGTAAAAGTTTTAATTCAAGCATGGGTTATTTTAAAGTTTCTTTACTGTCAGAATCTGTATTTTCATTTAAAAGCATATTTGATACACCATTTGGAAACATTCAGAAATATTTCTTTCAAAACAATTTGATACTGCTTTCAATAATCTACAAGTTAACCCATTAAGACGACATGCAGGTTTACTGGGGCAGATGTCCGATGGATTTCTCCACTCTGAGTTACATTAAAAATAAAATAAAATCTTCTTAAAAATTGGTGATTTATAAAACTCTCAAAATGTATTCCATGTGACTATTAGATTTGAATGACCTCTTTCTTTAGTACCTGTAGGCAAAGAAAAAGAGGAAGACATGCCATGAATAGAACATGAAGGGATGAGAAGTAATGAGCATAATTGTGTACATGGATTAAGGGTATCTACTATGTGAGTTTACATTATGAGCTTGTTTATGACGAGAAAAGATGGCCATGGATGTTAGACATGTATATGTGAAAATGAAGTCCATGTTCATGATCATATAAACCCTCCATGATCATGTATGTTTTTCATGAGAACCCTTCATAACCATGTGAACTCTTCATGATATGCAAACATTTTATGTTTATGAGTAACCCCTAATGATTATGTCCATTTGAACCCTCCATACATAACCCTTAATAATGACATATGTGTGCACTATGCATGTTTATATATGTGAACCATATATGTGAATATAATGTTGATATATTTAGCTAGTGATGTGTGTGAACACACTAGGATGTCGGGGCACTTTTTTCCTTCTTTAGGAGGTTTTTCCCCCTGGCTTATATATATGCCTAAAACCCTAATGGATTACTTATCTTTGTACATTCTAGTGGTAAAACATTCAGTAGTGAGTGTTGTGCTCCAAGCTTCTTCTTCTTCCTTGTGCTATTCCCCTGCTTCCACAGATGTCTAACTCCAACAATTGGTATTAGAGCATGTTGCTGCTTCATCTAGGGCATCATCGACACCCCTCTGGTCATAGTCTCAGAATCACATGAAATTTGGTGAGCATACTCAGGCTAATTAGGATATCAAAACTGCTTCACTTTATCGTGCCAAAATCCGGATTTGAGCTCGTTTTGGCCTTAGAACGCACTATCATAGTGCTTGTGTATGTTATTTTATCTTTTTGTGCCAAAGATATATACATGTTTCGATTCGTCAGTACAAAATTGTCAAAGTCTGCTACAAGTTTAGTGAAACTCGTCAGGGTAGTTCTGTTCAACTTTTTCAGATATAGTCATTTTTCTGCATCAAGGTATTTTAATCAATCGCCATGGCTGAAAGTAGTGACGTATGTATTTTGTATGTTGGCGCGTCATGCATTGGTCACAAAAGGACTATGGAATACTGTGCAGGGTGTTGAAAAACGTCCTATTACACCTACAAATACAAGTACTGAAGCTGATGTAGACGGCATTGACGATGACGATATTCTTCATGTTCTTGTTCGTGCTATAGTTTCTGCTACACCTACTATAGAGCAAATTTGTTGGGATGGCAGAGATGCTCAGGTACATGCATTGATAGCCTTGTCTTTCAAACGTGCCATTATTCCTCACATTTGCTCCTACAAAATAGCTAAGGATGCTTGGGATACACTTACCACATTGTACCAGGCTAGGAATGAGGCTTGTGTTGCTTACCTCCGAAAATAGTTGGAGAGTGAGCACATGAATGAAGGTGATTCTATGGACATTTTTCTGACAAAGATCAAAGAGTTGAAGGAATAGTTGATTTTTGTTGATGAAGTTATACCAGATAACTCACTTGTGCAGACTATTCTGAATTTTCTTCCTGATTCATATTAGAGTTTTGCTTCTACTCTTTGTTTGAGATGAAAGGCAATCCAAATGCCTTGACATTTGAGGAGTTAGTCTCTGTTCTGTTGCAGGAAGATCAGTCTAGATAGAACATGTCCATTATGCATGTTGCAGATCAAGCTTTCCTGGCTAGTCAGAAGAGCAAAGGTAAATAGAGCTCATCTACTGGTAAGTAGAAATCTACAAATGTTGCACATTTGAAGAAGGAAGAAAAAGATGAGAAGAAATTAGAAAAGCAAAAATTCTTTTGTAGGTATTCTAAAGGAAACAATCATATCATAAAGAACTACGCAAAACTGACTGCAAAAGAGACAAAGAAAAAAGAGGTTGAAATGTTTGTTGCAGAGGTCTCTACACCCAAAATAGAGTCTGCTAATCTTGTGCAAAATGAAGAATGGGCGTTTACTACTACTTATTTTGATCCATCTTCTCATGAGTAGTGTATGTCTGCAGTAGATTCAGATGTTTGGTACTTTGATAATGGGGCAACCAAACATATTACCTTGCAGTGTAGTTTCTTCACTTCACTTGAGCTTGCCCCTACAGAAAATACTGTCACATCCACCAAATCCTCTTATCCTATCATGGGAGTTGGTAAGATCATTCTGACTACTGCTGATGGTTGTTCTTTTTCATTGTCAGATGCTTTATTTGTGCCAAGGATCAAGAAAAATTTGTTATTAGTTTCTACATTAGCCAATATTGGCTTGGTTGTGAAATTTGTTGATCACAGATGTATAGTTCAAGATCTGTCAAATGGCGACATGATTATTGCCTTTGGCATTTTATGACATGGGTTGTATAAGCTCATAGACTATGAAAAATCCGTGAATGTTTTGGCATGTGCAATACATGATTCTCAGGCTATGTCAGATGCAAAGCTTTGGCATGCATGCTTTGGTCATCTGAATTTTGCTAGTTTGTTGTGCCTGTAGAAATCTAAAATGGTGTCCTCTATTCCCAAACTTGAGGCACCCGAAAAGCATGTCTGTGAATGGTGTATTTTGGACAAAATGCAGCATTCCTTCTTCCCAAAAGACGGTTCAGTTTGAGCTACTAAGAAATTGCAGCTTGCTCATAGTGATGCCTGTGGTCCAATGCAGACACCTTCTTTTGGGAACTATCTTTACTTTGTGAATTCCATTGATGATTTTTCTATGCGTGCATGAGTATATCCACTCAAACAAAAGTCCGAATGTTTATGTGCTTCAAAAAAAAATTGTTTTTGGCTGAAAATCTATCAGCATGTAAAATGGGCATCCTCCGTTCTAATCGAGGGGGGGGGGGGATATATATATCTTCTGGCCTTAATGCATTTCTGTCTGAACGTGGGATAAAACATCAGTGTATAGTGTTGTATACACCTCAACAGAATGGAGCTTCTAAACAGAAGAATAGGTCACTCATGGAGATGGCGAGGTGTATGGTCAAGAGTCAAGCTTTACCACATAGTTTCTGGCTTGAGGCTATTATATGTGCAACATATGTACTTAACAAGTGTCCCACTGAAGCATTGCAGTCTATCACTCCATATGAGGCTTGGCATGGTCGTAAGCCATCTTTTTCTCACCTGCATGTGTTTGGTTGTCTGGCATATGCATTAGTGCATGAACAACATCATAGGAAATTCGATGATAAAGAAGTAAAATGTATTTTTGTTGGGTACAGTTTTGAAAGCAAAAGCTATCGTCTATATCATCCACATATAAAACGCACTTTGGTTAGCTGTGATGTTGTGGAAGATGCTATTCAACCTTTAATTTGATGTACAAAAGAGACATATGTTAGCTGAAAAGACATGTATGATACTTTGCTACCTCTTTTTACAGGTGGACAGTCTAGTGCTAGTCCTAATGAGGCAACTTCTTAGCCTTTAGAGGTTTCATGTGATGAATGCAAATCATTCTATTTCTGATGCAAATTTACATGATGCACTTGTTGATGAGAGAGCTGATATTGAAGCAACAAAAACTATGTCAAAATGGCTAGTGCAGACTTTGCATGACAGCAAATTAGATGCATCTTTGTCATACAGTACACATCTAGGCTCTCATAGTGCTTCTTTTACATCAAATTGCTATGCTATGGATGCCTCTTGTCTCTGTGATGAAATCTGAATATGATGCATCATGAAAAATGGTACCTGACCTTTATGTGACTTGTGTCCTTGCAAGAAGGCCATTGGCACTAAGTGGGTATACAAGCTGAAGCGTAAACCAGATGGAACAGTTGACAGGTATAAGGCTAGACTTGTTGCAAAGGGTTATGTGCAGGAAGGAGGCATTGATTTTGATGAGACATTTGCAACTACATGTTGAATGACTACTGTTTGTAGCAATTGTGCACTTGCAGCTCATCATGGTTGGAATGTACATCAGTTGGATATTAAAACAACATTTCTGAATGGTGACTTGCATGAAGAAGTGTATGTTTTTTAACCCCATGGATTTGTGCAAAACGGGCATGAAAACCAATTGTGTAGATTAAAGATGGCATTATATGGTTTAGAGAAAGCACCACATGCTTGGAATGAAAAGATACATGCCTATCTGATTGCATATGGTTTTGAGAAAATGTTGGAAATTTAGTAGGCCCATATTTCCATATTTCCATAGGTCCAGAATCTACAACATAGAATCCAATGCTCTTCCAATATTGACAAAACATGAACATATCACACTTAATCATACAAATGATGAGAAAAAGATAAAGAAAGATTAGACAACATGTTTAACGTGTTACGTAAGCTACTGCTTACTCACACTATCATATATACAAATGCCAATTTACAATGTGGGAGCAAAACTCTCAACCACTCTATGTGAAGAAATAGATGGATGAGTGTATCTACAGAATTACAAGAATATTTAGATGTAAGGACAGAAATCTGAATATGTATGAGATCTATGACCTGATAGGTTGTAGAAGAGTGAATATGAGTGACAGAAAGAGGAAAGATCAGTTGGAAATTGATAATCAACAAACCCTAATCTGATTTTAGGCTATGGAAGACCCTAAATTAGATGTGTGTGTGAAAGATCACATACTTACAGAATTAACAAAGAAAGCTAACATGTTGCTGCCAAAAATCCTCATACTCATGTGAACACACCTTCTCTAACTCCTCATCTGAATGCATGTAGCATGCATGTACTATTTCTCCTTTAGATATGTCGAATAGGACTCCTCCTGAAATGGATGCCATTGCCTCCGTAAACTCCAAGTAGTACCTGTGTGCATAAAGAGAATATGTACCTAAATTCTTAATGTAAGATGCAAATCTTATGTTAACCTCCATCCATAGGGTGACACATGGAGGTAAGACACTTCCACAGGACAAGGCCAAATACCAACAGAGGAGGAGAGAGAGCAAAGTCAACAACCACATCAACAACAAAATGTGCAAGATGAAGCTGGGCCCTCACATCGTGTACATCGGAGAAAAAAAAACTATCAACCACGACGTCGACCTCAACGCCAGCCAAACATACCTCCCAACACAAGAGCTCCACAAAGAAGAAGGAGGCACTGTAGGGCTTTTGCAGAGATACGACACTACCAAAAGTCCGTTGAACTACTCATACCACGAAGAGCTTTTGCAAGGGTAGTGAAAGAGGAACTACAAAGATATTGTGCAGGCCTACGAATACAAGGGATAGCACTGGAAGCACTTCAAGAGGCAGCTGAGGCCTACCTCATCTCCATGCTTGAGGACTCTAACCTCTGTGCTATCCATGCCAAGAGAGTAACCATACAACCAAAGGACATTCAGCTAGCAAGAAGAATTAGAGGAAATAACCCATGATGTGTATATTGTACCCTTTGATAGGCCTACTTTGTGATGTAATACAACGGATAATAGAAAATTTTGTTTTAACCTATATTCTTTGTCTTTTTTTTTTCCTCTCTCTCCCTTTCTCTCTCTTTGACTCCCAGCATAATTGTATGCAACTAAATTTTCTTTTAGTCAGTTATATATGGATTTAGTTGAACATGCATGCACTTGCCTATTATTTTGTGAGTAGATATGTTCCTTTTGTACCAATTGATGTCCCACATGTCATTTTCATGCCAAAAAACCCCCAGCCACAGAAACACGGGATTCAACCCTGCAAATTTTTTGCAGGGCTAAATCCCGCGTTTCTGTGGCTGGAGGTTTTTTGGCATATTTTGGGCTTGTGTAAGCATGAAATGTATGGCAGAGATGTAATGGTCTATACAGTATAGGTAATCATTGGTATGCATAAAAGATATGGATGAGATCCTTGGTATATTGAATGTAGAGGTTATAACTTCCAGGTAACATTTGGTATTGATTATACCTAAACCTAGTGAAAATGAAGTATTACATACATTCCAATGGTTTGTAGCCCCTGTAAACACCAGAAAAGGCCAAAAAAGCCCCAGCCACAGAAATGTGGGAAACAGCCCTGCAAAAATTTTGCAGGGCTGTTTCCCGCGTTTTTGTGGCTGGGGCTTTTTTGGACTTTTCTATGCATCTCAGTATACAAATAGACCATAGACAATAAAAAAACTTCAAATCAAATAAAATTTATGGAAGAAATAATCCCAATTTATTAGCACATTCATACACAAGACTAGACAAATTAGGAAATAAAGAGTTTGTATTATCAAAACATTTACATCATTTCTCAGCTGCCTTCAATTTCTCTACAACTTTCTTTCTCCTTTGGAGAGATTGAGGCAGCTGGTAAGTCAATATAGATCTTGATATTACATGGGGGTCTTGCATTCCCAGACCCATGGCGATACCTATTTGCCCTAATACTTTTCCTCTAAAATTAAGTCCTAATGTAGTAACAACTAAGGATTTCCTAACCAAAATGACACAAACAAAATTTTGCTAAGGGCCTTCAAGCACCAAGTCATGAAGTGCCCATCCGGACTGTAGTCTTTGTGTATGATAACAAAATCATCCTTTCGCAACTTTCCGATGTAGTTTGCCAAGGATGAACCACTCCCGCGAGAAGCTCGATCCCCACCAGATCTTGCTGCAAACTTGTCGAGCTCAATTGCTTCCTGTTGAAAAAAAAATGAGAATTCAACCTCATACAATGTTTTATTAAATTCTCCATTTATTTAATTTAATTACCACTTACATCATGAAGCTTGTCTTCTTCCTCCCCTCTTCCAAGGGCATCAATATCAATGCTAGAGTGGGCCATGCCACTCTGCTCTGCTATGGGGGATGTAGGAATTTTTTTCTTCATTATCCTCTCTCGTGCTGCACTGAACTCCTCCTCCGTAGTATAACTGTTGTCATCTTTTAGAATATCAGCACACACCATTGCTATGGTGTCTGCCACAGAATCCCCAAGAGAGATTCCCTTCTTTTCAAGTATGTCAAATGTGTTGTCAAGCGGAACATCTGACATTGTGGAGAAAATACTCAAGCATTCATCTAGGCGTAGACCGAATGCCTTCTCAATGTCATGAAGTAAAATAAATTCCTCTCCATCCACAACGATGCTGGAGAGATATTCAAGTTCCACCTCTGGTAATGTGGGCTCAGAGGGGTTGAGATTTGAAGGGGGGGCCCTCTCCATGCTTGGTTGCTCACGTAGTTTGTCCTCAACACCACCAGGAAATTCTTGGTGGATTGTAATGCTTTCTTTGGCAAAATTTATGGCCTTTGGTTGAGGCTCATTCTTCTCCTTGACAAAACCCCCAGTGACAAGGTTGGGGAGCTCAACAGGTGTAGCTTCGGGCTCCTCATTAATGATAAAATATGTTGTTGCAATGTAGGAAAGGTACTTTGTACCCATCCTCTTCTTTTTGTTTAGTTTTTTTACTAATGGCACAGAGTCATCTAATAAGTGCCCTGCAGTTTCAGCAATTGCCATGAAGCGCTTAAGGTGCTTCATGAAGGCTTCATCGCCTCTATGTATGTAGAGTAGAAGGTCACATGGGACCCATTTACCCTCATAAGGTGGTATTTCTATAGAGTAACGCAAGATGTAGTACTCAAGGAACTCTATGATTTCCTCAAGCACATCAGAGTTAAGTTGAATTGTTTTGTCTAGATCAGGGACTCTAGACAATAGGTCATACAAGTGGTTTTGACCTTTGAACTCAGTTGATTCCAAGAACTCATTGAAGAGTTCACGTGGACGTTTGGGTTTCAGGGTACTAGAGGATGCGGCATCCATTGCGCGTGATGCTAGCTTGTGTGAGTGCTCTGCAAGTGATTCTAGCTCTTCTTGGTTGCGAAAGTGAGAAATGAGAGAATAAGTGTTGCTTTTATAGTAGTTTCAAAATTTTAAAGTGAGTGGGACCCATTTTAAAACTAAAACTGATACCTTCAAATAAAACAATCATGCACATAACTTAAAAAAAAAAACTTTGGCTCATAAGAAAGATTGAACAGAATCATTAACCAGAATAAGATACACCACATCTACAGAATAGGAAAAATAAATTCTCAGAACTTTAAAATTACAATAAACTTCCATTGGATAAATCAAAGATTTGGCAAATTGTACATCATATTGAGATAAAAAATTTACATGCTACATGTCTTGCATGTTTAATACATTGTTGCAGACGAAGGATTATAAGTGGAACATATGTTGTGTGTACATTCTAGCACTCAAATAGTTCTTGAGCTACGACAATGAAAGTTGAGTTCCATCCACACTCCATTCAGGAAGGACTTTAATTTTATCCTCCAACCTCTTACCAATCTGCAGACAAATAGAAAACTTTAAATGAACATATTTGAGTATAAGAATTTGTATAAACAAAAGAAAGAATACCATATGCTACTTACCTTATGCCCTTGTATTCTGAACTTTGATTGATCCAGATCCTCAAATCCCATGATTACTAGATGTTCTCTCACGTTGGCAAGAGTCCAATGATGATTTACTAAAATAACTTCCATTTCCTTGTTGGGTAGATTTATCTTAATTTCAAATGAAATTAAAAAACCCTCAGAACTTTGTAATGGTATCCATTCACCAAGTTTACACATCCAACGATCATAATAGAATCTGATGTACAATGAAGTACGATGTTTCAAGTATCGAAATCCTATGCCTGTTGTACCAATTTTACAAAGGTATCTATCCCCTTTAGTGCATCCTTCTACAAGTCCCCAATTTTCACCTAGTAAACCCTCTACCTGCTCATACGTGATATCTTTTAACATGAACATTGTTGAAGTCTCTAGAATTGTGAATATCTGAAATAAATGTACAAAACAATGAACAGGAACACACCAATGTAATCCTATAGATCTTGAAACTCTTGTAAATTTCAAAGAGTTGTGTATGTCCATCACCATCTTATGCTTCAAAGATGTTAATGTCCATACATCAGGTTGCGGCCACTCGAGGTTTAAGAGAGAATCTACCTTAATCATCTCTAACCTACCAAAATCATTTGATGAAGAGGGTACAACATATGTATGTGTGTAAAAGAAAACTTTCTCACGTAATAGCTGAGCAGGACGGGCTTGTGGAAAGACTATCGACCCAACATCTGCATGCAATTCTTGGAAAGTACCTGTAAGACTATGAAGTGGTTGTTCTTCCACCAAGGTAGAAGGAATATGTCTACAACAAAAAAACTACACAACTTAGCTAGGTATATTATGAAATTTGGACAAAAGTCAATGAGTAATACTTACAGTTGATAGGATATCTCATTTTGTTTGAGTTTTCCAATTTCATGGTTGACATTGTGAACACATGTACAATGGCAACAGTTTCACCATTTTTGAGCTTTTTGAAGCCTAATAACTTCCCTTTCCAATGAAGATCCAAGTTTCCACGATCTCTCACACGGTGAGGACCAACACCAGAGGGTTGCATGTACACCCATGCACCTTTGCAGAACTCCTGTCCTAACCAAAATCCTTCTGGAGCCTTGATATTGTGACATTTTATCGCGATAACCTCATCTTTTGGACGTCTATGAGATTTAGGTTTCTCCATTGGAGTTCAGGCTATGGAAGTGACAGTAGGAATTCAAAGAAGATGATGCACAGAGAAAGAAATGGAGATGCAGGAGCTTCAATGGTGTGCTAGGGAGAGAAAGTAGTGGAAAGAGATGACTTTTTGGGACCTGGGTATGAAAATGTGAGGTTTTGGAGGGAGAAAGTTGCATTTTGAGTTATTTTTGAAAAAGTCACTTTTTTCACTTCAGTTCATGCACGGATTTTGATTTTAGCACTTTGATCCTAAAAAGTGGTTGGGGGACCATTAAATGGTGTTATGATGAATTTTATAACTTTTTTTGAAAATTTTGAATTTTTGGGCCCAGGTAAGTTACGAGATTCCTTTCTCTCTCTAGAGGCAAAACCTGAACATAGGGGAATCCTGTCCCCTCATCCCCCTTCAGCCTAGTGATTTATAGGCTATAGACTGTGTCCACCACCCTCCTCTCATTGGTCCATCACTAATCACTCCTTAATCCAAAAGGCCCATGCAGGGTTCATTTTTTTCCCTAATGTGGACAATAAGAGTACTAGGTGAAGATGAAGGGAATGTTCTCTCAAGATAAATCAACCTTGGCAACCTTGGACATGTTTCTAGAAGATTTGAACGAACTCATTATGTTTCTACATGTTTGGTACTTCTTCTACGTATTCTATTATTCCCATGAATGGATACCTTTTGACCAAGTAAAATCTTTTCTCATAGCCTATAGACTGAGCTCTTTCTACTACCATGAATTAAATACCTTGCCTTGGTACATACTTCTTTTGCATCAAACATGGAGTTAAACTCAAGTATGAGTGCCTTTAGTTCACACTTTGACCTTTGTGGACCATATTCATGCAATCCAATATATATTTGTGTCTATTTGAATAGCTTTGTCCTCAAAAGTTTAACCTTGTATGCATTATGTTGTTGAAATAAAATCAACTACTCCTAATCTACTTAACACCATGAAGCTACAAAGATATGGAGGAAGAAATGAAAGATAAAAGAACATGGTGAATTAAGTAAATAGAAATGACTTACATACAATGCTCTATGATCATGGAGACTCCATGAGGAGAGTGGGGCACTCTTGCCAAGAGCTTGAGTGAATGGCTTGTGAGGAGTGAAGGGAGGCATTGTTTATATGGAGTTTGTGAGAATTACCTTGCATGTGGGATAAATGAGATTGCATGAGAATGAACCATGACTTGGAAAAAAGGGTGGAGCATGGAACTCTCAACCTCTTTATGCCTCTTGGAGATACATAATTTGATGGGTGAGAGAGTAAACATAGCCATAGAAAATTTTTCATGGCATTGGGAAGGTCCTACCTTGAGTACTACTCAAGGCGGTGTCTAGTCCTTTACAAGCAACCATATGTTTAATTATAAAAAATAGACATGATTCCAATCCATACGCTCAATGATTTCATATTCTTCAATCATTGATTATAAGGTATATTCGTGAAATAATTCTTCTACCAAACATGAAAGGTAGATTTTACATGCTTCATTTGTTGAATAGAAATAGACATCGAAAAAGAACATGCATTACCAGTTGCACACATCCTATCTCTAGATATTTCTCAAGCAATGAGATTCAATAAGTAGAAGTTAGTCATGTGACTATCCATTCAAATATTGACTTACGTGAAAGAAACTCTTTAATGATGGTGGAAATTCAAAATATCCTGCTTTCTCTATGGTAGAACAGGCATCTCTCATTGAGACATGCAAGTGTGCTCCAGAAACTTTTGAATGAGAGGCAGAGGGCTTTTTCTATTAGTCATGCAACTGACAAGCTACTGATTGCCTTCAAACTATCGATTTTCTATAGTAGAAGCACACACATGTTGTTTTTCAAAAACATTCTACTACAAGGAACACGAGAATAGAATGCATTGCCTTTAATTCTCTACACCGAGTCTAAGATGTGGTGTAGCTGCATCCTTGTTCTTTCACTCATTCACTAGAAATGTGCCAAGACCCATCTCACTCTTCTATTCTATTGCATAGGAATGCTTTATTTTCAACATGCTATACCAGAGCGATGATGTGAACAATGCTTCTTTAGTGCTCTCTCTATCTTCTTCCTCTCCCATGCGATGTCTAGTGGTGTAAAATCTTTACAATCTCTCTCACTCTCGCTTGCTCTCCCATGTCAAATGAGCATTGTTGCTTGTATTGAACTTATTCAAGTGTTTCTAAACACCATAAGATTTTGAGATCATTCAAATAAATGAACAGTTAATCATGCATTAAATTAATTTAGGTGTTTATAAACACCATATGTTTTTGATATAATTCAGTTTAAATGAATAGCTATAGATTCAATTATATTTTCCCATCATTTGATGTTGTTCATTTATTTTTAGTCTTCTTGAGCTTGTTGTGTTTTTATAGTTTGAAGATATCAATTCCAATGATTGATATGGTTATATGCATACATACACAAACACACACACACACACACATATATATATATATATAATTTTCTTTGTGTATAATATCAATATTTAGTATTTCTAAATCTTTTGAGTTTTCTTGAAGTTGGTATGTTTTTGTAATTTGAAGATGTGAGTTCAAATGATTGGTATGGTTATATACATATACACATACACACACACACACACATATATATATATATGTGTGTGTATATATATATATATATATATGTTTGTGTGTGTGTGTATGTATGTATGTATGTATATGTATATGTATATGTATATCTATATCTATATCTCTCTCTCTCTCTCTCTCTATATATATATATATATATATATTCAATATAATTTTTTAAATGACTTGTTACTTTTACTTATTACATTATTTATCTAATTTGGAGGGGTCCTTATTGTTAGAATTCCAAACTCATGGCATTTCATTGTTCGGGTCCTTAATATAAAAAAACTAGTTTGAATTTATCTCAAATTAATTATAAACCATTCAAAATTTGGGATTTACATTTCAAATTTTTCATTTTTTGACTATGAGTAAACTAATAGTCATAACTAAAAATAATACTCACAATAAAATTGAAGTTCCATATAAGAAAAAAAATATCATTATGACTCAAGATTGAGCAATTTAATGAGACAATTGACAAAACTCAACATTGATCATATTAATAGAAGAGTTATAATTCATCGATCAAAGTTCCAAAAACATCTTATAAAATTAATGCTAATTGATTATCTTACTTTGTTAAATATATTAAAACTCATAAATTTCAATATGTACTACAATATACTACTTTGGAAGAGTCTCTTTGATTTCAAACCTTAGTCTGCTAAATTAGGAGTGGCTTGAACCCAAGTCTTCCAATTTGCAATATTAGACCCGAATTAAAATTCAAAGATTTTTTTACCAATAAGACGTGACACTACCTCTTGTATTTGGAGAAGCTTGAGTTTCAATCCCTTAACACTTTTAAGATATAATAACATATAGTGCATGCATATAGTGTATGAATCATTCTAAAAAACATAGAGTTTTAAAATATAGAAATGTCCCAAAATCATGAGTAAGTCCCAATATTCTTGAATATGCCTTACAGGTAAAAGGGTACCCAACAATATCCTTTTCGGATATATAATTCCAAACTTATGTGGGACATAAACTAAAGAGCCAAGGGTTCTTTCTTGGGATCATCATAATGATAATTATTATAGAAAGAAGATATCTTCAATTAGTTATTATAGGAAGAAGATATCCTCAATTGAGAGGGTTTGTTTCTTCCACCATGAATATGAAGATTTATTTGTTAACATTGGTCCTAAGCTTCATCCTGGAAATGTTTGCTAGATGTAGGCATTACTATCGATGAGACTTCAAAGTTACAGCTATCATTCAAGGATGGTGAAATTTAGGAGCTACATGATAAGATAATTATTATGCAAGAGAGTAAAGAGCTGAAGGGGCAAAAAAGAAAAAAATTCAAAGATTGATCATCATGTAGATGTGAAGGGTAAAGCCACGAGATATGACCTCTCAATTGAGGAAGAAGTAGAGGATATGGAGCTCACACCTTGGATGACACTTTAGGATATTAAAAATGAGCCTCTCATTATCTCCAC
This sequence comes from Ceratopteris richardii, assembly GCA_020310875.1. NCBI lineage: Eukaryota > Viridiplantae > Streptophyta > Polypodiopsida > Polypodiales > Pteridaceae > Ceratopteris > Ceratopteris richardii. The sequence continues at coordinate 94,623,835 of CM035436.1, forward strand.
GTTGTCAAGGGTCATTGCAAGAGAGCTAATCTCGGACAAAATGGTTGTGTAGCTTAATAACTGGTTTCAATCTTATTTTTGTCTAGGTTTCAATTACCTTAGCAGATTATCACTTTTATGTGTAGTCATGAAGCGCACATGAAGATTCAAGAGGTCATGATAGGAAGGTGGCTGCTTTCATAGGAGGAGAGTACCCAACAACCTCTTCATACAAGGCCTTTTCATGATATTTCATTCTCTTAATGGATTGTATAAGTGTTAGGATTGCCTTGAACTCCTTTGCTATTCAATAGTTAAATATCATGCATAGATTTTGGGCATAGATTCCATGCAAGCTATTGTAGTTATCCACAAACAACGAATTGTTTTTAGTTTTTAATTAAGATCGACTTCTAAAATATGCTCATTTTTTATCCCCAAGTCATCTTTGGAAATTTTTTTGAAAGTTTGATTTTCACCTTGCTCTTCTATTAGGATTGAAATTTGAAAGAGCAATGTACAAACACAAGGGAGACCCTTTTGTCCCCCACATTCTAGGTCTAATACCAGGCCGATCTGCAAATATTCAACCTAAGATCTTCATTCAATCAAGGAGTTCAATGTTTTTATCACTACACACCTAGTGTCACGCACCAATTTTAAGCACTCCATAAGAGACCAATGTGAAAGTCAACTCAATAGACCAACAAAGGGAAAGGGTTACAACTTATATGGTTATTAGCAGCTCTACTTTGACCCAATAATGAGCCGAAAGCACTCCATAAGAGACCAATGTGAAAGTCAACTGGAAAGGAATGCAACTTATATGATTATATGACTCAATAATCAGCCGAGCATGCGCATGAGATAGTGATAGGTAGAATATGGCGATTAACGTTGACTGTTGATTGCGGAGACCCATTAATAGAAAGTAATCCAAGGTCAACTCCATCGACTAGCGAAAACAGCGAAAGAAGGCACACCAAAGAGACCCAATGCCAACCGTGGAAATTTTGTGCGCTGTGTGTGTGTGTGTCTGAGAGAGAGAGAGAGAGAGAGAGAGAGAGAGAGAGAGAGTAGCGCATACTCGACTCACCTTCATAATTGAAGACTTGCAAGCAGGTATTTTGCTTGCCCCGTAGGTCAAGTGGCACCATATCTACTGCAAGTCAAAACTCCATGAAAGCGAGTTAACTGGACATACAGGAGAATGAAAGACACTTGCCGAGAAGGCGTTGATCAGCAAGAAGGATGAAACTCCTACATAAACAGATAGCAGCCACATACCAGGTGCTTCCAAGAACGTCGTGCTCCAACCTTGAAGCCTCCAGCTCAAAAGGAAGAATCTTGCGCATGGAGAGACACACACAGTCAGTGCAAATCGAGACTCGCGACACGCAGGGTGCTATTCTTGAACCACTTGCATATCAGTAAGGGTGGTTATAATATCGACACCATGTGTCTCTGTGTTCACGCATGATTGTGTATGTCCGCGAGATGACAATCCGTTGATACGGAAAGAGAAAGGACACCTGTTTGCTAAAGAGAAGCGACACCTTCACTTACACAGACAATCCTCGCCAATGAGTCGTCATAGGCCCGCCGCCCACCTCTTTGAATCTGTTCGATCGAGACGAAGACCCGCTGGCCTAGACTGACTCTCGCACAGAGCCTACCATTCCTGATCATACAAGTACCCATCCGCCAGCAATCCGATTGCTGCTATTCACGAGTTTATGAGCATCACCACGGAAGGCAACAAGCCCTTAGGGTGTGTTCAGATAGAGCGGAAGAGTTTTGTTGGTCTAACTGGAGTTCTACCATGTCTAATACATACAGGGCAGTGGTAATATCCAAAAGAGAACTTTGGGTGTGATATTAGTGATTGAATCATATCAATGACCAATAAGAATTGCTTGTCACAATGGCACAAACTCGTTTCGAGGGGGGAAGCTAGTCCCAATGAATGGTGGACCTAAAACATGTTGCTTTTCATTTTCTCAAATAGAATGTTGACATTTGTACAGCCATGTTGTGTCGCCAAGCTGTGTGAACCCAACCTTAATATCTAGGGCACGATCCATGTGTTCGCCAACATTGTCAACCACGACAACACCCTCACAATCTTTGGTAATGTAACCTTTGCGATTCGTGCCCATCTTCAACAATGAAACCTCTGCGATCCATGCCCTCATCACCATCCCAGAGGACGAGGGCCATCTCCGAATCTTCAACCGTTGGATTTAATAATAGTATGTAGCAGAAGTTCCATTTTGATGCCTCCTTAGTTCTTCATGTTGGGCAACTTTTTAGCTACATATTAGAAAAACTTTTTTGTTATAGTCCATTCTTTTAGTGCTTTAATTCTCATGCATTACTTTTGTGAAAAAGTTCATTCAAAGTTATTTAATAATATTTTATTAGTGCTTTAATTATCTTTCATTATTTTTACAGAAAAATTCGGTGTCACAATATTATTTTGAAAAATCTATAGAAAACCCTTATGAATGCATTTTTTGTAGGGTTGTTAATGCTCAATCATTTTGGTTATACAATCTTTTTTTTTTTAACAAAGAATTTCACTTCTTCTTATCTATTTTTTTGAATTTGAATTTAGAGTAACTTGTATTATTAGTTTTGGTTTGGGCTCCTACAAAGAAGCCATCACTTACACATAATAAGTATTATATTACTTTTGTGGATGATTTTAGTCGAATGAATTTTGTGTATTTCCTTAAGAATAAGAGTGATGTGTTTGACTGCTTTGTCAAATTCAAAGAAATAATAGAAAAACTAAGAAAAAAGGTAATTAAAAGGTTAAGATCTGATGTTGGTAATAAATAATTTTCAAAAATATTTAATGATTATCTTTGGAATGAATAAAAAGAGAAGTCACTTGTAGATATACTCCTCAACAAAATGGAGTGGCTAAAAGAAGAAATAGGATTATTACAGAAATAGCTAGAGCAATGCTAATTAAAAAGCATATACCATTGAAGTTTTGAAATGACATGATAGATACAATAGTATATTTGATGAATCATATGCCAACATCTACAATGCATAGTGCAACTCTTTTTTAGATTTTTTTATAATAGACAACATAGTATTGATCACTTGCATGTGTTTGGCTGTGTTTGTTTTTCTAGGATCCCATATAAATTGAGAACTAAATTAGAGCCGAAAGCATAAAAATATATTTTCATGGGTTATGTAAACAATGAGAAAGCATATAAGTGCTATAATCTAATAAGTAAGGAAATGATTATTAGTCAAGATGTATGCTTTGATGAGTTATTGTGTTACTACAAAGATCATATTTTGTAGGTTCAAGAAGAAATGTAAGAAGAAATTGAGGATTGTTTACATGATACTACAAGAGTAAGCTCATAAGATGAGAATGTTCATAAAGAAAAAAGATTATCATCTACATAAAAAAAGAAAAGAAAAGGTAAAGCAAATCTTATTGAGTCAAGCGATGAAGTAGAAATTGGTGAGAGTTCTAAATTTGATTTGATAAAACATGAGCATGGACTCAGGAGAAGTTTAGGAGAAAGAAAGCCCACACAAATGTATACTGAGTGTTATTATTTTTCATATTTAGCTTTTATGTCAAAAGTCACTGAAGAATAGGAAGCTACATGTTTTGAAGATGTGAATTCAAATGTAAATTGGTCCAATGCAATGCAAGAAGAGATAGGTACATTGTATGACAACAAGAGATGGTAGTTTATATCGTCAGATAATTAGATTGATGTAATTCATCGGCCAAGAAGATTTTCATTATAGAGTGTAGACTTTGCTTATGCAAAAGCAAGAAGCTCACCAATGGAATCATGGGTGTAGAAGTCTTGTTTAAGCATAAATTTCAACTCCATATGCACCTTCTACACTTCATTCTATACCTCTTTCATTTTGGCAACTACGTTGGAGTGACATGCCACAACTTGCTCCTTCAACAATATTAGCTTCCTTAATTAAGTTATTGTTTTGTCATGAGCTACTTGCAACTGTGCATTCTAGGCTTACAACTATTGAACCTTATCTTTCTTGAATGATAAACTGTGATGTTTCTAGTTTCTCGAGCTAATTGGTGTTCTAGTGTTGAGTCCCCTAGGATTTATGGCGTACCTCGTTATAGATATGATTTAATATGGAGTATTGTTGATTTAATTCTTCAAATCTATACTGTAGATGACGGTGTTCGTGATCAAGTCAAGGGAGTCAATATTTAGTTCAAGTGCACTCTATAGTCTCGCATGGTCATGTATTTGGTTTTATGGATGCATAGGAACATCTCCCAAATCCTCTAAGAAAAATTTTCAGCAATCAAGTTTACGTGCACCACATGAGTAATCCAAGTGGATTATTTTTCAGTCATGTTCATGATTTGGAAATGGGCATGTCACAGAAAATCCCCCATATGGAGCAAAGTGTCAGGGTGGAATTGGTGGTTGATACCAATCTCAAAAGTGGATGCATGAGATTGGATATACTCATTTTCAAAAAAGGTTTTCAAAATTCTATCTCGAGTTCAAGAGGGATAGCCCATCCATCTTCATCATCGTGAGGGATCAACGAAGGAGTGATAGAGGATTGGTCCATTGAGAACGGAATTGTTTGGGCTATTGCCTATTGAGGTTGAGGTGAAGGTGGGTTATGGTTAGATGTTACAACTATCCTAGGTTGTTGTTGGTGGCATCATGTGAGAGGTATGAACAGAGCTTATTGTTAATGTCGCAATGCTTCATCTGAAGGTTTACGGAAACCACCAAGAACTAAATGGTGTTTTGCTATGGCTCTTGGGCTTGGGAAATGATGTATTCATTAGAGGAATGGTAAGAGAAAACTAGGTCGAGAATGAAATTTAGGTGTAGCACCCAAGGGAACCCCCAATCCCACAAAGCAAAGGTTGGAAGCCTAGCATACACAGACAATCTCAATATACAAACTTGACCATAGTAATGAATTCTAGTTACTACAATGGACCTTTGGAAAGAATAACCCATCGAGATCCTAGTTAACACTCACTTTTGGGCTCTTGGCTAGAAGGATAAAAGCAAACACTACTAAATCCCTTACTTTCCTCCTCCCAAGCTTTGGTTGTCTTATTGTTCTATTGCAATTACTTAGCTTTTAGGCAAAATTATGTACTCACTACCCTTTACTCTTAAATCCATAATACTGATATTGATTCTTGATAGTACAATACTTCATTCACCGAAAAATCAAGCTACACAGATAGAAAACCATACATAGCCGTCTTCAAACTTCTACACAGTTTTGCACCCAATGAATTCATAAACCTAGGTCAAACTCTACGCAATATACACTAAAACATGCAGCACAGAGTACAAGAATAAATGTACAAACAAGAGTTATGAAAGTTGCATTCATAGGTCAACCCGTGTCTAGAAAGGCTGTAATTTTGATCCCAATAACCAGAGTGGATAGGAGTTCATCGCACAAAGGTACTAACCAAAATGTTGTCAAATTCAGTTTTGCTCAATTTTTTTTTTTACTAAAGAAGTTTGGCCTTAGCCTACTCTCTCGAACTTGTATTAAATAAAAGAAAAGTACAAGTGAAGAGGACTAGTGTCCACGGGACCCCCCAAGAGTCCCATAGAGCGGGGAAAGATCTTACAGAGATTAGATGGCATTACAACAAGCCATGAGGGTGATGAGAGGGTGTTTTGCTCAAATTTTATATGGTCTTGTCCATCGAGAATTAAACTTTCCGGCCTTCTGATTTGCTTTAGAGGTTAAGAAAAAAAAAAACGAAAACCCCAACATTAAAGACTTAAGATCGAAGAAATTTGTCATGTGTGTGTACCTCTTTAATTGCATTTCCTAGAGCAATAAAAAAATGGTTAAAGGGTCTTCATTAACTACTATAAAATATCCAATCAAGAAAAGAGTCTTCGAGTAACATTTTATGCTGACTAACCATTTTGAGGCTCAAAACTGTGAGCTGCCTTGTTGCAATGGTCTCAATGCAACAGGCAAGTTTAAAAGGATTGAAACTAGTTGAAACTTTATATGCAATGCCATTCTCCCAAAGGCTAGATGACATAAGCGGAGCCAACGTTCAAGGAGTTATAAAATAAGTTTGTGTAATATAGTTGATAGCACCATATTTGTGCTCTCATCCAATCCATTTGCTCAGGGGTAATAGCGAGTACTAACTTATGCATAATGAGAGCTATGGTTAAAAAAAAAATCCAAGGGAATACCAAAGTGAGGAGATATTTTTTGAGATAATAATGTCATGACTATTATAGCAGTGGATAAGTAAATAGCTCAAGTTTTATCCCATTGTGATATAATTTTTATAGGTCAAAATATAATAGTGATAAGTGGATACTGTCGAGGAGAAATTGGATCTTTAAGATCTAAGCACCACTATTGACAAGGATCTAATGCCATCACAAGTTGCAAAGGAAAATGATTCACATTAAGAGGTTGTCATGTTAGCTGGCATGGATCACAAGTATATACTTAGTGCTAGCAATCTTTATGTAGAGTGGGCCACCATAGTGCAGAATGTAATACTTTTGTAGGGTTAAATTTCTAGATAAATGATCACTTGTTGGATGGATCTAGACCATATGAAACATAGAGGGAATTTTATATGACAACACACACTTGATCCAAGCACTAGAAATTTCTTTATAATTTAATTGGCCCACAAGAACTATAAACCTTTGACTATACTAATCCAGTTTCTTTTGAGCTTCCATAGATAAGGACTCGGGAGGAATATTGTTTAGAAAAACTAAAAAGGTTTCATAATATGAGAAACCTAAATCCCATCAAGCATATGGTTCCTCAATATTGATTATAAAGAGTGCATCATCAAGAAAAGAATCATCAACACCAGTAGCATCTTCACCAAAAGCCAAATGAGATAGAAAGTCAGTAATAACATGGGAAGAATCGGATCTATGAATGAAATCATAGTCACATTCCTGTAAAAGTATTACCCAACATGCGATTCGGACGACTAAGTTCTACTGGTTAGCCAAATACATTAACGTTGAATGATCCACATGAAAGGTGAATTCATGGCCAAGGAGATAGTGTCAAAATTTCTTTATGGTGTACATGATGCCTAAACATTCACGCTCAATGCTCGAATAGTTACACTCTTTAGGGGATAAACCATGGTTATCGAAATACAAAGGGTGATACCATTTATCTAACTATCGCATTAACACACTATGAATCTTAATATCTGAAGCATCAACAAAAATATGAAAAGGTTGTTCCCACTCAAGAGCTTGCAAGATAGGTTCATGAGTGAAGAATTTTTCTACTCGGGTAAACAAAAGTCGATATTCATCATTCCACTTAAATTCCCAAGGAGGTATCATAGCCATTTTATGTATGGGAATTACTTGATGAGAAAGAAAATAGAGATGCCGACTATGGCACCAGATTTGTTCTAGAAAACATAAAACTGCTTTTGGATTAGTAGGGGGAAGCATCTAGTTTCACTTTGACTTTATCTAGGACGACCTAAACACCATTTGGAGATATAATATGCCCTAATAGCTTCGTGCACGAGACTCGAAATGCAAATGCTCATTTGTCCAAATACAAGCAGGGCCGAAACTCTCTGCAACATACTCAAATATAATCTAAGATGACCCAAGTGCTCAAACTGTAAATGGAAAACCAACAAATCATCAAGGAAACCCCGCGTAAATGTGTTCAAGTAAGGAGATAAACTTTTTTGCATACATAGTTAAAAGGTATTAGGCACGTTCCTCAGTCAATGATGTAGACATATACTTGCTATTTAGTGATAAAAGCTATTTTTGGCACATCTTGTTTGTCCATCCTTACTTAGTTGGAATCACTATAGCCGTCTAAAAAGGAATATACTTCAAAGTCCACAACATCTGTGAGGAGATGGTTGAGTATGCTTCAAAGATGAGCTAGTCTTGCACAAAACCTGCTCTACACCTACCAAGTTGGCTCTAGGGATGCTTACTAGACTCTTTTGGCTTCACAATAATGCATTTACAACCACTATGTACATTGGAAAATCATTCCCAAAATTTTGTGCCAAAATAGATAACTTGCATGTACTAGAAATGTGAGAAACCCTTTTATTTTGGGAATGAAGGTGCTCAATGTTTTGATCAGAGCTCACAACCTGGTATGAATAGACCAGAGAGCTTTTTCACATATTTAACTCAAGTTTATAGCTAACTAACATAAGTTATATCATGAATTTATAGGCACTATACACAGAGAAATGAGTTTAGCAACTAAAGGGGTCATCCTAACATTTTAGGAGCAAGATGATGTGCAAACATAGTTGACTTCATTAGATCATATCTCAAGATTGGCTACACCGCAAATAATGAAACTTGATAGCTAGAGACTAAATAATTCACTCTAACTATACCAAGTTAAACTGCATCAAATGGATGAGTACACACTAAGAAAGCACTTCTACAAAATCACTAAAATGGTGAAGATGTAGCAGACAACAGTAGACAAAATTGATATAGAAGAATTGTATCAAATTATGTATGCGAATGAACATATGATAAAAGACAAGTGTAGTGGACTACTCATACATATGTTGAGCTCAAGGTATGCTCAATGGTGTAGCTCAATGGCTCTCAGAATGACTCACGCTAACCCACAACTAAAAGCTTCTCTTTTTATGCTCAACTAGTGAGCTTAAATTTTGAGTCTCCCTCACCAAAAAGTGTTCCTACACTTTAGGGGTGATTTGAATTGATTCCTTCTACCCCATGAGTCATGGGTTCAACTCCCTAACTTTATGAGATTCCATATTCTCTAGCTTTAACATTTATCCAAAGGCAAATACACCTATATTGACAAGAAGGTGTTCATATGTAGTCCTCCATGTGAGTTACATGAATTGATAAGTAGTCCATTTAGCCAAGGATTTAGGCTTGCTAAATGTACCAACAACATCATCAAGCATGTTATCAAGAATTTTTAACAAAAAAGAATCACGTAGAGTCACTACATGCAATTTTGAGATGGTTCTTTCCTCACGTACATGGGTACAATGAACTTTGTCAGATAGAGAATGTGGAATCATCGGATCAGTACTTAGCACATCTTCTTCAACAATCAAAGTGACTAAGCAAGTATTGTTGGATCCATACAACATCTTCTCTAAAAATGCTTGGGAGTCAACCATTCCTAATGGCAAGAGGTCTTGATTACTAGATAACAAGGAAAAATCTTCATCTTTGGTTAATCCCCCTAACATATGTACTGGTTTTGTTATATGTGGAATAATATGAAAATCACACAATACTAAGTCATCCCAAGGGATAATATACTACAAGTGATTATAGTTGAATGTCACTTGGTAGGATGACCAATCTTGTGATACTTTAGCACCTTCCAATCAAATCCATCCGATCATTAAGTTATAATTAGCATCAGATTTAGATAATTCAAGGAGAAAAAGGTAACTCCAAAAGATGCTTCATGTAAAGAAATTGGTATATCTCTAATCAAGCCCACGAGATGCACCCTTGATTCATCAGCCATACATGAAGAAAAAACTTGAAAAGATCAATATTCATCTAGCCCATTCATTTACATAATGCATATGTGGCAGTATTGACTCCAAAGTCTCCAGTAATCAAGACCTTAGGAATCTGCGTATTATTGTACCAACCCTAATTAAGGGGATGATGTTATCAAGAATGGTATCTAAATTTGGTTATACTGCTCTTGATGTCACTACTTCAACATGTGTAGAATATTTTGAGAGATTTACAATTAATGTTTTTTTGGAGGATAAACACTCCTATGTGCAAAACAAAATCAAATGACCCCTCTTAGGATCCTAATTTTTTTAGACAAACTTGGCTTCGTGTTTTCTGTATTTCTCTATGTACATGTACAAAATGTTCATGAAATGTTGCACACTCAAACTAAACTTAGACATCTTTGAAATTAAATTAAAATAACTCCATTGGAATGCCAGATGATACCTCAACCATCTTCATCAAAATAGACTACTTGATCACCTCTCAGATTATTAGCTAACTACGAAGAGAGTGTGTTGGTCATTTCTCTAAACTTATAGAGGCATTGATGTTGAAACATATATTGTTGATATATTTAGGTAGTGATGTGAGTGAACACTCTAGGACCGTCGGGGAACTTTTTTCCCTCTTTAGGAGGTTTTTTTTCCCTCGGCTTGTATATACACCTATTGCCCTAATGGGCTACTTATCTTTGTACATTCTCTAGTAATACATTCAATATTGTGTGTTGTGCTCCAAGCTTCTTCTTCTTCCTTGTGCTATTCGCGTGCTTCCGCAGACCTCTAACTCCAACAATTGGTATCAGAGGAGGTTGCCCCTTCATCTAGGGCATCGTCTACACCTCTCTGGTTGCAGTCTCAGATTCACACGAAATTTGGTGAGCATACTCAGGGTGTTCCAGAGATCAGAACAGCTTCCTTTTTTGGTGCTGAAATCGTGATCTGAACTCATTTCGGCCTCTGAATGCACCCGTAGTGCTTGTGTAGGCTATTTCATCTTTTTATGCCAAAGGTATCTACCTATTTCGGTTCACTAGTATAAGCGTCTCGAAGTCTGCTACAGGTTTAGCAGAACTCGTCTAGGCAATTCTGTTCAACTTTTTGAGATTCAATCAATTTTTTGCATCAAGGTATTTTAGTCACTAGCCATGGCTGAAAGCAGTGATGTATTTCGTATGTTGGCTGTTGAGGATAAGTTGGATGGTAGCAACTACCTGTTGTGGGCTTATATGATGTGACATGTATTGGTTGCAAAAGGACTATGGAACATTGTGTAGGGTGTTGAAAAACATCATATCACACTTGCAACTCTTACAATTGTAGGTATTGAAGCAGATGCAGAAGGTGTTGAAGATGATGATATTCTGCATATTCTTGTTCATGCTGTGGTTTTTGCTGCACCTACTATAGAGCAAATTCGTTGGGATGGCAGAGATGCCTAGGCACATGCATTGATAGCTTTGTCTGTCAAATGTGCAATTATTCCTCACATTCGCTCTTGCAGAACAGCTAAGGATGCTTGGGATATACTTACCACATTGTACCAAGCTAGGAATGAGGCTCGCGTTGCTTACCTCCAAAAACAGTTGGAGAGTGGGCACATGAATGAAGGTGCTTTTATGGATAGATTGTTAACAAAGATCAAAGACTTGAAGGAATAGTTGATTTTTGCTGATGACGTTATACCAGATAGCTCACTTGTGCAGAATGTTCTGAATGGTCTTCCTGATTCATATCAGAGTTTTGCTTCTACTCTTCGGTTGATGATGAAGGCAATCCAAATGCCTTGTCATTTGAGGAGTTAGTCTCTGTTCTATTGCAGGAAGATTAGTCCAGGCAGACCACGTCCATTATGCATGTTGCAGATCAAGCTTTCCTGGCTAGTCAGAAGGGCAAAGGAAAATGGAGCTCTTCAACTAGTAAGCAAAAATCTGCTAATTCTACACAATCGAAGAGGGAAGACAAAGATGAAAAGAAATCAGAAAAGTAGAAATTGTTTAGCAAGTATTGTAAAGGAAATGATCATATCATAAAGAACTATCCAAAACTGGCTGCTAAAGAGGCAAAGAAGAAAGAGGCTGGAATGGTTGTTGCAGAAGCCTCTACACCAAAAACATAGTATGCTAATCTTGTAAAGGAAGAAGAATGGGCATTTACTACAGTTTGCAATTTTGACCCATCTTCTCATGAGGAGTGCATGTCTACAGTAGACTTAGATGTTTGGTACTTTGACAGTGGGGCGACCAAACATATTACCTTGCAGTGCAATTTCTTCTCTTCACTCGAGCCTGCCCCTACAGAGAATACTGTTACATGCACCAACAACTCCTCTTATCCTGTTATGGGAGTTGGTAAGATCTTTTTCACTACTGCTAATGGTAGTTCTTTCACTTTGTCAGATGCTTTGTTTGTGCCAAGGATCAAGAAAAATCTGTTCTCATTTTCTGCATTAGCCAAGATTGGCTTGGTTGTGAAATTTGTTGATTGACAGATGTACAGTTCATGATATGTCAAATGGCGATGTGATTATTGCGTCCGGCATTTTATGTCGTGGGTTGTATAAGCTCATAGACTATGAAAGATGTGTAAATGATTTGGCATGTGCAGTACATGATTCTCAGGCTATGTCAAATGCAAAGCTTTGGCATGCACACTTTGTTCATCTGAATTTTGCTAGTTTGCTATGCCTACAAAAATCTGAAATGATGTCCTCTTTGCCCAAACTTCAAGCACCCGGAAAACATGTTTGTGAAGGCTGTATTTTGGGCAAAATGAATCTTTCTTCCTATCCAAAAGATGGTTCAGTTTGGGCTACTTAGAAATTGCAGCTTGTACATAGTGATGTCTCTAGTCCTATGCAGACACCTTCTTTTGGAAATTATCTTTACTTCATGACTTTCATCGATCATTTTTCTAGGCATGCATGGGTATATCCATTGAAGGCAAAGTCTGAAGTGTTCATGTGCTTCAAACTGTTTTTGGTTTTGGCAGAAAATTTGTCAGCATGTAAAATGGGCACCCTTTGTTCTGATCGAGGGGGGGAATATATGTCTTCTGATTTTAATGCATTTCTGGCTAAACATTAGATAAAACACCAATGTACAATGCCGTATACACCTCAAGAGAATGGAGTTGTTGAACGAAAGAATAGGTCACTCATGGAGATGGCGAGGTGTATGGTCAAGAGTCAGGCTTTACCACATAGTTTCTAGCTTGAGGCTATCATGTGTGCAACATATGTACTTAACAGGTGTCCCACTAAAGCGCTGCAGTCTATCACTCCATATGAGGCTTGGCATGATCACAAGCCATCTGTAGCTCATCTGCATGTTTTTGGTTGTTTGGCATATGCATTAGTGCCTGAACAACATCGCAAAAAATTGGATGATAAAGCAGTAAAATGTATTTTTGTTGGGTATAGTTCCAAAAGTAAAGGCTATCGTCTGTATAATTCACAAACTAAATGCATTCTGGTTAGCCGTGATGTTGTTTTTGTGGAAGATGCTATTCAACCATTGCTTTCATGTACTAAGGAGACATCTGTTAGCTCCAAAGACATGTATGATACTTTGTTGCCTCTTTTTACAGGTGGACAGTCTAGTGCTGGTCCTAATGAGGCAACTTCTTAGCCTTTGCAGGTTTCATGTGATGATGCAGATCATCCCATTTTTTATGCAAATTTACATGATGTGCTTGTTGATGAGAGAGCTGACATTGAGGAGGCAAAAGCTATGCCAAAATGGTTGGTGCAGACTTTGTGTGATAACAAATTAGATGCACCTCTGCCATATCGTACTCGACTAGGCTATCAGAGTGCCTCTTTTGCATCAAATTGCTATGCTATGGCTGCATCTAGTCTCTGTGATGAGAATGAGACTGTTTCATTTGACGAAGCACAAAATTCAAAAAATTGGATGGCTGCTATGCAATCTGAATTTTACAAGCTCAAGCGTAAGCCTGATGGAACAGTTGATAGGTATAAGACTAGGCTTGTTGCAAAGCGTTATGGACAGGAAAGAGGCATTGATTTTGATGAGACCTTTGCACCTACATGTCGTATGACTACTGCTCGGAGCACTCTGTGCACTTGCGGCCCATCATGGTTGGAATGTACATCAGTTGGACATTAAAACTGCATTTTTTAATGGTGACTTGCATGAAGAAGTGTATGTATTTCAGTCCCATGGCTTTGTGCTAAACAGGCATGAAAATCAAGTGTGCAGGTTAAAGAAGGCATTATATGGTTTAAAGCAAGCACCATGTGCTTGGTATGAGAAGATACATGCCTATCTGATTGCACATGGTTTTGAGAACATTCCAATTGAAAGCACCTTATATGTTAAGCGTGCTAATGATGTGCTTCTGATCATTGTTGTCTATGTTGACGACATGCTGCTCACTGGTCCTATTGAGAAGCATATTGCTGATTTTAAGGCTGATTTGCATGCCTCATTTGAGATGTCTGATTTGGGGCATTTGCATCACTATTTTGGGCATTCAATTTATGCAAGTTGATGGTGGAATGGCTTTGTGTCAAACGAAATATATTGACACATTATTGCACATTTTGGCCTTGAAGACTGTAAGCCTATTGCCACTCCTATGGAGACAGGTTTATGATTGAGTCTTCATGATGCTGGAGATGCATTTGATGATGTCCTCTATCAGCAAGCTGTTAGATGCGTGATTTACTTATGCATTACTCGACCAAATATTCAGTTTGGTGTCTCACAGATGAGCAGGTTTATGCATTGCCTAGGAGTCAAGTATTGGCGGGCAGTTAAGCGCATCTTTCGCTACTTGAGTGGTACTCGGCTACTTGGTTTGTTTTATCCCAAGGGGGGGATCACTACTGCTAGATTTGCATGCTTTTTCTGACTTTGATTGGGCTGGTTGCTATGTGTCCACTAGTGGCTTTTGCTTCATGCTTGGTAGCTCATGTATATCTTGGTTGAGCAAGAAGTAGCCTACTGCGGCCACTTCCAGTTGTGAGGCTAAGTATAGGCCAACTTTCACAGTGACTGTTGAGTGTGTGTGGCTCAGATGCCTTATGGTCGATTTGGGTGTTGGTCAGTCTTCTGCCACCACCATCTTCACTAACAGTGAGAGCGCATTGGCAGTTGCAAGGAACCCTATGTTCCATGCTCACACTAAGCACATTGAGGTGCATTATCATTATGTCAGGGAGAGGTTCTCTGCTGGGGAGATCAGCTTGGCATATGTGCATACGCAGGAGAACATTGCAGACCTTTTCATGAAGGCTCTACCTAGGGAGAAGTTTGAATCTTTCTGCAAAGCTTTGGGCTTACTTCCTTTTGTGGAGTGATTTCCACATAGCTTGGCACTTCCTTATACATGAGTGCTAGCTACTTGTTCACCGCATCACTCCCAGGGGGGATTTGTTGATATATTTAGGTAGTGATGTGTGTGAACACTCTAGGACCATCGGGGCACTTTTTTCCCTCTTTAGGAGGTTTTTTCCCTTGGCTTGTATATACGCCTATTGCGCTAATGGGCTACTTATCTTTGTACATTCTCTAGTAATACATTCAGTATTGTGTGTTGTGCTCCAAGCTTCTTCTTCTTCCTTATGTTTTTAGCGTGCTTCTGCAGGCGCCTAACTCCAACATATATCGTTCAAAGAAGATTTTATAAGCTTTCAAACCAGCCAGAACTCACTAAAAATGGATTTGAATGAAGGAGAAACAATAATTACAATCGCTCAAGGTCTACCAAGATCATCTATAGAGATAGAGTGTAAAACTGAAATCTCTACAAAATATGCATGAAGCCACTAGCACCAGGTGTTCTTAAGAAAGGAGTCAGCTTGGGGACAATATTCTAAGACTTGAAGTCATAATACAACTCACTCAAGGCTTTGAAGGTCATGTACTAACCTCTTTAACCAATCAAAAGCATATACATGCCAAAAAGTGAGGCCCAATTATATCAAGAGGTGACCTATTTCTTCTCTAACAAATTTCTTTCTATTTTAGACATGCTTGGATAGCTCTAACTCATGGAAAGCATCCTCCTTTGATTGCTGATGATGTTAAAGGTGAAACTTGGGGCATGTTCCTATACTCTTAAGCTTTAATTGCTTTCTAACTTCCAACACTCCCCATCAAGCTCAAATCATTTCCCTTTGTTGCTTCAATCTATTTCTCCTATGTTGATTTATCATCCTTCAAGAAAATTTATCATCATGTCTACAGTGTGCACTTTAGTGTTGACATTCCTTTCATCTAGCTCTTTTTTCATCATCCTTTTCTCTAATGAAGTGATAATGAACCTCTATGTTCTTGCTCCTTGCATGGAACATTGGATTGTTAGCTAGGTAGATGCATGGAATGTTGTCTCCATAAAGAGGAAACTCCTCCATTTCAACTTTGAGGTTCTTAAGTAGCTCCTTAAGCCATAATAGCTCACATGTAGCCAATGATAATCCTCTATACTTAGGCTCTATGGATGAAAGAGCAATAGTGGGTTCTTCCTCGAGCTCCATGAGATCACTTTTGTACCTATCATGAAAACATAACCTCATGTACTCCTTCGATCATCCTTGCTACTTGCCTAGTCAACATCACTATATCCTTTGGCATAGATCATCATGAGTAAAATAGAACTTGATTGATGGTATGCTTGATGTATCTAAGCACTTTTCTTGTTGCCATAAGATGATCATGAGATGACCATCTAAGTTTTCTTTGAAGTTGGGAATTCTGGATAGTTTCTTACCATTGTTCCATTTGAGGCCCTCCAGGCAAGGAAGATCCTGTCCGCAAAGCAGGCGGGTAGTTGAGTGGTCCCATGCTACACACCTATTTTGGAGAAGAGTCCATTCCTCGAGGGAAACTCTATGTCCTGGGTCTAAGTCTTCAAACTTGATCCACTGGCCGATCTCTTGTTTCCAAAGCTATTTCCACTATTTGAACCCCTTGTTCCATAACCGCTTAGCAATTTGGAGGTTCCAAGACTCCACCCCCTTATGCTGATGATCGGGAACCAAAGAGAGTCATTTTGTCTTAACCCAGTTGCCCACTTCCACTCTTCATTGATTTTGATGAATGTTTTAGCTTTGTTCCAACTCTTCCATAAGGAACACACCAGGCTAGACCCTTTAGGGGACACCAGGTGGGGGGAGAACAAAAGCGTGAGGATCCCAATGTCCTTCCACCCGGGAAGACCAACTAAGGTAAGGTATTTCAAGTCTCTGAAGATCAATTTAGCCCAAGAGGATTCACTATTGCTCCAAGCCTTGATAAACCACTTTGCCGCCAACTTGTCAGCCAACCCAGTGACGTCCAAGATGCCCAAGCCTCTCGAGTCTTTCGAGCTAATACAAGTTTCCCATTTGATTTTGGGAATCCCCCTCCTATTGGGGTCCCTAGTCCAAAGGAAGTTTCTACAGATTCTTTCCACTTTGGCCAATTCTTTCTCCTTAGGTCTCCAACACGAGATAAAATAGATAGTCGTAGAAAGCACAAATGTGTTGACCTCCATTGCTCGCCCTACCAAGTTAGCTTGCATACCTTTCCAATGATTTAGTTTGCTATCCAGTTTGGATAGCATTGGGCCATTGAGATGTTGAAGCCCATCGGGATACCGAGGAGACGGAAGACTTGACCAGTAGGGATAACTTGACACCTCTGATCAATCAACAATTGGGGTGGAGGCCCACGGATTGCTCTGAAGGTAGTTTTAGCATGGTTGATTTTTGAGCCTGACACCACACAAAAGGTGTCCAGGCAACTCCAAAACACCTCAATGCAGTTGATATCGTTAAGGACAAAGGCATTCATGTCATTGACAAAGAGTCTCGCAATCATTTGGCCATGACCAAGAGGTAGGGAAAGACCCTTGAGATTGCCAACATCTGAGTGATGTTTAAATAGGCGATTGAGGCCATCCTAGGTGATAGCGAAGAGTAAAGGAGCTGGTGGGCAGCCTTGCCTGATAGATCTTTTTAAGCATATGGGTTCAGAGAGCTTACCATTGATATTTATTCTCATTGAAGCATTTTCGAGTAGAGTTGAAACCATCTTCGTGAATTTTTGGCTACATCCAAGATCTTTCAGGGATTGAAGGATAAAGTCCCATTCCAATCTGTCATATGCTTTGTCGAGGTCGATCTTAATGAATACCAAATCTTGAGCAGACTCCTCAGCAAACGCAAGGCCTTCCCAAATGTCGACAATTTCTTCAAGTATAGATCTACCTTTGATAAAACCTTTCTGGTCGTCACAAAGACATGAATTTAAATGACAAGAGATTTTGTTGGCAATAACTTTGGCAATTATTTTGTATCCAGTGTGGAGCATGGTAATTGGCCGCCAGTTTTCAATTTTGTTCTTATCTCCCCTTTTGTGAATTAACTTGATGACACCATTATTAAGACACTCAGGGAGGGCACCGAAGGAGAGAGCCTCTCACCACACCAGATGCAACGAGGTGGCCACGACGTGCTTGAAGGACTTGAAAAACTCATTGATGAGTCTTGCTTTCCTTAGAGAGTCTCCCAATTGGAGGTTAGACCAGGAGATCCCCTTCATATCTTTCACCTTGACCAAATCGAGATGGATCTTGATTTTATCCCATATCTCTTTCTCCTGACCGTCGATAATTTTCCCCTTGTTATTCCAACAGTCCTCAGGAAATTCAACCATGTTGAAGTCCCCACAAAGCAAAACATTGTGTGAGAGGGAGTCGAGGGAATTCCAAGTGCCGATTCTATCTATCTCACCATTAGGGGCATAAATTGAGACCACGATGAACTGATTAGGGAACCCGAAGGAGGCAGCAATCTAACGATGATTCCGATCTTCACAAGTCGAGGTCAACCTGCCGGACCAGGAGTGACTATACATTTTCAATGAGGTAGATGATGTGAGGAGTAGATACACCTAATTTACATGCATTGTTTTCACATTCACTTCATTTCCCATTACAAAAGCACGTGTCCTCATAAACTTGATACGTCTATGTCCATGGATTGATAAATTAAAGCATGTATTAATCCACCACTATACGTACTTGTTGATGATTGAGGTATGGTCTCCTTGATCACAAGTCCCTAAGATTTCATAAGCTTAGGTACACACACATTTTTGGCACCGTTGCTTCGGACAAGTCCGATCAAGGTGCCTACATGATGTTTATAGCTATGGTGTGAAGGTATTGTCTGCTAAGAAGTGATTTCAGTTATGTGGCAAGTCACAATTATCTTGCACTTGTTACTTCACACACTTGTGATGTGTGTAATGAGTCTTTAGGTTTAGGAGAGAGAGAGTGAAGGAATTAGGGTTAAGGACTAGAAGGAAGTGTGTAGGAGTAGAATAAGATAATCATTCCAAAAATTCACAAAAAAATTGTTCATATTTTCTTTAGGCCTTGGTCCCCACCAGAGGCCGAAATCCCAAAACCTTCCATTTTCAAATCACTTGTGTTTTACACAAGTATCGTGAGTTGGGCAGTGACTTGTATCATGGAGCTTGTATCTATTGATATATTTATGTAGTGATGTCTGTGAACAACCTAGGACCACCGGGGCACTTTTTTCCCTCTTTAGGAGGTTTTTTTCCCTTGACTTGTATATACATCTTTAGCCCTAATGGGTTACTTATCTTTGTACATTCCAGTGGTACTACATTCAGTATTGTGTATTGTGCTCCAAGATTCTCCTTCTTCCTTGTGATGTTCACGTGCTTCCACAAATGTCTAACTCCAACAATTGGTATCAGAGCATGTGATCGCTTCATCTAGGGCATCGTCAACACCCCTCCAGTCGCAATCTCATAATCGCATGGAATTTGGTCAGGATACACAGGGTGATTAGAAGATCAAAACAACTTTGCTAGCTAGTGCCGAAAACACGATTTGAGCTTGTTTCAACCTCGAAATGCAATATCACAATGCTTGTGTAGGCTATTTCGTCTTTTTTTTGGCAAAGACATACAGGTTTTAGTTTGCAAGTATAAGCATCTCAAAGTTTGCTATAGGTCTAGCAAGACTTGATAGGGTAGTTCTGTTCAACATTTTGAAATACAATTCAATTTTTTGCATCAAGGTATTTTAATCAGTGGCCCTGGCTAAAAGTAGTGATGTTTTCTATATGTTGGTTGTTGAGGATAAGTTGGATGGTACGAATTACCCATTATAAGCTTATATGATGCATCATGTAATGGTAGCAAAAGGACTGTGGAATATTTTGCAGGGTGTTGAAAACATCCTATTACACCTGCAAATATAGGTACTGAAGCTCACGTTGATGGCATCGAAGATGGTGATATTCTCCAGATTCCTAGTTGTGTTGCAGTTCCTATTGCACCTACTGCAAAGCAAATTTTTTGGGATGGCAGAGATGCTCACGCACATGCATTGATAGCATTGTCTGTCAAACATGCCATTATTCCTCACATTCACTCTTACACAATAGTTAAGGATGCTTGGGATACACTTACCACATTGTACCAGGCTAGGAATGAGGCTCGTGTTGCTTACCTCCCAAAATAGTTGGAGAGTGAGCATATGAATGAAGGTGATTCTATGAATAGTTTTCTTACAAAAATCAAGGATTTGAAGGAATAATTTATTTTTACTGATGAAGTGCTTCCTGACAATTTAGTCGTATAGTCTGTTCTTAATGGTCTTCCCAACTCATATAAGAGTTTTGCTTCTACTCTTCATTTGATGATGAAAGGCAATCCAAATGCCTTAACATTTGAAGAGTTAGTTTCTATTTTGCTGCAAGAAGATCACTATAGCTAGAATAGGTCTATTATGCATGTTGTAGATCAAGCTTTCCTAGCTAGTCAGAAGGGCAAAGGTAAATGGAGTTCATCTACTAGTAAGCAAAAATCTACAAATGCTACACATTCGAAGAAGGAAGAAAAAGATCAAAAGAAATCAGAAAAGCAAAAATAGTTTTGCAAATACTATAAAGCAAATGATCATGTCATTGAGAGCTATCCAAAACTGGTTGCTAAAGAGGCAAAGAAGAAAGAGGTCGGAATGGTTGTTGTAGAGGCCTCTACACCAAAAACAAAGTCTGCTAATCTTGTGCAAAATGAAGAATGGGCATATATTATTGTTTGCAATTTTGACCCATCTTCTCATGAGCAGTGTATGTTTGCAGTAGACTCATATGTTTGGTATTTTGATAGTGGGGAAATCAAACATATTACCTTGTAGTGCAGTTTCTTCACTTCACTTGAGAGTGCCCCTATAAGGAGTACTGTCACATGCACCAAAAACTCCTCGTATCCTATCATGGGAGTTAGTAAGATCATTCTGACTACTATTGATGGTAGTTCTTTCACTTTCTCAGATACTTTATTTGTGCCAATGATCAAGAAGAATCTGTTATCAGTTTCAACTTTAGCCAAGATTGGCTTGGTTGTGAAATTTGTTGATGACAAGTGCACAATTCATGATCTATCAATTGGCGACGTGATTATTCCTTCTCGCATTTTATGTCGTGGGTTGTATAAGCTCATAAACTATGAAAAATCTATGAATGTTTCAGCATGTGCAGTACATGATTCTCAAGCTATGTGAGATGCAAAGCTTTGGTATGCATGCTTTGGTCATCTGAATTTTGCTAGTTTGCTACGCTTGTAGAAATCTAAAATGGTGTCCTCTTTGCCCGAACTTCAGGCACCCAATAAACAAGTCTGTGAAGGCTCTATTTTGGGCAAAATGCAACATTCCTCCTTTCCAAAAGATGGTTTAGTTCAAGCTACTCAAAAATTGAAGCTTGTTCATAGTGATGTCAATGGTCATATGCGGACACCCTCTTTTGGAAACTATCTTTACTTCATGACTTTCATTGATGATTTTTCCAAGCATGCATGGGTATATCCATTGAAAGCAAAGTCCAAAATGTTTATGTGCTTCAAATAGCTTTTGGTTTTGGTTGAAAATATGTTAGAATGTAAAATGGGCACCCTCCATTCTAATCAAGGGGGGGAATATATGTCTTCTAACTTTAATGCATTTTTGGTTGAATGAGGGATAAAACATCAGTGCATGGTGTTGTATACACCTCAACAAAATGGATTTGCTGAATGGAAGAATAGGTCACTCATGGAGATGATGAGGTGTATGGTCAAGAGTCAGGTTTTACCAGATTTTCTAGCTTGAGGCTGTTATTTGAGCAGCATATGTACATAACAGGTGTCCCACTAAAGCATTGAAGTTTGTCACTCCATATGAGGCTTGGCATGGTTGTAAGCCATTTGTTGCTCACTTGCGTGTTTTTGGTTGTCTGGCATATGCATTAGTGCCTGAACAACATCGTAGGGAATCAGATGATAAAGCACTAAAATGTATTTTTCTTGGGTACAGTTCTATAAGCAAAGGCCATCGTCTGTATCATCCACAGACTAATCCCATTTTGGCTAGCCGTGATGTTGTTTTTGTGGAAGATGCTATTCAGCCATTACTTTCATGTACTAAGGAGTCATCTGTTAGCTCCAAAGACATGTGTGATACTTTTCTTCCCCTTTTTACACGTGGATAGTCTAGTGCTGGTCCTAATGAGGCAACTTCTCAACCTTTGCAAGTTTCGTGTGATCATGCAGATCATTCCATTTCTGATGCATATTTACATGATGCAATTGTTGATGAGAGAGCTGACATTGAGGTAAAAACTATGCCAAAATGGCTGGTGCAGACTTTGCATGATAGCAAATTAGATGAACCTCTATCGTACCATAATTGTTCAGGCTCTCATAATGCCTCTTTTGCATCAGATTGCTATGCTATGGCTGCCTCTAGTCTCTGTGATGAACATGATCCTGTTTCATTTGATGAAGCACAAAATTGTGAAAATTGGATGGTTGCTATGCAATCTGAATATGATGCTATAATGAAGAATGGTACCTGGTTTCTATGTGACTTGCCTCCTAGCAAGAAGGCCATTGGCACTAAGTGGGTATACAAGCTAAAGCATAAACCTGATGGAACAGTTGACGGGTATAAGGCTAGGCTTGTTGCAAAGGGTTATGCGCAAGAAAGAGGCATTGATTTTGATGAGACCTTTGTATCTACATGTCCAATGACTATTGTTCATAGCATTTGTGCACTTACAGCTCATCATGGTTGGGATGTACATCTGTTGGACATGAAAACTGCATTTCTCAATGGTGAGTTGCATGAAGAAGTGTATGTTTTCTAGCCCCATGGCTTTGTGCAAAAAGGGCATGAAAACCAAGTGTGCAGGTTAAAGAAGGCATTATATGGTTTAAAGCAAGCACCACATGCTTGGTATGAAAAGATACATGCCTATCTGATTACACATGGTTTTGACAACAGTTTAATTGAGAGCACCTTATATGTTGTGTGCTAATGATTGCTTTTGATCATTGTTGTGTATGTTGATGACATGCTACTAGTCCTCATGACAAGCATATTGTTGATTTTAAGGCTGATTTGCATGCCTCATTTGAGATGTATGATTTGGGGCCTTTGCATCATTATTTGGGCATTCAGTTTATTTTAAGCCTGATTTGCATGCCTCATTGTTTTAAGGCTGATTTGCATGCCTCAGTTGAGATGTATGATTTGGGGCCTTTGCATCATTATATGGGCATTCAATTTGGAATGGCTTTGTGTCAAACGAAATATATTGACACATTATTGCATAAACTTGCATGCCTCATTTGAGATGTATGATTTGCATGCCTTTGCATCATTATTTGGGCATTCAGTTTGGAACGGCTTTGTGTCAAACGAAATATATTGACACATTATTGTAGTGTTTCGGCCTTGAAGACTGTAAGCCTATTGCCACTCCTATGAAGATAAGTTTACGATTGAGTCTTCATGATGTTGGAGAAATGGCACTTCCTTATACATGAGTGCCAGCTCCTTGTTCACCACATCACTCCGAGGGGGGGATCTGTTGATATATTTAGGTAGTGATGTGTGTGAACAAACTATGACTGCCAGGGCACTTTTTTCCCTCTATAGGAGTTTTTTCCCCCAACTTGTATATATGCCTATAGCCCTAATGCATTACTTATCTTTCTACATTCTAGTGGTAATACATTCAGTTTTGTGTATTGTGCTCCAAGCTTCTTCTTCTTCCTTGTGTTGTTCGCGTGCTTCCACAGACGTCCAACTCCAACAGTATCGACCAAAACTAGGTGCACAGAGAGAGTTGGGAGCTACAAAATTGAGCAAGATAGTCAATAAGGTGAGATCTTCACCATGTCAAACTCAAAATTTTATTAGATCACTCATCGAACATGAGATGACATAGGTCAAGTATCGTGGAAGTGGTATCATGGGCTGAGAGAGAGAGAGAGAGAGAGAGAGAGAGATTTTGTATCCAGTGGTACTTAAAGCTAAATAAGGGGACATAAAGATCACATCACCACAATTTTTTTTGAATTTGGACTTCTCTAAGTCCAAGTATCATGATCGGTTGAGTTCAGGTATCGTGATACCAAAATTCTTATGTGTTGTGGTACTTGAGAGGTATCATGTATTGCCGATACCTGTTGCTCCCCATGTATCATGATATCTCACAAGTATCATGTATTGTTGGGTTGAGTATCAACACCGACTATTTATCGTGTATCATTGATACTTGTCAAGTATCATGTATTGCAAGAGGGTAGGTATTGTGTGTCATGTATCATGCACCTTTGTGTATCGTGTATCATGAGGGAACAAATTATCATATCGTGAAGTACAATATCATGTATCGTGTACTATTCAAGTATCATCTATCATGACAACTTCTCGTATCGTATCATGAAAAATTGAATATCGTGCATCATGAAAACCAAAGGTATCGTGTATCGACTATATTGAAGTATCATGTATTGTGTTGCAACAAAGTATCCTATCATGAAGTCCAATATCATATATCATGTACTATTCGAGTATCATCTATCGTGACAACTTCTGGTATCATATCATGGAAATTGAGTATCATGTATTGTGCAAACCAAAGGTATCATGTATCAACTATATTGAGTATCGTGTATCATGTTGTAGCCTAGTATCATATCGTGAAGTCCAGTATCATGTATCATGTATCATTGCACACTCATGTATAATGTATTGTCAATAAAGGAAAGATCATATCGTTCCAAATCCAAGGTATCATGTATTGTAACTGATTTGAGTATTGTGTATCGTATCATTCATGTATCATGTATCATCCAATGCAAGTATCGTGTATCATGGCATAAGTAAAGAGTGACCAAAGGGCCCTGAAGGAGAACTTTGAAACTTTCTAGTACTTAAGCTTTGATCAAAGTCATTCACTAGAGTTGATAGGTCATGCAAGAGGATCCAAGAACTAGGCAATGAATTAACCTAAGATCCGGACGAGTGCTAGGGAGTCGAAGAAGCATAATATCATCGGTGGGAACTGTGGCCCAAAAGAGTACTCATTCTATCTACTCTGAGACATCTAGTGACTTAGAAGGAGAACCTGCGATGGATTTGAAAGATATGCATAGCTTAGTGTCGATGGTCGGGCTCATGTTAATGATAGAATGGGAGTATAGGACCTCCCTACAATAAATTTCCACTTATGTGCATGGACTGCCTGTTTATCATGATCGCCTCAATATGTATGTCGCTAGAATGAAAAATTCTACATATGCATAGATTATCCCAAGACCAGCTATGAAATATGAGGGAGGATTTAACATGGACAAGTTATGATACATATATGCGATGACTAAAAACCCAAAAAAAATGAATGAAAGTAAAGAAGTCAAAGAATTGGAAAACCCTACAAGCCCTGATAATGAAGATACAATGAACACTCCTAGGGGAAAATCAGTAATCACTAATGTTTGGAGAGGATATCTGATCCCTAAAGATGATGACCTGATTGATGTATTTATGGTAAGTGGCTTAGACAAACTTCTACAAGCCACTTCATCAATACAAGTCGAAGGCATCAACCCTACTGTTATCTATGAGTTACCTATCGAGACCAAAACAAGATGAGATATTGGCCTATTGGTGACCATGAGAGGTCAAGAATGAGATATATGGGATTGCTAATATTCCCTCCTTGAGACCATGCAACCATATCACAGAACCCCTGAGACCACGCAACCACATTACAGAACCCCTTTACGACATAGCAGAGCTCAAAAAACCTAGCCTTAGGGCAAATCCATCAATAGAGTTGTCAGTCATGCCACAGGTGCATTTTTCCATGCTAGGGACCGACCCCAACTATCAGACAAACACTCAAAATGGAAATGTTAATAGAACACCATTCCCAATGAGACCACCACAAGGAGCTAGACAAGGAGTGCATCCAGTACATCCCACAGTCCCCATAGTCCTTCCACCACCAGAATTGAGTAGAAGACTAAGGCCAATTTAGGTAGCCAAGTGCATGAGAAATCATTACCATGGTTCATGAGAACCATATGACCATGTTGTTGAATTCAACCAAGTGCTACATGCAGAATAGGTGGACGATTCCTTTGTCCAATATGAATCTTTTGGCCTTACCCTTATTGGAACTATAGTGACCTGGTTCCAATTGTTGGAGTTAGATGTCTGCGGAAGCACGCAAACAACACAAGTAAGAAGGAGAAGCTTGGAGAAAAACACACAAGATTGAATGTATTACCACTAGAATGTACAAAGATAAGTAGCCCGTTATGGTAGTAGGCATATACATAAGTTGGGGGAAAAAACCTCCTAAAGAGGGAAAAAAGTGCCCCGACAGTCCTAGAGTGTTCACACACATCACTACCTAAATATATCAACAAATCCCCCTTGGGAGTGATGTGATGGCTTCAAACTTCTCCCTAGGTAGAGCCTTTGTGAAAAGGTCTTCAATGTTCTCCTACGTGGACACATATGCCAAGCTGATCTCCCCAGCAGAGAACCTCTCCCTGACATAATGATAATGCACCTCAATGTGCTTAGTGCGAGCATGGAACACAGGGCTCCGTGTAACTACCAATGTGCTCTAACTATCAGTGAAGATGGTGGTGGCAGAGGACTGACCAACACCCAAATCAGCCATAAGGCATATGAGCCACAGACACTCAATAGTCGCTTTGAAAGCTACCCTATACTCAGCCTCACAGCTAGAAGTGGCCATAGTAGGCTACTTCTTGCTCAACCAAGCTATACATGAGCCACCAAGCATGAAGCAAAAACCATTGGTGGACACATGAGTGTCATAGCAACCAGCCCAGTTACAGTTAGAAAAAGCATGTGAATCTAGTTGCAATGATCCCCCCTTGGGATAAAACAACCCAAGTAGCCAGGTACCACTCAAGTAGCGAAAGATGTGCTTAACCGCCTGCCAATGCTTGACATCTGGGCAATGCATAAACCTGCTCATCTGTGAGATAGCAAACTGAATATCTAGCCGAGTAATGCATAAATAAATCAAGCATCCAATAGCCTGCTAGTAGAGAACAACATCAAATGAATCTTTAGCATCATGAAGACTCAATCGTAAACCGGTCTCCATAGGAGTGGCAATAGGCTTACAGTCTTCAAGGCCAAAATGCTGCAATAATGTGTCAATATATTCCGTTTGACACAAAGCCATTCCACCATCAACTTACTGAATGCCCAAGTAGTGATGCAAATGCCCCAAATTAGACACCTCAAATGAGGCATGCAAATCAGCCTTGAAATCAGCAATATGTGTGTCATGAGGACTAGTGAGCAACATGTCATCAACATAAAACACAATGATCAAAAGTACATCGCACGCTTAACATATAAGGTGCTTTCAATTGGACTATTCTCAAAACCATGTGCAATCAGATAGGCATGTATCTTTTCATACCAAGCATGTGGTGCTTGCTTTAAACCATATAATGCCTTCTTTAACCTGTACACCTGGTTTTCATGCCCTTTTTGCACAAATCCATGGGGTTGAAAAACATATACTTCTTCATGCAAGTCACCATTCAGAAATGTTGTTTTAATGTCCAACTGATGTACATTCCAACCATGATGAGTTGCAAGTGCACAGATGCTATGAACACTAGTCATTTGGAAAGCAAGAGCAAAGGTTTCATCAAAATCAATGCCTCTTTCCTATGCATAACCCTTTGCAACAAGCCTAGCTTTATATAAACCTATCAACTGTCCCATCAGGTTTATGCTTCAGCTTGTATACCCACTTAGTTTCAATGGCCTTCTTTCCATGAGGCAAGTCACATAAAGACCAGGTACCATTTTTCATGATAGCATCAAATTCAGATTGCACAGCCATCCAAGTTTAGAATTTTGTGTTTCATCAAACGAAAGAGGTTCAGTCTCATCACAAAGACTAGAGGCGACCATAACATAGCAATCTGATACAAAAGAGGCACTATGAGAGCCTGATCGAGTACGATATGACAAAGGTGCATCTAATTTTCTATCACACAAGGTCTACACCAGCCATTTTGGCATAGTTTTTGCCTGCTCAATATCAGCTCTCTCATCAACAAGTGCATCATGTAAATTTGCATAAAAAATGGAATGATCTGCATCATCACATGAAATTTACAAAGGTTGAGAATCTGCCTCATTAGGACCAGCACTATACTGTCCACCTGTAAAAAGAGGAAGCAAAGTATCATACATGTCTTTGGAGCTAACAAATATCTCTTTAGTACATGAAAGCAATGGTTGAACAGCATCTTCCACAAAAACAACAGCATGGCTAACTAGAATGCATTTAGTTTGTGGATGATACAGATGATAGCCTTTACTTTCAGAACTGTACCCAACAAAAATACATTTTATTGATTTTTCATCCAATTTTCTGTGATGTTGTTTAGGCACTAATGCATATGCCAGACAACCAAAAACACGTAGATGAGCAACAGATGGCTCTCGACCATGCCAAGCCTCATATGGAGTGATAGACTATAGCGCTTTAGTGGGACACCTGTTCAGTACATATGCTGCACACATATCAGCCTCAAGTCAGAAACTATGTGGTAAAGCGTTACTCTTGACCATACACTTCGCCACCTCCGTGAGTGACCTATTCTTTTGTTCAGCAACTCCATTCCATTGAGGTGTATATACATTTTGCCCAAAATACAGCCTTTATATACTTGTTTATCGGGTGCCTCAAGTTTGGGCAAAGAGGACACCATTTCAAATTTATGCAGGCATAGCAAACTAGCAAAATTCAGATGACCAAAGCATGCATGCCAAAGCTTTGCATCATACATAGCCTGAAAATCATGAATTGCACATGCTGAATCATTCACAGATCTTTCATATTCTTTGAGGTTATACAACCCATGACATAAAATGCCAGAAGTAATAATAACATTGCCATTTGACAGATCATGAACTCTACATTTGTCATCAACAAATTTCACAACCAATACAATCTTGGCTAAGTGCAAAAACTAATAACAGATTCTTCTTGATCCCTGGCCCAAATAAAGCATCTGACAAAGTGAAGGAACTACCATCAGCAGTAGTCACAATGATCATACCAACTCCCATGATACGATAAGAGGAGTTGTTGGCACATGTGACAGTATTCCCTGTAGGGGTAGGCTCGAGTGAAGAGAAGAAATTGCTCTGTGAGGTAATATGTTTGGTCGCCCCACTATCAAAGTACCAAACATCTGAATCTACTGAAGACATGCACTAATCATGAGAAGATGGGTCAAAACTGCATTCTTCATCCTGCACAAGATTAGAAGACTCTGTTTTCGGTGTAGAGGCCTCTGCCATAACCATTCTAGCCTCTTTCTTCTTTGCCTCTATAGCATCCAATTTTGGACATCTCTTAATGACATGATCATTTGATGTACAGTATTTGCAAAACAATTTCTGCTTTTTTTATTTCTTTTTATCTTTGTCCTCCTTCTTCAAATGTGTAGCATTAGTAGATTTCCGCTTACCAGTAGAAGAGCTCCATTTTCCTTTGCCCTTCTGACTAGCCAGGAAAGCTTGATCTGCAACATGCATGATGGACCTATTTTGCCTAGACTGATCTTCCTGCAATAGAACAGAGACTTAACTCCTCAAATGACAAGGCATTTGGATTTCCTTTCATCATCAAACAAAGAGTAGATGCAAAACTCTGATATGAATCAGGAAGACCATTCCGAATGGTCTGCACAAGTGAGCTATCTGGTATAACTTCATCAGCAGAAATCAATTGTTCTTTCAAATCCTTGATCTTTGTT
The DNA here is from genome assembly GCA_020310875.1 of Ceratopteris richardii. NCBI lineage: Eukaryota > Viridiplantae > Streptophyta > Polypodiopsida > Polypodiales > Pteridaceae > Ceratopteris > Ceratopteris richardii. Next base: position 94,653,526 of record CM035436.1, read on the forward strand.
AGAAATTGTCCATTGAATCATCTTCATTCATGTGCTCACTCTCCAACTGTTTTCGGAGGTAAGCAACACGGACCTCATTCCTAGCGTGGTACAATGTGGCAAGTGTATCCCAAGCATCCTTTGTTGTTCTATAAGAGCGAATGTGAGGAATACTGGCACGCTTGACAGAAAAAGCTATCAATGCATGTGCCTGAGCATCTCTGCCATCCCAACAGATTTGCTATGCAATAGGTGCAACAAAAACAATAGCACGAACAAGAATCTGCAAAATTTCATCATCTTCGACACCATCTCCATCAGCTCTAGCACCGGTATTTGCAATACCTATATTCCCAGGTGTAACAGGACGTCTTTCAACATATTCCATAGTCCTTTTGCAACTAATACATCTCGCATCATATAAGCCCATAGTGGGTAGTTGGTACCATCCAACTTCTCCTCAACAACCAACATACGGAATACATCACTACTTTCAGCCATGGCCGATGACTAAGATACCTTGATGCAAAAAATTGACTATATCTCAAAAAGGTGAATAGAACTGCCCAGACAAGTTCTACTAAACCTTTAGCAGACTTTGAGACACTTATAATGGCGAACCAAAATTGGTATATACCTTTGGCATAAAAAGACGAAATAGCCTGCACAATCACTATGATAGTGCGTTTAGAGGCCAAAACGAGCTCAAATCACGATTTCGGCACTAGAAAGCGAAGCAGTTTTAATCTCTGTAACACCCCGAGTATATGTACCAAATTTCTTGTGATTCTTAGACTACAACTAGAGAGGTGTAGACGACACCCTCGATGAAGCGGCGACCTGCTTTGATACCAATTGTTGGATTTTGACGTTTGCAAAAGCACGCAAACAACACAAGGAAGAAGGAGAAGCTCGGAGCACAACACACAAGACTGAATGTATTACCACTAGAATGTACAAAGATAAGTAGCCCATTAGGGCAATAGGCGTATATACAAGTCGGGGGAAAAAAACCTCTTAAAGAGGGAAAAAAGTGCCCCAATAGTCCTAGAGTGTTCACACACATCATTACCTAAATATATCAACACCAATTACCATTGGATCCAAACCATTTTGTAAATATCACAATTTTTTTTTCAAGAATTCATTGGTGAATTCACCAAGAGGGATATCAACCATAACTCCTCTTCATTGATCCATATCTTTAATCAAACCCCTAATGAGACTATAAAAACTACTGCCATACGATTTAACTAGTATGTAGATAGATGTCCTCTGACGAAAAGACCCTCTCAATAGAAGATGATATCTTTTTTTTTAGATGGCCTAACCAAGGGGACATTAAGAACATTGGTTTACATGAAATGCTTATAGACACTGAGTAATTGTCTACAAGATCCCACATAGCTCAACAAAATTGAAGGATACAATGAGTAATGCCACCTCTAACACTAGCAATGTAGAAGAACTCGCAGAGTTAGTGGCTAAAAATCTAGGTGTTCAAGGACAGGAAAACTACCAAAATCCTTCTTTGAGAATACCCATGTTACAAAGATGCATGCATTGTGGTGGGGACTATCCATCTCATACTTGTATAAGAGGAGGCTCGATAACCCCACAACCCTACCAATACAATCAGCAACAAGCCCAGGTACCCAATTCGTACTATCACATTGAACAGAAATACACAAATCATAGCACAAAAAATTGCCCTTTTAATAGATAGCCTAGACCCTCTACACCACCATAGTATCAACCTTATGTATATCCCCCCAAAGATCAAGGAAGAGAGGTTCCTAGATACAACCCATAACAAGGACCACCTATGGCACCAAGACCATATGAGTACACAGGATGCAACCAACCTCAACCTGTATTAGGACAACAACCTCCACACCCTCAAAATGTAGTGCCACTAAATCGAAAGAAAATTTGGAAAGAGCCATTGTGCCAACCACGCCATTGACAAACACAAAAAAACTAGGCCAGGGACTTGGCCAAACCCAAGGATATTATTATTCCTATGACACAAGTCTTGTGGAGTACAACCAGGCCTATGAGCAACATTATTATGGATACGAGGGATATGAGATCCCATATGGACCAGAATATGCTAATCTCATGTATGCCACTGTTAGGGCCCCAATTCCAATCAGCCCTACAACAAGACCACCTGCACCAAGAGGACCATGTTATAGATGTGGTGGAGATCATTTCATTAGGGAGTGTACTTTGCTTACAACCCACCACCCCCACGTGTCTGGGAAGGATATTGTAATGATTGTGGAAAGGAACATATGTTCAGAGACTTCCCTAAGAACCCTAATAAAGTCTTAACCACCACTCAAATTAATGTTATTGAAGTAATCGAGTCCTCAAGAAGTGAGAAAGAATACACAGTGCATCTAAAAGCCATTTCCATAGCAAAAACTAAGGTAATCTTGGAGAGAGAAGCAATGAATAACCCCAAGATTGAGGAGGAGTTAGAATCTGGAAACCAAGTTGTTGAAGACTTAAAAGAACTTGAGGATACCTCCAAACTTAAGAAGGCTCAAAGATGGAAGGCAAGGTGGGAGAAAATTAAAAACAAATGGATTAAAAGAGAACTGAGGAGAAAGAACAAACACTAAAAGAGATCGAGCTCAAAAAAATCCATGTTACAAACAAGGAAACCAATATGGTGATGAGGAAACAAGTGGAGGAACACGTATGATCAATTCTAGTGGATCCCATGCCTAAAGATCTAAACATATGGTGAAAAGCTTATCAGTCCAAGATAGAGATAGGACCAAGTGTAGAGGAACATGAAAGAAGCTATCCAAGAGGGGACCTTGAGAAAGAAAGATTGTAAATATGTAAAAAATCAATTGAGATTACTTAAACCACGCTAGAAAAATCTATACCAACCCTACCCGAGACCATAATATCTGAAGCAAAATTTCAGGGATGCATAGAATCTATCAATCTACAATGGAAGAAGGATGAGCGAGATGACAAATTGAAAGAAGACACGAGTATTGAAAAAGAAGAACAAATTTTTTTAATTCCTGAAGTAGAGGCTAATTGGCCACATGAAGTTTGGGCAAGAGTTCACGAAGACCGATGGAAGAAGAACAAAAATGAAATACCTCCTTTTGAAGAAGTAGATGCCTCAAGAGATCAACCAACATTGGAACCTAAAGTGTTCTATGAGGAATTTTCCAACCTAGATCACAATAGAAAGGAAGGAATGAGCCTAACAACACTTCCTAATTACATGGGAGAATGTGAGCAAAGATTTGAATTTTTCCATGCACCCACAATCAAGGGAAGAGAAAAGAAATTACAAGATGAAACCTCAAATACATTATCCAAGTTAAAAAGAACTGCAATCTAGTGCTCCTTAATGTTGGAGGAGTTGCTCCAAGTCAAACCTCAGCTATGGAAGAAATTAGCTCAAGAGTTGAATCTGGAAGAGACAAACCCATCTACAGGAAAAGATAAAGTGAAGACGACACCCACAATAAAAATTCCAATTGACAAAGTGGGAGAATTTAGCAAGGGATATGAAGGAAATACATGCCTCCTAATTACATTTAGAGGAACATGAGCAAAGCAATTTCGGACACAGGAGCAGGAGTAGGGATAACCACCAAGGAAATATTAGAAAAATGGGGAAAACTAGCCCTAAAACCTACTCGAATGAAATTAGAATTGGTGAACGATCATGTTGAAAGACCTCTAGGAATCCTAGAAAATGTCATCTTGACTACTTGCAGAGTGGGGTTTGAACATGCACTAGCTATCTATTGGTTTGGAAAAGTAAGTAATTATGAGATTATCTTAGGACAACCTTTCATGAGACAGTTGAGGGTAGTGTAAGATTGGGGAAGAGATGCATTATATCTCCAACATCAAGGCCACAACAAAAATAAACTTGCATACTTTTGCATACAGAGTTATACCACCCTTGCAATGGAACCCTATCCATAAAGAAAAAGATGGTGTCCATTCATAGTGCACGATCAAGTGATCAATCTTGGATGAATGAAGATGCCCAACTATGGATGTGTAAAGAATCAAAATGAGAAGAAGGAAGATTAGAACATTGGCCACTAGGACATGAAAGCTACAAACCCATGCAAGACCCAGTATACATCCCTCAAATATTTCCAGATGAAGCATTTGAGCCACATGGATGGATGGAAATATTATCCATATTAGATGTTTGCATGAACGAAGAGGTATTGACGATGAATGAATGTGTAGATATGATGTGAGTATGTACATGGTCGTCCTCCAAGAAGTAGATGCAAGAGAATTGGTGGAAAAAGAATGGAGAGAGGACTAAGAAAGTATAGAGATGGAACTTGAATTTGATTCAAATGAGAAATACCGAAAAAAGATAGAAAAAAAAGCCACCCAAGAAAACACTAATGTACTTGCCACAAAAAAGTATAAAGAGGTATTGGTAAAGACGGGTAACAATTAGTGGATTCATTTATTAACATGGGAGAAACTCTAAACAGTATATGAGCTTCTTTAGTTGAGAAGCTAAAGGCTCAAATAATTCCTACTAAAGCACATATGATAGGGATTACAAGCAATATCATTGAGTGTCTAGGAGAAGTATCCATGTCTTTACATTTAGGGAATGATACGATGTAGCAAAGGCTCTTAGTTTGTAAAGACCCGGACCTTTTGAAAGAACTATTTCTAGGTCAAGATTGGATTTTTGAACTCAAAGTTGCTATCCAGCTAGCCTAAGGCTATATATTGGCAAAGATAGGTCATAGAAAGTCTTTAGTCTTCTGGATGAGAAACCACCAAAATCAATGTGTGAGGAAAACCCTAGTGGTATAAGTCCAAATGCACATACAAATGAAGCACCATCAAAATCCTTATCGACAAACTTCACTCTTCAACCTCAACATAAAATACCTTGTTCTAAATTTTGTGATCTGTCGAGCCCTTCTTCTCAAGAGCTTATCCCTGAGCAAATTAGTGAGTTCATTCATTCTAAAGAAATGTGTGAGAACTTAACCACTGACAATCCTTGGAAAATGTCTCAAAAATAGCATCCTCAAAGCATAAAACAATTATGGATTTGCAAAGATACAACAACACATGCAAAGGGAACTTCGAGACACACAAAAAACCCTAAGAGGCAAGGAACCTGCAAAGATCAAAGTGTGTGGAAGAATGAATCAAGGATACTACAAGTGTGGATACCCAAATGATTAGTGGAAGCACAAAGATCACAACAACAAGTATGGATACCAAGAAAGACAATGGAAAGAGTGAAGGAGGAAATAAGGACTTTAAACAAAGCAATTCGCAAGATTTTCAAAGACTTCAAAGCCTCCCCTAAAGACCAAAGACAAAGAGGAACTGTAGAGAAAAAGAAGCTCTAGAAGAAAGAAAAATACATATGGAGGATTAAAGCAAAGGATGTAAATTTAACATCACGATGAAAAACTCATAGCATAACATTAATGTGGAGATCGAAGGATCGATAAGGAACGTGCAAAACCAACAAACAGGATCAATTTTGCACTCATGATGAGCTGGACACACGTAGAGTATGCACTATAGGGCCACACTACAAGGCCTCACATTTGGCACAGAGCTTCTTCTACTAGTTTAGTGGTACATATTTCCTCCTGAGGAATAGGACTTAGCTTGTACCATAGTAGTCTAGAGAAATTCACTAACATATACCAACAATTTCTTCAGCTATGAATAATTTTGATGTTTTCTTTGGCAATATAAAAACACAAAAATGGAAAAAGTATATCATCAAGTATCATGCTCTTCTCAAACCTGTGAGGGGGGAGTGGAATTGCAATGAAAAATGATGATTGCACACTTAAGGAAGAAACACAATTCTTCAGACTTGAGATTAATCATTTCTTCTATTTCAAGTGTAGATGGCTTTTGAAGGTTCTAAAGTGACCCATCAAGAGGAGATTTTGGAGTTTCCTCTAGAGAGTGCAATTAAAGCAAGAGGACTTTAGTTTTGTGATGAGCAACCAATGGGTGACCATTTTTTTTATCACAATTAGAATCATGGACAGGGATCACCAATTCCTTGTGATGTCTCAAGATTTCAAAGTGTTACATGAGCTACCGAGAACAGTAGAAACAAATGAGAGGTGCAAAAAGGATGCAGGAAGAATCTATAAGGGATCTCACTCCATCTTCGAAAAGAACACATGTAATTTTGAAAACAACTCCGGTGCAGCCAACACCAATTATGGAAGTAGAATTACAAGAAGTATTACAAGCAATGCATGCATACAAGGAAGGACAGGTGAACGTTATAGTCCAAGGTCACCATTATCAACATACGAGTGAAATAAAGGAAAGTCAACTAGTAAAAAGACTATCTCAAATGGATAGATACAAAGAGTTTGGTTTAAGGAACTCAAGCTCATCTTTAGAATCTCAAGACGATAATGAACAATCAGCCATGAACATGGAAATTCAAACTAAAACAAATGATGATGGCAAATGGGATGAGCTAGACTAATTGGTCGACCAACAGGAGGTGGCAAGTAAAGAGAAAGACACTTACAAACATAGTCAATGAAGAACAACCAGAAGGCAGTCACATAGGAGAACATTTATATACAATTCATTTCAATGAGACCACAAGAATGTAGATCAAAGAGATTAGTGCAGAAAAGACCAAAAATCTTGGTACATCCTAAAGAAGAAGTCCAAGAAGAGGTGCTTGATGCCAAAGAAACTTTCGAACCCATAAGAATAGTAGTAGAACCATCCCCGATGGACATAACCTATCAAGGAAGTGATTCTAAGAATCCATTTAATGAGAGTCTACATGTCAATAAAGGCAAAGATGTGCTAACGAGCGAACAACCAATAATACCACAAACCTTGCTTAATGTGGATGTGGCCCAATTGAAGCTAATAGTAAAAAATATGATCCAAATAGTCATGGATAGCAACAACACTTGATGGAAGCTGACAAATAATACAAGCAGGCACACATAGAAAAAGGTGAGTTCAAAGCATTAAGTGGACAATTGTCTGATCAACTAATGAAAGCATAGATGGCATTCACCAAAAAGGAAGAAGAATCCATTGAAGCTACTAGAGGGATCAATAAATCACAAGAAGAGAATGCACAATCGAAAAGCCAACTAGATGTAATCAAATAAAGTTATGAAAGAGGACAAGTAGAGAAGATACACCTTATCAATAGAAGCAAGATTCTAGAGACATAAGTTAAAGTGTACATGGATTAAGTTGATGGGCTTGGAAGCCAAAATAAAGACCTGATGACACCAATATTATTAAGTCAACCTATGGAAGCATCAGGATCTACAAGTGAATACATTGTTGAGATATGCACACAGATTGAAAAGTATGTTGATGCTACAAGTGAAGACATTGTTGAGCTACATGCACAGGATCAGCTAACACAAGAGCATGCATTATGTGCTCAATGGGAATCAAAATACATGCATGACACAAATGCACTATGGAATAAATGGAAAGAAGTAGTATCAAAATATAGAGAACAATGCAAATAAGATGTCAATCAAATGGCCATAGTGTGTGCCAACAAAATAAAAAGTGATGAAGAGCTCAAAGTGGCAAAAGATCAAATAAAAGAAAAAGACACAATGATTGCAAGCATACAAGCTCAGTTGGCAAAGCAAGCAAACATGGGAACACCAGTAGTTCCAAGCTCTCAAGTGGTAACTAAGGAGATTGAAGTATAGCCTCTTTCTCCCCCAATTGTTCATTCAAAGATACCACTTGAAGAGATCAAAATAAAGAGCGAAGATTTGGATAGCATCCTAAAGCCATTCAATGTACCATATGGGATCATGAAAGAAGTAATGAAAGAGACCAAAATTAAGAGCAAAGATTTGGATAGCATCCTAAAGCCATTCGATGTACCATATGGGATCATGAAAGAAGAAACATGATGTTACATAAAGAGGTGACCCAGAAGGTTCTTGACAATGATTTGAACTTCAAGGCAACAACTTTTTCTTACACTCAAGAAGAATTCAAAAAGGCTGATCCTATCTAGAGATGAAAATTTTTGGAGAAGAATCCTACCTTATGGATGCACTGGCAAGAGGCACCGTATTTATTACAAGTCAATTTTTTTTTTTTTGCCTAGTACCACGTTGGAAGACCATGGACACAATTTTGGGAAGAACATCATAAGGTAAAGATAAATAATCAGTCGCTCAATTTTCCATTGCTACCGATTTTTCCACATAATTATCTACCAACTGAAGAATACATGGTGCGAACCATAAAGTTTCAGTTACCCAAATATACCTCTATACCATACATAGCAATAAAGATGGAAAATAAAGTGCTCAATATGCTCCTCAATGTCGTGAAAGTTTTTAGACATGCTGAATACACATTTTTGAATTTGATTGGAATTAATCAAGGCATAGAATCCTTAGTTTTTGACCTCCCCATAATACCAAGTTGCCTTACAATAATGGCTATATACTATCGAATAATTTTTTTGCCAAGTACTTATATGCAGACATTCTAAGAAGCTTTCTTCACAGGGTTTTTTAAGATGGATTCAAAAATCTTTTTGAAGATTTCAACAAATTTAATCGCCATATTAGTTGCATATGAACTAAGCTTTTTTTCTAATCAGTGACAAGCATCGAATGATGGAATAAAGTAAGCTAATTGGAGAGATCTAATGATTCATGAAGCCAACCTAGTCAATCAGATAGAAAGAACAGTGTTCTAGACATACTCATGCCGCCCACAAAAGCCTATTGAGGATGATAGAGTTCAGGAGGAGGGACATGTGCATGGAGAATCCATGAAGAAAAGAAGAAGACGAAGAAATTCAAAACATAAAATAGTTCAATAAAGAAGCTCACCCTCTACCCAAAACCTTGTAGGGGTATGTATCAGGCTGTAAGGAGAAGCAAGGAGGTCCCAAAGACTTTGAACAAAGAAATAAAAGTGAGGCCCAATCGGATGATGAAGCACAAAAAAGAGTGACTAATAATTGCCATAACTAGGTCATTCGGTGCATGCGATGAAACAAAATGTACAAGCTAAAGAATTAAATCAGTGGGATGGATAGAAGAACAACATGCCCCTTGATGCAAAGGGGGTTGTCAAGGGACAACAGACACTAAGAGGGGGAGAGTGTTGCAGAGGAAGATAGAGTAGCAAAGAAAGAAGCAAAGGAATGAAGGCCCCAAACGTTTTTCAAAATTAGGCATAATTTATGTTCTTTAATTTCCATGGTAGTACATCAAGAGCTATGTGAATGCTCTAAAGGATTCCTCTAGATGCGTAATCCAAGAAGATTATAACATTAGCTTTGTAAATTAGTAGGATTTTAGTGATTTACAATAAAAATGCTGGTCTCGTGTGTGAAAGGACCATTTTTAGTGCAAATGGATATAAGTCACTTTGTGAATTTGTAAAGACTTTTTCCCATTGTGAATAATCAAGCTGAAATTTTCGAATTTGCTTTTTCCCTCCTATGTATCTTCTTCTCCATGAGCTTGCATGTGTCTATGATGCTTGAAATGTCTGTCTAGAGGTATTGTCTACCCCTTCCCCTACTCTTTTCACCATTGTATGTGTGTGTGAAGCTTGGTGAGTTGTGGAGCAAGATTTGGTGTTTCCTGCCATTCAATATTTTGCTCATAACTCAAAGTGCGTTTGTCAAATTAGGCTAAAAATACTAGCATTGGGTGTCTAGTCGAGAGCTTTGAAAGGAATTTGGTATTCATCATATTTGAGTATCATAGCTAAGAGAAAATTCCTAATTTATGCTTACCACTATAGTAAGTATCCTGACATACATTTTTAGTTCCTCATACACTTGATATGTCTATGTCCATGGATTGATAAATTAAATCATGTATTAATCCATCACTATATGTACTTGTTGATGATAGTCTCCTTGATCACAAGTCCCTAAGACTCCATAAGCTTAGGTACACACACCAAACTTCTCAATCTGAGCATTGAGATCAGCCATGATGCATTATAGCTCTTTTGAAACTCCCCCTTGATGCAATGAAGTTGAAAACAATGGCCTTTATTTTTAAAAATAGAGCTACTTCTCTTGATGAAGTTTCATCGTTGATTCTATGACTTGTTTGCTTCACCTTGTTGTTGACCTGCATGTTCTTTTCTTATTTCCTTCAAAGCTTATTGAGGTCTTTTCTTCACTTCAGTAGCTCCTTTTTCTCTCTATCCTACTCCACTTATAGTTGTGATACCACTTGGAGGATAAAAACTCCTATGTGCACAACAAAAACAAATGACCACTTGTCATGGACACAAAGGAAACCATCCTAAACCTCAGATTCTATGTGACTTTAATTATCTCATGATTGGTTCAGATTTTTGAGAAACTAATGCTACCATTGCATCCGAAATATGCCAAAACCCCAAGATTGACTATCTATTTGCTAAATTCTGACACCTAGAGGTCCTGTTTCAAGTTGATGACATCATCAAGTTGTAACCGCCATATAGCACCACCTTTGAACACCTATAAAAGGAGGGATTGGCCACATTCATTCTCAGTCTTGCCAATGCCAGTCTTGGGAGCTCAAGGGATCGTGACCACCAAGTAAATACATTCAAGTTCCAATTCTAATTCTTGTCTTCTTCTTTGTTCTATTCTTGTCTAGTCTAGTTCTTGGACATCCTGTCTTTTCCTATTGTAATCTCCTAGTACGAGATCTTGTCGAGGTATTCCTTGTATTTAGTTCATATCCCTAAAGGGAACTCTTGTAACCGAGATATCTTGTTCCATACCTACGATCCCGAGTTGTGGGATTTCCTGTATCATCTCTAGTCCATTTTTCCATACCTATCGGTCTCGGGTTGTGGGACGTGTTGTATCAGTCACATATTCTTGTATTGTTCTCCCTATGTGGGTTCTCTTGTAATCAGAAGTGTATTTCCAAAATCTTGTCTAGTGTAGTTAGAGAGCACAATCTAGTGCTCCCCTGACATTTTGGCAAGACTATCTTCATCAAGACCAAGCACAATGGATTCCCTATGCAAGGAGATTCAATCTACCATAAAGCACTTGATCAAACATGTCCAAAAGATGAAAAGATTGCTACGACAAGATGATCGATCAGTTTCAAGCTATGCCTTGAATATCAAGATGTTGTTTCGTGGAACTACATACCAAGAAGACTACATGGTTAATCAATTTTGAAGTGGCCTCAATCCTGAAGTCAAATATCTCTTGCTATCCATGCCTCAAGCAAATACCTTGGAGGATGTTATTAATCAGGGAGTTCAATGTGAGAATCAATTATTCAAAGAAAGCCAAGTCCAAGAGCGAGAAGTGTTGAATAATCAAGACATTGTTCCTCAAGAATCTGAATCAAGAATTTTTGAAGCCCAAAAGGTAACTACAAATGATATGGAGAATACATGTTATGAAGATATCAAGAAGGTAAAGGATAAGGAGGAGTTCATGTTCAATCAAGCAGGTGTGCTTACTCAATGCTCTCCATCAAAGATCTTGGAAAGACCATAAGATTCTAGTAGAAGCTCAAAGGATCTATCGCATGAAGAACCCAAGGAAGCTAAAGAGAGACCTAGTGCTTCACCACCTATCAAGATTGAGGATCATGAAGAATTCAATGCTGTGCATGTATTAGATTCAAGGATCTCTCGAGGAAGATTGGAATGCTTTATTCATTGGAAAACCTACATTATAGAAAATCTTCAGATAGCAAAAATCAAGGTTCGTGAATTCCATAAGAAGAATCCAATGAAACCCAAGCTAGATAACATGGCCGGTCCTCGTGGAACTCATCGCTTGAGGGGGAGCTGATGTCATGGACACAAAGGAAACCATCCTAAACCTTAGATTCTAGGTGAATTTACATATCTCATGATTGGTTCAGATTTTTGAGAAACTAATGCTACCATTGCATGCGAAACGTGCAAAACCCCAAGATCGACTATCTATTTGTTGAATTCTAACACCCGAAGGTCCTGTTTCAAGTTGATGACATCATGATGATATCACCAAGTCGTAACCGCCATATAGCACCACCTTTGAACACCTATAAAAGGAGGGGTTGCCCACATTCATTGTCAGTCTTGCCAATGCCAGTCTTGGGAGCTCAAGGGATCGTGACCACCAAGTAAGTACATTCAAGTTCTAGTTCTAGTTCTTGTCTTGTTCTTTGTTCTATTCTTGTCTAATCTAGTTCTTGGACATCCTGTCTTGTCCTATTGTAATCTCGTCGAGTTATTCCTTGTATCTAGTTCATATCCCTGAAGGGAATTCTTGTAACCGAGATATCTTGTTCCATACCTACGGTCCCCAGTTGTGGGATCTCCTGTATCATCTCTAGTCCATTTTTCCATACCTATCAGTCTCAGGTTGTGGGATGTGTTGTATCAATCACGTATTCTTGTATTGTTCCCCCTACATGGATTCTCTTGTAATCAGAAGTGTATTTCCAAAATCTTGTCTAAGTGTAGTTAGAGAGCACAATCTACTGCTCCCTTGACACCTTTCACACTACAAAAAGTGACCCTCTATACAAACAAATGATGCAACAAAGTTTTGGTGCTTCGTGAGTGTATGTTGTTGGAACAAAGCAATCCCAAATTCATGATTATAAAGAACTTGAAGCAAGTCAAGGATCAGAATGAAGTCAAAGAGGTCATTGGAGATAGTGAAGAGATCTCAGAAATATAGCTTGTACACATATGTACATTATTTGTTGAGAATTCTTGTAAGATGGATATAGATGATCCTTAGGATGATAATGAATATGTAATAGATGCGGGATGAGTCTAAAATCATATGTATATAAGTCAATGATGTAAAGAAATATGTAAGAGAGAGTCATTAGAAGACAAGTGTCCATGAGATAGATGTGTAGAGAGTTATCTTCAGAAGTTAGCGTTGAGTCTTTCTCTGATTTCTCTCAGCCTGATCATGTGGATCAGGAAATCTTTTGTACACATCTAATCTAGAAGCTAATGAAGCTATGTTCAAAGTTTCATGGTCTAATTCATTTCATGTTATGAGTATGATCAATAGGAACATGTATATGTAAAGTCTGCAGGTAGACCTCTCAGAGTCACACATTTTTGCATGTCAATGTTTTGTTTGGATCTTAGTGCACAGTGTAAAGTTTTTATGAGTGAGCATTCAAAATCTAAGTTAGAAGGTAAGGAAGCTATGGCTAAAAGAATTTAGCAAAACGGGACTTGTGCTATGAGAAATCAACATTAGAAGTTGACTATGTCAAAGTCGCTTGTTCAGGAAGACAATCTTTAACATACTTTTGATCTTAATGATCAAATCAAAGTTTTAATGATTCTTTTGAAGTAATAATGGTTGATATGATTGCACAAAGGTAGCATGGATGTATGTATATCATTAGATTGAAGAAATCTGAAGATATATGTAGGTAATGAAGTCAATCTTTGAACCGGACTTCTTGAAGAAGGAAAATGTTCACTCAGAGAAGTGATAGTGGAAGGCTTGATAAATTAAGGTAACATTTGTGTAAAGTTTGGTCTATAACTGATATAGAGGTGCTCTTAAATGAGTATAGATCAAGCCTTTGGAGATTTAGAGGTCTCCATCATATGTTCCATCGTATAGAGTGTCAAGAACATACCCTCACTTACACGAGGCATTTAGCAATGTTCCTTTTGAGGGTGAAATCAATGTTCAAAAAGCATCCCATATGTGGTGTCGTCGCATATGCAACACTACAAAAGCTTCGCATATGGGATGATTTTCATGCACATCCCTAATGTGATGCTCTAAGCAACACTTATGCCACACATATAATGAGTTCAAAATAACCATTGTATATACGACAATGTAACATCCATTTTGCTATGCTTATCTCTAATCATAACAAAAAAAAGTAGCTCGCTCTTTGATCGTCATTTTACATGTATCTGATCCAAAGACCAAACGACATTTATACTTGCACTATGCTTATGAGCTCTCTCTCTCTCTCACTCACTCTCCCTATCCCTTTCTCTCTCTCTCTCTCTCTCCTCTCTTTATCTCTCTCTCTCTATATCTATCTATCTATCTATCTATCCATCTATCTATCTATCTATCTATCTATCTATCTATCTATCTATCTATCTATCTATCTATCTATCTATCTATCTATCTATCTATCTATCTATCTATCTATCTATCTATCTATCTATCTATCTATCTATCTGGTCTATTTGTATGTCTATCTATCTATCTATCTATCTATCTATCTATCTATCTATCTATCTATCTATCTATCTATCTATCTATCTATCTATCTATCTATCTATCTATCTATCTATCTATCTATCTATCTATCTATCTATCTACATATCTTTGTATCTATCTCACCTCCTTTTTTCCAGGTTATTGAAGAAGTTCACTGATCATAGTATATGGCTAATTATTGTAAGTAAAACTGTCATAGTTTTTATACCATTTAAACTATTTTTCTTTCATAAATTAACATACACATGTGTGCGCATTCACATACACACACATACATACATACTTATACACATATACATACACATGCACATACACACACATGTGCACACACATGTGCACATACTTATACACATAATTATACTCATGCATATACACACATGTACATGCACATACACACACATGCATACACATGTACATGCATGCACATGCACACATGTACTTATACACATACACATGCACATACACACACATGCAGAAGCACATGCACATGCACATACACATACACACACATGCACATGCACATGCATGCTCATGCATGCACATACACATACACACATACACATAAACATGCACATACACACACATACACATATACATGCACATGCACATCCATGCACATATGCTTATACACACAAAGCCACATGCACATGCACATGTATGATCATACACATGCATGCACATGCATGCACATGCACATGCATGCACATGCACATGCACATGCATGATCATACACATACACATGCATACATACACACACATACACATACACACATACACATACACACATACACATACACACACACACACACACACATATATATATATATATATATATATATATATATATATATATATATATATATATATATATATATATATATATATATATATATATATATATATATATATATATATATATATATATATATACACACACACACACATACCTACATACACATACACACACATGGATACATGCACATACACAAATATAAACACAGATACTGACATATAATATGAATGAATGATGCATTTAAAATGTTAAAATCACATGTTAAAGATAGTGTAATAAAAATTGTTACTAAAATTCATTCATATAGTTCAATTCAATAAAATATATTAATTTAATAACACTCTAAAATTATCAAAATTATGAACTCACACCATAGAAACAATTTAAAACATAATTGATAAATAAATAAATATATATATATATATATTGTTAGGCCGCCGGATTGGCACAATGTAATTTTACATTTTCATATACCGCACGCACCGAAAGGGCGTAGCGAAGCACTGTAACATTTTTACCCATTAATAAAGAGACATTAAGTTGTTCTCTAGCAGTGGAGGAAACGGAATCGCCAGACTATTTGTTTGGGTGATTGCGACTACGCTGGAGATGTCATGGTGTAGAGTTTGCATATATTCAGAATACTAAGTATTGCCTTGACATATAGTTAATGTATGATTAACTGGTTAATTGGGAAAATTAAGTAAAGGGCCTCTGCATTGTCAGACCCCTACCATCCCCTAACTATATATATATATATATGTATATGTGTGTGTGTGCATGTGTGTGTGTGTATCTATGTATGTGTGTGTGTTTGTGTGCATGTGTGTATATAAAATATCTCTATATATGTATACATAAACATACACACACACACATACATACACATAGATACACACACATATGATGGGGGATGATTCTAACATCCCTATGCCACATTGGAAGATGGTTGCCCTCCACTAGGTCCACAAGCAATGATATGTGCTCACTGTTCTAGATTTTTATCTGAATTTGTATAGAGACTTATAATAATACTTTTTAGACTTACACTAGATTATAAGAACTATCCTACAAGTTTTAAAGCATCACAAATGGATATTCCAGCTAGTAGAGCCATCCATTTCCAAACATATTACCTGTTTGCAACACTCGCTGCCTATGTGCAGAGATATAGCTTCACAAACTTAGCAATTTCTCACGTCACTCAAGCAAAGAATTTGAAATGTTGGCAAAATTTTGGGCACTATATGAGAGACCAAATGAAGGTTTAAATCGATGAAAATGAGTAGAATGAGAGAACAAACCATTCTTTGCAATCCTATACAATCACATTTGGAAAAGCCTCACTACATCTCTAGATATAGAGAAGAAAAATAATGTGAAAATGAGCTAAGCAAGCAAGGGGGCTGCTTGTTGGAATTTAGGACTTCACTAAAATGATTAGGAAATGTGTGGAATGCATACAATGCAAGAAACAAAGGTGGAATGGTGCTTATATAGAGTTTTACTTTTCCTACAATCTAGCTAACCACCCACTAATCAATGTAGGTGCACTTTTTGGTGGGTGATTGATGAGCTTTGACTTTGATTGAGTTTGGTGGAGCTTCTAACCCAATTCCATGACTTTGGGTCCTCTTTTTTTATTGATCCACTTACAAAACTTGTGTATGAGTCTTTTTGCATGGTTGAGACTTGATTTTCAACACTCCCCCTCAAGTCTCAATGCCTAGGTCCTTCATTCCAATGCATGTCTTGAAGTGATGTAGCTTTACTTCATCCAAAGCTTTGAAAACATATCTCCATATTGGTCCTTTGTATTAACAGGCTCCACCCTTACATCCTTTGACATGATCTTCTTTCTAATAAAATGGTAATGGACTTCTATATGCTTCAACCTTGCACGAAACATCGGATTTTGATCCAAACATATGCTACTTATATTGTCACAAGAAATAGGTACTTGCTTAACCTGCAAATCAAGATCAAGAAACAACTTCTTGAGCCGCATAAGCTCACATGAGACTTGTGCTAAGCCTCTACACTCAGCTTTGGTCAAGGAGAGAGCCACTATTGTTTGTTTCTTCGACATCCATGAGATGGTCTTCTTCCTTATCATGATAACATATGCACTAGTGCTCCTCCTCTCATCTTTGGAACCTACTCAATCAACATCACAATAATCTTGTACATTTAATTGATCAGCAAATGGATAATATAGCCCTTCATTCACTAATCCGTTGAGTTACCTAAGTACCCTTTTGGCTGTAATAAGATGAGGTACTCTTGGTGCCTACAAAAATTGAGATAACACTCCAACTACATGTGCAATATCTAGTCTTTTCATAGTAGCATACAAGCTGAGAGAACCAATTATCACCTATACATGGTCAAATCCTTCACTTCTTCACTTTAGTTTAAGATTTACTTCTGTATTAGTTATGGGCCTACTAAATTTCCAACATTTGGTATCAGAGCAATCAGACTCTCAGATTCCCAAGTTCCCAGACTTCTAGGTTTACAACATATGATTTAAGAGCATCTTCTAACATTTGACATTTGACATACACACTTAATCTAGATGAGTAGAGATTTGAGAATTAGACAATTCAGTCACATGTTTATTCATCAGTGTGGAGTATGAAGTTGATAATTTGTTAGCAGCTGGATACTTTTGGAAGAGTAAAGATACTTTCCAGAAGTATTGTTTGAAGACCAAGACTTGATGAAGAGACTCAGAGATATGTGGAGATGGTAAAAAAGGATTCTATATTCACTTCCATTTGTATACCATGTTTGTTTTGCTTCTTACTCATAGTACTAGAGGAAGAGAAAAATTCATTTGAAGAAGATAAGAGTGCTTGCTACTTCAAGATGAAAATAACAAAAGGTATGGAAGAGAAGTTTGAAGATGTTGACATCATAAGTGGAAGAAAGATGCAGAAGAAGAAAGTCAAACAATTCCAAAGGGAAAGTAGGACTTCCTTTTCTCTTATATTTTCCATATACTTTTCATACTTTTATTCTCTACATCCAAAGACAAGTCTACGAGAACATCTTGTGTGAAGAAAAAGTAGTTTCTTGTTTTCCACTATACGTGGTCATGTTTTAGTAGGTTTTGACAAAGAATTGCATTGAGAGAAAAGTCATAGATACCTAAGGCAACTTATATGTTTTGACTCATATGTGTATGAGTTAAGTATAAGATGAAGATTTTGAGCAGACAGCTATATGTTCCTGTAAAACAATAGTTACGCAATATAACACAGGAGCAATAGCAGAGAAGATAACAGATATAGGAGAATCTCAACAATTTTCTACTAGCAGCAAGTACAAAGATGATGGCGTTGTCCACCCGTGCGCTCTCAAGGTAGAGCTTAAATGGTGATCTAGACAACTCTAGATAGGGAGATACAAGGTAGAGGTATGCTGGCTCAACTCAATGTCTTAGGTAGTGCAGAAGTCATGTATATATAGGATCATGGGTGGCCTGCCATGGACGGCTATACATGGGCGGTAGAGCGTGGGCGGCCACCGCCCGCGTAATTGCCATACACGGCTTAGACTGGTTGAACCGACCTAACAAATATAAATGATTTCTGACTCCGACAGGGAATATTCCATGGAATATTCCCTTTACCGTCGCGCCGGGGGCGCTGCCCTCGGACCCCCACCAGGGGGCCCGCTGGCCCCCTGGGACCCCCCAGCCAGGGGGCCCGCTGGCCCCCTTGGACCCCCCAGCCGGGGCTGCTCACCGCTGCCCCGGACCCCACAATTGGGGACCCTGGTAACTCCCTTTCCTTATAATATCTTACATGGTCCAATATGACCTTCATCCAACATTCAAGTTGGGATTCCCATCAATTGGGTAATGCACGCTTGGCTTCTCCTCATAAAGGGGGCCTTACAAAATGTGCATACAATCATGAGGGGTAGACATTGATCATACTCTAACACCCCCCCTCAATGTTTACCGATGATAAATCAAGTAGGTCTCGGTCCTATGCCCATCTGTTGAAGATGCTTGTTGAGCTGCTCTCTTCCAAGTGCTTTAGTGAATATGTTAGCACAATTTGCCTTTGTTGGGCAATATTCTAGCTCCACAATTTCATCTTCAATTAGCTCACGAATGTAATGGTACTGTACTTCTATGTGCTTGGTGCGAGCATGAAATACTGGGTTCTTTGCAATAGCCATACAACTTTGATTATCACACTTGAGTACAATTGGCATATTTGATGGAAAGCCTATATCTGCAAGAATTCTCCTTAACCATACTGCCTCACAAGAAGCAAAACAAGCTGCTTTGTACTCTGCTTCAGTGGAGGAGAGTGCGAGAGTTGGTTGCTTCCTACTTACCCAAGAAAATATTCCTGAACCAAGTGAGAAACAATATCCAGAAACTGATTTTCTAGAATCACAATCTCCAGCCCAATCTGAATCACAATATCCTTGGAGTGTATCACCTGTGGTATACAAAATACCAAAATCCAAGGTTCCTGCAATGTACCTTAGAATTCGCATTCCAGCATTCCAGTGACTCTCCTTAGGTTTGTTGGAAAACCTGCTTAACACTCCAACAGCATAGCAAATGTCTGGTCTAGTGTTGCACAGAAAAATAAGACTTCCAACAAGCTTCCTATACTTCTTAGCATCTACATCAGGCATGTTATCATCCATAGATAGCTTATGATTTACCTCCATAGGTGTGCTAGTTGGTTTGCAGTCCATCATTCCAAATGCCTTGAGAATTTCTTTGGAATATTTTTGTTGTGAGATGAAAATGCCATCCTTCCTTTGCCATACTTCAATTCCCAGACAAAAATGGAGTAGACCTAAGTCTGTCATTTCAAACTCAGTTCCCAAGCTGATCCGAGTTTGATTGATGAGTTCCTGATGATCTCCTGTAATGATCAAATCATCTACATATACAATGACAACAACTAGCTTGCTATCCCTTTTCGTTACATACAAGTTAGCATCAGAAGTACTTCTTTCAAAACCCATATTTTTGAAAAAATGATCAATTCGTTGGTACCAAGCCCGTGGAGCTTGCTTAAGTCCATACAAAGCTTTCTTCAACCTGCAAACTTTATTTTCTGAATTGGGCACCTCAAAACCTGGTGGTTGAGATACATATACCTCCTCCTTGAGGTGACCATTCAAAAATGCAGATTTGACATCCATCTGGAAAATAGGCCAAGACTTTTGTGCAGCTACTGCAAGTACCGTCCGAATAGTTGTCATGCGTGCTGTTGGTGCAAAAGTTTCTTGAACATCAAATCCTTCAATCTGTGAAAAACCCTGTGCAACTAATCGTGCCTTATACTTTTCTAATGTTCCATCAGCTTTATACTTAGCTTTCCAAATCCATTTAGTACCTATTACCTTCTTCTTTGGCGGCAAGTCGACTAGATCCCATGTATCATTTTTGAGTATACTATCATACTCAGACTGCATTGCCGCTCTCCAATCTGGATCATCAATGGCTTCTTCAATGGTGGTAGGTTCCTTTATCGAACCCATGATATCTGCCATTAGAGCCATGTTAACAATGTGTTCTGAGGCTCTTCTTTGCTCCTCTATTCTCTTTGATCTTCGTAATCCATCCGATGATGATTCTGGTGCATCTACATGTGGATTGTGATCATCAAAGAGTTGTTGTGCCCACTTCGGTAGTGGCTTACGCTGTGCAGCTACAATTGGTTGGCTTTTTATTGAGGAAATTTCTCCATCAGATGTTTCCTCCTCCTCAACTTTAACCTGTCTTTTGATAGGCACAAGGTGAGATATTTCTCCGTTTGATGAGATAGTAGATTTACCTTTATCTTCTACTAAGTGTGGTCGTTCATCAAACACCACATCTCGGCTGACAAAAATCTTCCTTGCCTCAGGATCCCATAACCTGTATGCTTTAGACTCTTCACTATATCCTAGGAAGACACACTTTTTGCTTTTTGAATCCAACTTTGATCTTGTTGAATCAGGAATATGTGCATAACAGAAACAACCAAAAATTCTGAAATGCAAAACTGAAGGCTTTTTACCAGAATATGCTTCTTGAGGAGTCATCCCCTTCAGAGCTTTTGTGTAGCTTCGATTGAGGATGTAGACTGCTGTATTGACTGCTTCTGCCCAGAATGAATCAGGCATGTCTTGAGCCTTTAACATACAACGAGCCATTTCAACTACTGTCCTGTTCCTGCGCTCAACAACGCCATTTTGTTGAGGTGTATGAGCTGTGGTAAGTTGCCTTTTCACACCATGCTCCTTACAGTAATTGTTGAATTCTGTTGACAAGAATTCACCTCCTCTATCTGTTCTAAATTTCTTCAGTTTCCTTCCTGATTCACTTTCTACATACTTATGCCACACTTTAAATTTTTCAAAAGCATCAGCCTTCTCTCGAATGAAATAAACCCACATCTTTCTACTATAATCGTCGACTAACAGCAAGAAGTAGAAAGATCCTCCTAAAGCAGGTGTAGACATTTTACCGCAGAGATCAGCATGTACCAACTCTAGAGGAGCTTGAGATCGATTGCTGGTCTCTCTTGGAAATGCCTTTCGTTGTTGCTTGCCCATCATACAAGCTTCACAAGGTTCCTGCAACTCTGAAAATGCAGGCAAATGAGCAACCATCCCTGTTCGTTGCATCTCCTTCAAAACTGCAAATCCGAGATGCCCAAATCGTTGGTGCCATAACCTGCTTACATCTTTATCTTCTGTAGCAGTTAAAGCACTTAACTCATACAAGTTATCCCGTCGTGTGCCTTTACCTACAACATTACCTGATGAATCCATGATTTCCGCACCACTCTTATTGAAGTGAACTTCGAGTCCACGATCTGTTATTGCAGAAACTGACAACAAATTTCTTTTGAGTGTAGGTACATAGAGAACATCGGATAACTTTTTCTCAACACCTGGAGAAGTGATAAAAGAGATGGTTCCAGTTCCTTCAGCTGGACACTTGGAGTCGTTTCCCACCACTACATTGATGGATTCCCGCAGAGGCACTAGGGAACTATACCAATCCTTTTTACTAGTCATATGGCGAGAAGCTCCACTATCTAAAATCCATGGCTCATCAACACGAGCTTGAGCAGATGAACATACCTCTTCAATAGCTACCCAAAGTTCCAGCTCTGTGTTGTTTGCAGACTCTTTGTTCTTCCATTATGATTTTACAGTCCCATTCCGTTCATCAGCTTGCTTCTTTCTGCAATCCTTGATGGCATGGCCTTTCTTTTCACAATAGAAGCAACTTCCTGTGAACTTTTTCTTCTTTGGCTTCTTCTTTGATCCCTCTGAAGAGCCTTTACCTTTTGCATTTGCTGAGAATGCAGCATCAGTTGTACTTTGCCGATTCTTCAGCCGCATCTCTTCTTCTAAAAGCATGGCACAAAACTCTTCAAATGTAAGAGGAGTTGGCCTTACCTGAGTGTTAAGGGCTGTTACTAATCCATCATACTTTGCTGGAAGAACACGTACAGATCTTCGAGCTAGCTCTTCTGGTGTTATAACAACACCAACTGCAGCCAATTGATCTTGAAGATGCTTTATCCGTTTGATAAAATCTTCAGCCTTTTCAGAATCAGAATGCTTTTCATTTGCCAACTGATTTTCTAAATTCTGTATCCTAGTGTGGTTCTTGGTCTCATATTGTCGAGCCAATATGCCCCAAGCCTCATGTGCTTTAGTAGTATGTTGAACTAAAGTAAGCACAGAATCACTTACACTAGTGACAATCGCACATAATGCATCAGCATTCCGCCTCTTCCAAGCTCGTAGAAGATCTGGATCTGGCTGAATCATCAATCTTGAATTTGCTGGATCTTCAACTGGTATAGGCTCTGGATCCAATCCCATCGGTCCCATGACAGTGTCAAGTAATTCATAGGAGTCCAAAATTGCAGAAATTTTGAACTTCCAGAGTGTATAGTTGGTTCCATCCAGCTTCCCTTCAGTGAATGCAGGTGGACGAATTCGAATAGGTGCAGCATTAACATTAGGTGAAGCACCAAGACTAGTGTTCGACGATGAAGCCATCATGTAATCACTAGAATAATCTACTGATATTCTAGTCTGCTAGTAGGCTAAAATAATGATACTTCTCAAGCTATTCGAACCTTACAGCTCTGATACCATGTAAAACAATAGTTACGCAATATAACACAGGAGCAATAGCAGAGAAGATAACAGATATAGGAGAATCTCAACAATTTTCTACTAGCAGCAAGTACAAAGATGATGGCGTTGTCCACCCGTGCGCTCTCAAGGTAGAGCTTAAATGGTGATCTAGACAACTCTAGATAGGGAGATACAAGGTAGAGGTATGCTGGCTCAACTCAATGTCTTAGGTAGTGCAGAAGTCATGTATATATAGGATCATGGGTGGCCTGCCATGGACGGCTATACATGGGCGGTAGAGCGTGGGCGGCCACCGCCCGCGTAATTGCCATACACGGCTTAGACTGGTTGAACCGACCTAACAAATATAAATGATTTCTGACTCCGACAGGGAATATTCCATGGAATATTCCCTTTACCGTCGCGCCGGGGGCGCTGCCCTCGGACCCCCACCAGGGGGCCCGCTGGCCCCCTGGGACCCCCCAGCCAGGGGGCCCGCTGGCCCCCTTGGACCCCCCAGCCGGGGCTGCTCACCGCTGCCCCGGACCCCACAATTGGGGACCCTGGTAACTCCCTTTCCTTATAATATCTTACATGGTCCAATATGACCTTCATCCAACATTCAAGTTGGGATTCCCATCAATTGGGTAATGCACGCTTGGCTTCTCCTCATAAAGGGGGCCTTACAAAATGTGCATACAATCATGAGGGGTAGACATTGATCATACTCTAACAGTTCCTTCAAAGAATTCTTGGAGTGTCAAATCAGAGCTACTTGGTATGTGACAAGTTGTAGAGAAGTATTTTTCTTCTTGACCTAACTCTTGAGGTAAAAGAGTATTTGTAGCAGATGTTAGAGACTTGGAGTGAGGTTTTTGTTTGGAAAAGGTACCTCATATTCAGTATATTCAGCATATTAAAAAAATTCAGAGTTTTTTTTTAGGATAAAAATTTAGAAAAACCAGTATTTTTAGAATTTCAGTATTTTCAAAAAATTCAAAAATTTCAATATTTTGAGAAAATTTAGAAAATTTAGAAAATTCAAAAAATTCAAGAAAATTCAGATTTTTTGATGAACTAGTCAGTTGAAGAATCTACTTTTTATGATTGTCTAGATTTTTGGATACATGCTTGCATTCAAAAAGATGTTCCACCAGATCCTATCACTTGATTGAGAAGTGGAGTTAGCCAAAAGAAAGTCACGCAGATACTATCACATTTCACCCAGGTAGAATATGAAAGGATAAAGTATCAACTTGCAACTTTTGGAGTTCTCAAGGTGAGAGTTTGTCCACTTATGTTCCAATAGGAGTTGTAGATTCTTGGTTAAAG
This sequence comes from Ceratopteris richardii, assembly GCA_020310875.1. Lineage (NCBI taxonomy): Eukaryota > Viridiplantae > Streptophyta > Polypodiopsida > Polypodiales > Pteridaceae > Ceratopteris > Ceratopteris richardii. Next base: position 94,678,008 of record CM035436.1, read on the forward strand.
AAAAGTTTTACAACTTTATGTGAGAAGCATGGACACTTAGAGACATTCACGTAACAAATCAAACATTCAACCATGAAGGTTTGATGAGAGCAGATTGTACACAGGTATTTTGTTAGAGTGATCTTGTAAGATCTTGAAGATCTTGAGTATTTATGAGTCAATTGTCTATCCTTTGTTTGAAAAGTTCTTAGCATTGGAAGAAGTAAGTCAAAGATTCAGATTCTATCACATTTGTGTTGCAAAGAAAAAGAAGATACTTGTTATGTTGCAGAAGATTATGGATCCTAAAATTTTGTTTTAGATACAGGTATTAATCACTGAAGATCAGATTTATTGAAAGAAGGAAGATGTTCCAGATTTCATAAAGTCTGATATAATTTGAAAAATTCTGGATACTAGTGTTAAATCATCCAGGGGGTGATGAAACATGAAGACTTATTTTCAGCCATATGTAAAAGAATGGAGATTCGTACCTACAGGTGTATTCCTATAGGCTATATCAGGTATTCCTATATTTCCTTTATCAGTTTCTCTTTATGTTCTAGCTTTGAAAGAAGAAGGAAGAAGGAGAATGTCTGGAGAAAGTTCCTGTTAGGTAGAAAGTTCCAAAATTCTATTGCAGAGAAACTTGATATTTCAGAGAGGTTGTTACTTTTGAGGTGCGCACATTTATGTTTATACCAGACTAGGAATGAAAGAGGTATGAAAGACTTACAGATAGAACAAGGATATAGATAAGATGACATCATAGATATGAAATTTTGGTGAGACTCATGAGTTGAGTACAGTCAGAGATGAACAAGCTAGTGTTCATAATACACTAACTTGTGAGTTGTCAGTCACAAGTCCCAGGATGGATTCAGTTTTTTATTTTGTTTAGTGTATTTACATGACACAGCAGAAGTACGTTGAGAAACTTTTGTAAGGTAAATGCAAATATGTGGATCCTAGTGTATGTTTACAAGTTTGAGAAGACATGAAATAATAGGTTCAGAGTTAGTTCATGCTACATTTGTTGTCAAGCAGTGATTGCTTGATGAATATACTATTGAATATCTAGTTTGCATATTTTCTCAGGTATTATGGTTCATATTCAGCAAATTCAGTTTTTTGAAGTTTGAAGAAATGAAGAAGACTTTTGAAGAAGAGGTTTGAAGGTCAATTTGGGAGTACACGTTTGACAGTTTATAGATGAATGAAGTTTCTTATCCAGTTCAGTTTATACCAATATGACATTGCAGGGGGGATTGTTGGAAAACAATGTCACATCAGTCCAAAATCCATTTAGGACAAAAACCCTAATTTTGATACTTAGTCATTTTTGGCACAGAAATGGGTAGAATTTTTATGAGCCTATCTTGTAGAGATTGAAGAGAGCTTTCCAATGGTATATGACATGCAGTCATCAGAGATTAGATTTGGGAGAAAACCCTAACCCTAATTTTCTATTGATTTAGGGTTTTGACCTCAGATCCTGTCTATTGGACACTTCATTTTCTCGCGCTTGAATGCTCCCAGGTGTTGTGCCATCGTGTGACACATGCACAGATGTGCTCTGGGAACCACTTCGAGGTCTTTGGGGGGGCTGCAACCATGGTGGGTGTTGTGTCCCTAGATGAGGGCTAGGAAAGAAGACACGATCTTTCCTTGCAGTTTGCTTGGTGCGTGCCATTCTCTTGAGTTGCAAAAAATGTGAAATGAAGTGAGTTCTCTCTATTTATAGAGTTTTTTTAAAAATTGTTTGTTCACACTAGAATGGACAAAATCTGTTTAAAACCATACAGAATATTATATATGAAATAATAACACATTGAAACCAAGATTACAATAATCATAGGCTTTACCACATAATGGGAAATAACGAATTCACTTTACTTCCAAGCTGAGCCTTCTCGTTGTCTCCTAGCACGCCACTGTGCATGATGAAGAGGACCTAATGATGACTTCCATTTCTCACTGGCAATGTTGTGTTGCATCGTTCTTGCAAGTTTTGCCAATTTTGAATCCCTATGTCGTTCCACAAAAAACTTTCTAGAGAATGTAGTGCGGTAAAACCAATTAAACATCTCCTCCATGTAGTTTGATTGCATTGGACCACCACCATGTCGGGTGTTTTTGAAGTAGACACCCCTCACTTTGTAGTGTGAAAATCTCTAATGACCCATATCGATGCATGAAATAAGCTCCATGTGCAAACAAAATATGCTAAAAATTGTTAAGTACATTGGAAAAAGGTAAGTGCAATGAACACTTGTAGAAGAAGATTACACTTACAATGTAGTGTGTTATATTGCTCTCTCCCCAAGATTGAATGAAACACTTGGTGAACTCCACTAATGTTTCTTGAAACATTTGATGTTGAATAGCACTAGACCTATTCAGACCCATTAAGCCTACCAACTTATCAAAGCTCGACCAAACTTTCTTTCTCTTATTACAAAGATCAACTTGAGAGTTCATTGTCTGTTGTCATCATGCATAGGTCTTTCCATAGCTCATAATGTTCATTATTTTGAGTGCTAGTACCTCTTCTAAAAAAATGTCTTGCTTTATTCCCTGTCATTGACACTTGTTGCAAGCTATCTTGAGATTCTCCAACTTTCTTAACAACTAGGGTTACATTTCCACCATGACAACCAATTGAATTAAGATGTTCCTCCAATTTCTTTATAGCTTGAATAGATTTATCAACTGGCTTCATGGCAAATGCATATTTTATATGGAGCTTTAATAGTCTATCAAAAATTCTCATGAAGGCATGCAAGGTGCAAAAGTGGAAATTGACTAAAGGGAATGGAATAATGGGATTCCAATCCTTATCTGACATGTCACGATTAGGTGTACCTAACATGGGACACCTCATTAAAGGTATATCCCATTCAGCAGATGGAGTTGCATCTGTGTCATCAGCTAAATCATCTATGTTGTTTTGTTTTCTCTTTGTTCGTTTATAACCTCGTGTGCAATATGGACAAGGATAGAGAGTAGATGCACCTTGTTTGCACCCTAACATGCATTTGATAGTCTTTAAGTCCCCACCTAAGTTCCACTCTACTTCAAAATCACCAAGGCTTTCTACAGTGATTTTGGCACCATGAATTTGAGAAGTTATAACCTTTGTGATCCATGGGGTCCTATTGAAAATCCATGTAAGAACATCATTGGATTCTTTAGGTACTTCAATAGCACCTAACCACCATATATCTTTCTCAGATTGAACACTATATGTAAAGTGATGGGTAGATTCTTCACTATCATCAACAATAGCATGGGCCATAGCTTCATTCATGAGTGTCAGACTAAGTCTCTCCATACGGCGTCCCTTTATGATTTGACATTCGTCTAGCTTCAATACAAACTTGAGTTTGGAAACACAATCTACATCAAATAGCAAACATTATATTATTAAAAATACTATGAATGTCATTATCAAAACAATGGATATACCTTGAATTGTGGATTTGTAAAATTTAACCATTTCCTTTTGAAGCCTCTCCAAATCGACAAATATGTTGTTGTACTTTGTGTAGATGAATCCCTTTCTAGATGTGTTTTTCAACTCTTTCTTTGATGTAGATGAATGATAAATGGATGCAGGCATAACATCTTCTATATGCACGTAATTGCCAAGAGTATTGGCTACATCCTCATTGGTTATCTTCTTCTTCAGAGATACCTTGTAAGGGCATGGAAAAATGCTCTGGAAAATACCTTTGTTTTGTAGAGCCTGCTTCAAAAGATTGTACAATGCAGTGTATGCTTTAGTACTAACACCTGCTTCATCACATACCATCTGTACCTCACTAGGACTAATAATATCTTCTAAGTTGCCTGAAAAATCTTTAATCACTTGGGTTTTGATGTGATTTCCTATTGGTGAATCCAAAATCATAAGCACATGTTTGTTGCTAAGACAAGAATTTAGAAACTTCAATTGATCCTCCATTGTTGAGGAAGCACTTGCATCTTCAACAAATGACCTGCACAATAAGAAACTCAATCTAAAAGTCTTTTAACATAAATAAACAAGGGAAACACATAACTAAGTGCGTAAACACGTCGCTTTCATGCTCCACCACCAGTTGAAAGAGATTGAAAGGATGATAATGGCAGTTTCCTATATCTCATCCCAAGTGGAGTCTCTTTTAGTTGTGTAAGATTGGCTTTTAACTTTGTAATTGTGCTCTCCTTTTCTTCCACATCTTGTTGGAGTCTATTATTGTTCTCATCCAAAGATTGGATATCACTTTCTAAAGTGTGTATAGCACTCTCTAAACTGTGTATCTTGAAATGGTTGTGATGACATTTTTGCATCCAATAATTAGCTATACATGTAGAATGGTTAGACAATCGCTTGCAATAGCCTAGCAGTCCATCTTCACCACTACCAACAAATTGTAGAAATGTGGAGATACTATGGAATCTAGGATGAAGATTAGCCATTGGATCTAAGGGATACAATGCACCATTGACCCAAAGATCAATGTTCTTCTCTCCAGCTACACGTCGTTCATTTTGAGAATCTATGTCATTGCTACCTCTAGTTGTTGGTGCAAATTCTGTAGGAACACGAACATGTACACTCTTTGTGTGAGGAGCACGCGCTGGTGCTGGTGTCATGTTCGTAATACATGTGAGCACCATGATGTTCCAAAACTCCAGCACCGAATGGGAAGAAGCACAGAGATGGCTGGAATGGCAAGTACAGTAGCTGTGTGCAAGAAAAAAAGTGTGTTTTGGTATGTGGATAGGTCAAAATGACTTTTTTCAGTGTGTTAGAGGGAAAATGAGCTTTTTTTTAAAAATTCATGTTTTGGGGCAACCAAAGTTATGAGTTTGATGATGTGGCACTTAACTTTTGGAGGGATTTTGAAAAGTATGTTTTTTTAAAGTATTTTTCATAAAAACAAGACTAAAAAAATTAAGTTATGACATATACATAAAAGTATGGGCCATTTTGAATAAAGAATAGCTGAAAATGAGACTTTTTCAGAAAAGTCATTTTTTAATTCACAAAGATGGACGGATTTGATGAGGTGGAAAGTGGTTTCTCTCTCTCTCTCTATGTGCAGAAGAGAGAGAAGATCCTAGCTCAGCCTAAAAAAAAGCCTACTTCAGCCTACCAAAAAGTGCTCCATTAAATGCACTTTGTCCCCTTAACAAAGTACAAGATTAAGCTTAATCCCTAAAAATTAGGAATCCTTACAAGGCCCATGCAGGGTTCACTTTTTTTCCTAATGATGCCATTGAGTTTCTCATGGATCTAAATCCATTATTCTCCATTTCTTCAACTTGATTGCTAAAGCTTATGAGTACTTTACTATATACTACAACGATGCCCAAAACACCTTACTACCAATTACAATGATTAAATGCATACATAATAAAAAAAAAGTTATGATGAGATAAATAAAGGAAATAATATATGGTGCTGAAAAGCACTTTGATGATGATATATGGGAGGGAGGGAGGGATTAAGAGATTAAGGATCTTAAAGGATAAAATAGTGCTTAGAAGAACTCTTACTGAAGGAATAGGGGAGGGAGGGAGGGATTAATAAAGAAATACATGTTAATGAAGTAGATATCAAAATTAAAACTCAAAATTAAATGCTTATCAAAACAATACCTATGCTTTGATACCATGTTGAAATAAAATCAACTACTCCTAATCTACAAGCTACAAAGCTACGGAGAAATAAATGAGATAACAAAATATGATGAATTAAGTAAATAGAAATGACTTACATACAATGATCTATGAGCATGATGACTCCATGAGGAGAATGAGGGCACTCTTGCCAAGAGCTTGAGTGAATGGCTTGTGAGCAGTGAAGGGAGGCCTTACTTATATGGAGTTTGGGAGAATTCTCTTGCATGTATGATAAATGAGCTTGCATGAGAATGAACCAAAGCTTCGACAAAAGGATGGAGCATGGAACTCTCAACATATTTTAGCTTTATTTTCTACTTGACCACATCTCTCCTCACAATAGTCATGCATTTAAATCATCTGATCGCTCTCAAACATGCATCCCTTATTAAGATTCAACATAGTACCCTTTATATTATGAACTCTCACCTTTTGGATGTAACTCCTTTTTTACCTACTCACTTCAAAATATGTACACTCACTATTTTGCATATGAAAATCCTCTTGTTGATCATATTCCATTTAAAGAGGAGAAACAACTTGTTTATAATAAGAAAAATGTTGAATACCAATAGCATGAGAATAATTAGTCTCTCTAACTTCAACATCCACATCCTCAATACCATTACAATTATCATCTTCAATGTTATACAATGAGTTAAAGCATAATTTTGGAGAATAATTATTCTCTCTAACTTCAACATCTACATCTTCAATACCATTGAAATTATCATCTTCAATGCCATATATTAAAGCCTAATTTTTGTATCATACGCTTACCATTTTTTGTAATGATATGGAGTATAGGCCAAGTAACTAATTTCAAAGTTGAAAAATATTGAGTATCCAACATTGATGGATCCAAAGTTTCTTCCATAATAACACCTTGGAAAATTTCTCCCAAATATTTGTAATTTATAGCATCCGATGGGTTTACCAATAAAATAATAACAATTGCATATCTTTCACACTTTTCATGATCCAACAAGATGATTGGCTTCCCTTTTCACTTTTCTCTTTCTTCAAGTTGATCAATTATACTTTGCTTTGTTGTTATCTTGGTGTTCCCTAAAAAATAAATAAATGAGAAAATATTACCAATGCTATTCAATAAACCATCTTTCAATTATTGTGAAAATAATTAGATGTGTTAAACTTAGAAGATAAACATAGATATTTTTTCCAGAAAAAGGATTTCCATATTTACATGTAAAGACATTAAGTAATTCTATATGATTAAAAAAAAATAACTCTTAGACTTTTTTTAACCTTTGAAAAATGTTTGTTGGAAGTAAAAAAACTCCAACATAGTTTATCATTCTTGAATCCTTTAAAATTTTCCCATGAAGAATATTAACCAAGAACTAGTTCAAAATTAATAAGTTTGAGCCTTTAGTTCTCTAAAGATTATAGGTTTGAACTTAACTTTGAGTCAGCTCATAAAAATTAAGGAGGCTACAAGGATAAGAATCTGGAACTTAATTTTGAGGCTAGCTCATAATTAAGTTCAACCCTATTTTGTGTAAGAGACTCTTATTTAAAAATATATCTTTTGGGAGACTTGAATTTAATTCTTATAACCTCTCTCAAGTATATGATGTTCATGATTTGAACTTGAGTTCACTTTATTTGTATTCATGATTTGAACTTGAGTTCACCTTTTTTATAAGGTACAAGCTCAAACTTAAATTTGAAGCTTTTCCACTCAAAATTATAAAGTCTCAAACTTAAGCTTGAGCCTCTCTGACTCCAAGTTGAATAGAGGCTCTAACTTAAGTTCAAGCCTATTTGACTCGAGGTTCAATAAAGGTGCAAAATTGGATTTGAGCCTCTCTGACTCCAAATCGAATAGAGGCCCAAACTCCAGTTCGAGCCTCTTTGACTCTAAGTTGAATATAGGTTCAAACTTAAGTTAAAGTCTCTTTAACTCCAAGTTGAATAGAGGCTCAATCTTAACTTCAAACCTCTTTTAATGAAAGGTCAATAAAAGTGAAGAGACTAAAAATAAATGAACTTAAGTTTGATCTTGTTGCAGTTATTACCTTAAATGCTCTAACTTAAGTCTGAGCCTCTATTATCTTAGATTAGAGAGAGTTTGAAGATACTAGGTTCGAAGTTGAATTTTGATATAAATGCTCGAACTTAAGTTTGAGCCTGAACATGATGCTCATTTAAATTAAAGCCAGGTTGGATCTTAAGTTTTAATAGCTTGAACTAAGAAGAGTGAAGACTCAAACTTTAGTTTGAGTCTCTCAATCAACGTAACTTTGAGTCTGTTTTGTTCATATACTAAGAGTTTTGATCTTTAATTCGAGCCTCTTCCAATCTCCTTTTTAGTAGAGGTGCAAGCTCAAAAATAAATTTGAAGCTCTTCTACTCCAAACTCATCCACTTAAAATTCTACAAAATACTCCTAATTGAATAGAGGCTCCACCTTACGTTCAAGCCTATCTGACCCAATATTAATAGACACTCAAACTTAGGTTCGAGATGTAATAAAGTAAGTCTATGATCTAAGGATCCGGTCGGTTCAGACAGATATGAAATCGGACACCGTTTGGTCATCCATGTGTATGAGCAAAGATCTTGAGTTTAGACTAACTAGGAGGTCTTGTGCTCTTGTGAACAAGTGATCCACTTAGCTTAGGGGTTAAGTCTCAAGGATGTGAAGGAGGAGGTCTTGGGTTCAATCCCCATGGGGGACATGGGGAGAGTATTTTGCCCAAAGAGATCTAGAGCCTTATAGAAGAATTCACTTGAGTTAACCTGAGTTAACTGGGACACTTGGTGCACATGCAGTTACATGGCCGACACATGGATGGTTAGTATCCACCTGCCCAAGAAGGCAGTCCCTTGGAGAGAGCTATATATAGAGGCATTTGGTTGGGAGGAGAGTCATCTCTCTAGCATGTGGTGGTCGTAATTGGAGTCTTGTTGCATTGGTATTAGAGCTAGAGCTTCAGTAGAGATGTTGGTGGATTCATGAGCATTCTCCTCATGGGGATTTTTTAAATTCTTAAAGAAAATTTTCCCCATCATCTTCTTTATGCGGTATTCTTTTCGTCTTCTCCATGCGAGTATTCGGTATTCTACTCTCTCTCCCTTTATTCAAATTGATAGGAGTGGACAAGCATTCATCTCCCTCTCAATTCGCTTTGTGGCAGCAAAATGATGATGTTCCATCCAATATCTCAGAGAGCGCATGGTGGGTATCGACCTCATGACCTGCAGGAAATCACGATATGCTATAACCACGATGGTAGAAGCCATCTTCACTACCATGACTAGATGTTTTTAATTATATTTAAATTATATTTGTCTGTTGCAAAATGCAGGTCATATAGGTTGTATCCATACAGGGATCGAACACGCAGCGTCGATCAAATTGAAGCTCTATGGAGCAAGAACAAAAAGAAGCACAATGGTTTTACGTGTCCGAACTTGAGCAGTCATCAAATGGATTTTAGTATTCACCATGATGGGATTTCGTGTATGGATTCTAGAGCATATCAGACCTGCTATTAGAGGCTTAGATAGCAAACAAAATAGAAAAGGTGCTTCATTCCCACCAACGCCACCCCAAATCGAACGCAAAACCTCTTGTACTCAAGAGGGGCACTACATTTATCCCTGTAGCAAAATCATCCATCCTGAGATGCGGGGAGTCGAACCCCGGTTGGTCTAGGGCCTAAAGCTTCAGCTGTCCACGGGAGAGAAGTTCTTTCTGATTGCTTTTTGATTAGTTTTTCAATGTTTGTTGTCTACTTCAGTTGAACACAGAGGTTTGGTCATTCAATCTAGGCCAAGGCAGCCCTGCGTTCTGTTGTCTTTTACACAGATTCCATATATTTATGATAAGTCCTCCATGCATGTCTACAGGCGCAACAGTACATGTTCTCAACCTCTCCCGAAGGATTTTAAAAAGTGTGTCATCATGGGTCATAGGATGTACCATATAGGAATCAAACCCTGGACATGATGCTCGCAGGCGGATGAGCTAGCTAGGCCTCCTGCTGAAGGTGATGATTTTTTTCTATGTGGTGCTTATCGCTGTTCCAATCCGGATGGCCATAGATCTCTTTAGTTGAATTTCTGTAGTAGAAATTCAAAAAAGCCTTCTTCTCTCCCATTCGGTGTAGCAACGGGTTAGATCTCATGACCTCCGTGATGGACATACCTGTTGTAACCACAAAGCCGAAAGCCATACGATATAAAACTACATAGTGTATTTTTATTATGTGTCTGGATTCTCTTGAGTCCTTGCGTAAGCCAAGGGATTCGGATATGCTAAATGTGGCAGATGTCGTTGGCTAGATTGGAACCTAGCACTTTCGCGTGCGTAGCACGTCTACCCAACTACAATTGCTTCGGTGCGAGCATTTTCAGATGCAAAACTTCTAGATGTAGAGTTCAAGTATTGAACTCCAAACCTTCTCGATTGGATAAATATAGCTCAACTATTACACTAATAGTCATTGGAGTTCAAGTAAAGCATCATTCACACATCATCCGAAGAAAAAGGATGGATCAAGACAAACATACTCCAACAAAAGCTTCATTTCTTCAAGAAGAGGACATGAGGAAGCAAAGACCTTCAAAGAGGATTATGTGTCTCTTCTCAAGGATCAAAGGAAGGATGTAGCTTAATTGGGAGATAAGTATTTTCCAAGTTAATGATTGGTTTCAATATTTGTTTTGCTCTATGCTTTCATGTAGGACACATTTTTATCATTGAAGTATGGTAGTAAACTTCATTTTTTTGATAATCTTGATGCAAATTATGGAAACCTACATGAAAGAGCATAAAGATATTGAAACACTCATTAAACACAAGCATAGGCATGCATCTATGAAAGAATGTTCGTGCATTTCTCCTTTCAAAAGAATGTTTTTATGCACAAACATGTTTTCTTCTTGTTTTTAAAAGATAATTAGTGCTCAAGTTTATGCACATGAACACTTATATCTTTTTTAAAGAAAAGCTAGCAAGTAGAATGTTTTGTGCATGGATGATTGGAAACATGCATTTTCAAGCTTGAGAATTTCTTGATTTAGGTTTGATGCATGAAAGGAGAATGCCAACACGTGCATGCACTCACATGCATTTGCATGCAAGAACAGACATTTTTATATGTATGATTGTTGGTTAAGTAGTTGAATGCTTATATTAAGCACTTTTTTGAGGATGAGAAAAGTATGCTTGGTTTTATTTAAGCTAAATAGAGCTTAATGAAGAAACCCAAGTAATCTTTAGAAATCAAGATATTTTCCTAATAGATACATCAAAGTAATCTTTAGGAATTAAGCTACTTCCTATAGATAAGCCAATAAAGAAAATAGTCTGGTTAACTATTCCTTGAATTAAAAGAAATATCTTTTGGACAAGCAATAAAGCCTTAAGTCTTGGTCTTGTCCAAAAGTCAAGAATTTCTTTTGAAGATCATTCCAGTTAAGAAAAAGATTGCAAGATGAATCATTGGACTGGAAAGCAAAAGATTCCAAGATGAATCATTGGATTAGTAATACCTGATTCCTTGGTAGGAATCTAAAAACTCTTTAAAGAAATATATCTCCCTAGATGTGAGACTAGAATCTTTCGAGTCAGTAGCAAGTAGTCTCCACGAGTTCCCAAACCTTTGGTATGGTTACTTAAGTTCAAATAGTGATATAACCCAAAGGTATATCAAAGATTCTTAGCTTTGGAATCTAAGAGGCATCAATGTATGCTTGGACTTAGTAGGGGAAAGATCTCTAAAGCCCATGGGTAAGCAAAAAAGATGCTTTTGTTAGTTTATGATATCTTAATAATAAAGACTAAGCCTTTATTCTAGTCGCAAGGTCAACCAGAATCGATCAAGCTTGGCCATAATTGTCCAAGAATGTGCGATAGGAACTAGTTTGTAGATTTCCCAAGTATTGGCAATAAAATTCCTTTTGGGAATTATTCACTCAAGTTTCATTTTTTCCAATGGAAAATTGTGAAAAGAGTAAGCTGTTCCAAGTCTCAACAGAGTGAAGGAATTCCAAGAGTGTAGTCTGCAACCGTGAAGACGGTACTTAAGTCTGTGGAAGGTAAAACATAATGTTTGCCTATCCTTAAAGGGATTTTGGTACAAATCTAGAGAGCATGAGTGGATGCTTAGACTTAAGCAGTAGGAAGATTCCTGTAAAAGTCTCGGCCGAGATAGGTACCTAAAGCATCAATAAAGAAGGAATCTTAAGACAAGAAGTTAAAAACTCTTGTCACTACAAATTGGTCAAGAATAAACCAATTGAACTTGAATCTATGAAAATTCAAGTACTTGGAATTCTGATTGGTTTTCATTTGAAAACCCTAGAAGGATGGATTTCCATCAAAAGTGTTGAGATATCAAGCTCAACATGTGATGATCCAGGATGACACGTACCAGTTTTTCGTTTCTCTGACATGTATAGTGGTCATGCCGGTATATGTTAGGGATACTTCATTGAGCTTTATTAGATTTATCTACCGAGAGTGATGGCACATTTGTTTCTTGCCAGCTCACTCATTCGCGGACATTAGGTTTTTCCTTATGTACTGGTCTTTATATATTGCACTTGTTGTATTCTTGTTTTTAGGTCATTCTTGTACATTCCTTTTATGTAATAGAAGAAGAAGAAGAAGATCATTCTTCCTTGTCTCAATTTGTGTGTGTGCTTCTCCTTGAGAGTGAGAGTGTGTGTGTGAGCTCTCTTCCTTATCTCCTTCCTCGTGACATGGTATCAGAGCCAGGGTGGCTGTAGAGAGCTCATGGAGAAGGCGACGGTGAAGACTAAGGGCAAGACGTGGAGAAAACGCGAGTTCACAAATGGCCTCTGTTTGCTACGAAAACGCGATTTCACAAACAACCTCTGTTTGCTACGATTTCGAGCCCGCAAGGTGGGGCCCACAAAAAAACCAGGTCAGTTTCAGAAACTGTAACTTGAGTTGTGTTCAGCAACACTCATATATTCCAGATCCATAATTTCAAGCGATTCTGTGTATTGTTGATACACGAAAATTGTGTTTTTCTGAGATCAAACTGTCACGTCATAGTGCGACAATGTTCAAGCAGAAGTGCTGCTTGTAGTGTGTTGCGGTGTTGTGAATTGTTGCAGAAATGGCAAACGCAGATGGAATGAGTCAGCTTATGAGCGATAAGTTGGACAAGAACAACTTCCATGCTTGGAGATTCAGAATGACGAATTTCCTGATGGGAAAAGGCTACTGGAAGTACATCAAAGGAGAGAATGAAAATGCTTCGCAATTACTTGAAAGGAATCAGACTGCAAAACAGTTAAGAGCATATGAGGAATGGAATCAAGGAGCACGAAAGGTAATGTATTGGCTATCTGTTAGCATACAGGATAGCATGATTGGACACATACAGGATGCCAAGACTCCAAAAGAGGCTTGGAACAGTTTGTTCACTTTGTACGAGACCAATACAAAGGCACGGAAATTGCAACTCAAGAACGAGTTGCATACATTGGAGAAAAAGAGCATGTCTGTAAGTGACTACACTCTAAAAATCAAAAGCATATGTGAGTCACTTGCATCTATTGGCGTGAATGTAGATGATGATGATAAGGTGGAAGTGTGCCTTCGTGGTTTAGGAGCTGCATATAAGCAGTTCAGAACTTCTATACAGACCAGGGAAAATATTCCCAATTTTGCTGATTTGGTATCTATGCTGATTATTGAAGAAAAGAATCTTGGTGAGGTTTCAAACTCCCAAGGAAAGCCCAGTTCTGAGCAGGTATTCTACTCTGGCAGAGGAAGAGGCAGAGGTAGAGGTTTTGGAAGTGGAAGAGGAAACAATAACCAAGACCAAGATCAACAACAGAATCATGCAAGAGGAAGAGGACAGTTTCGAGGTAGGGGGAGTCAAAGAGGTCGCAGAAATTTCCAAAGAAATGATTCAGGTAATGATAGTAAAGGATGCTGGAATTGTGGTAAACCTGGACACTTTGAACATGATTGCAGGTTGAAGAATCAAAATAACAGAAGGCAGCAAAACAATTATGCGTCCACAAGTGCAGATGATTCTGAGAAGCTGTTTATGGTTCAACATCACATGATGAATACGATGTCTGCTGGTGTTTCAAAATCGAATGATAATGTCTGGTATGTTGATTCAGGTGCTTCAAATCACATGACCAGTCATGCAGAATGGTTTACTAGTTTGCAGAAAATGCCAGTTCCTAGATATGTTGAAACAGGTGATGATACATCGCATCCTATTGAGCATACAGGAAACATAGCATTGTCTATGGAGGACGGAAAGGTAAAACATCTTGCTGATGTGCTGCATGTTCCAAATATAACAAAGAATCTAGTTTCTGTTGGACAAATGGTTGACCAGGGATTACAAGTCAGGTTCAATGCTGATGGATTATATGTAGAAGAGTATAAGCACGATGGACGATTGGTTGCCAAAGGAAACAAAGTGGGTAGGATGTTCACCTTAAATGTGAAGATTCCTGAAATGAATGCAGCCATGTTTGCAAAAGGTGCAGGAGTTATTGCAGATATAGAGATAAGGCACCAACGGATTGGACATGCAAACTTGCAAAGGCTGAAACTGATGCAGTCAAAGGAGATTGTCCATGGACTACCAAATTTCAAAGTTGCAGAAATGCAAAAGTTATGTGCAGCATGTCAATTTGGTAAACAGTCAAGAGCATCATTTCCACATGACAAGCATGTTAGTGAGAATGTACTAGAAGTAGTACATACAGATGTTTGGGGTCCAGCAAAGACCACATCTATGGGTGGTTGCAGGTTTTATGTTACTTTCGTTGATGACCATACATGCAAAGTATGGGTATATTTCATGAAAGAAAAGAGCGAGGTGTTTACTCACTTCCAGAATTTTAAAGTTATGGTGGAAAAGCAGATAGGGAAGTACATTCAGACATTAAGATCTGATGGAGGAGGTGAATACATGTCAAATGAGTTCAGCAGTTTTCTAAAAAATCATGGAATTTGGCGCCAGTTTTTATGTAGGTACACACCACAACAGAATGGTGTTGCTGAACACAAAAACAGACATATTTCAGAAATAGCAAGAGCCTTAATGGCTGAGAAGAATATGCCTCATTGTTATTGGGCAGAAGCTATGCATACTGCTGTATACATCATGAACAGAACTTCAACTGCTGTTGTACATCAAGTTACACCTGAAGAGAAGTTTATAGGTAAAAAGCCAAACTTATCACATCTGAAAGTTTTTGGCTGTATTGCATATGTACATGTCCCAGATGAATTGAGGATGAAGCTTGATCCAAAAGCAGAAAAGTGTGTCTTCATTGGATACTCCCTTGAGAAAAAGGGATATAAATGTTATAACCCACTCACACGACAGGTAAAGGTGAGCAGAGATGTGGTATTTGATGAAATGTCAAGCTTCTATGCAGATGCCAAAGAAGGACTGAGTCTTGAACCAAATGACAAAGAAAATGCTGAAAAATCAAGTGCAGAATCTCAGGTTTTGAGTGGACCGGATGCATCACCAAGCAATAGTTCCAACTCAAATCCATGGAGTGGAAGATTACGTGGGAATTTCAGTCCAACAAATTCATCAAATACATCCAAGAAAGGTAAAGAAAAGCTTTCTGCTGGTCATAAAACATGTGCAGGTTTTGAAGACGTTGATAGAGATTCAAGCGGTTGAGAAAAGAGTCTTGATGAGGAACTTGGATTGCCCTCTGTGAAGACTCCAGGAGTAAGAAGGGCACATGCAGATGATACAAGGAGAAGTGACCCATGACCAAGAAGATCTGGGAGGATGCGTAATTCAGTGCAACAATTGACATATGATAGTTACATGGCTCGCCATTGTGCCTACATGACAAAGGTAATACAAGATGCTGAACCTTCTTGTTTTGAAGATGCAATTGGTAATGCAGATTGGGAAGAAGCTACAGATGAGGAGATGGCTGCACTTTATGGAAATGATGCATGGAAGCTGGTTCCATTCCCGCAAGGAAAGAAACCCATAGGCTGTAAATGGGTTTACAAGGTAAAGCATAATGCTGATGGTAGCATAAGCAGGTATAAAGCACGATTGGTAGCTAAAGGATATGCATAGACATATGGCATTGATTATGAGGAAACATTCAACCCTGTAGCTAAAATGTCTACTGTTAGGACACTTGTTGCATTAGCTATAGCAAAAGGATGGACTTTGCATCAGATGGATGTGAAGAATGCTTTCCTACATGGTGAGTTATAGGAAGAAGTATATATGGACCAGCCACAAGGATATGAAGATTCAAAGCATCTAGAATATGTTTGCAGGTTGCAAAAGGCTTTGTATGGGCTGAAGGAGGCTCCGCGTGCATGGCATGCAAGGATTGCTGATTACTTAACCAACATTGGTTTTTCTATGTGTGATGCAGATCACTCACTATATGCAAGGAAGGCTGATGATGACATCACTATTGTGGCTATTTATGTTGATGACCTGATTGTAGGTGGTGATAATGAAGAAAGCATCAAAGAGTTAAAGAAACTTCTTATGCAGGAATTCGACATGAAAGATCTTAGTGTGCTGCGCTATTTCTTGGGCATTGAGTTTATACATACAGAAATAGGTATATGGATGTCGCAAAGGCAATATGCCTTGAATATGCTGCAAAAGTATGGTATGGCTTATTGTAAGCCAATTTCTATGCCTTTAGATCAGAATTTGCAATTGGATACTACATCAGGTGAAGCATTGGAAAATGCTACTATGTACAGGAAAATTGTGGGAAGTCTTATATATCTTACAATTACAAGGCCTGATTTAAGCTACACTGTTGGACTTGAAAGTCAGTTTATGTAGGTTCCCAAGAAGCCATATTTGGATGCTCTGAGGCGCACTCTACGTTATGTGAGCGCTACTTTGGATTATGCATTGTTTTATGAAGCTGGTGTAGATTTGCAGGTTCATGGATACACCGATGCAGATTGGGCTGGTAGTACTCCAGATAGAAGATCTACTAGTGGCTTTCTTTTCTCACTTGGAGGTGCAGCTATTACATGGAGCAGTAAGAAGCAACCCACTGTTGCTTTGTCGAGTCAGAGGCTGAGTATAGAGGTGCTGCAATGGCAGCATGTGAGGCATCATGGCTGGAGATGTTACTTGCAAATTTAGGTATGGAAGTGCAAAAGCCTATCACTATCTATTGTGATAATCTTAGCAGCATACAGTTAGCACGAAACCCTATTTTCCATGCTAGAACAAAGCATATCAAGGTACATTATCACTTCATCAGAGAGAAGGTATTAGCAGATGATATTGATCTTGTTTATGTGAGAACAGATGAGCAGGTTGCTGATATTTTCACCAAAGCACTTGGAGCTGAGAAGTTGAAGAAGTTTCGGAAGATGCTTGGATTACAGGATATGGCGTTGAGCTTGAGAGGGAGTGTTGAGATATCAAGCTCAACATGTGATGATCCAGGATGACACGTACCAGTTTTTCGTTTCTCTGACATGTATAGTGGTCATGCCGGTATATGTTAGGGATACTTCATTGAGCTTTATTAGATTTATCTACCGAGAGTGATGGCACATTTGTTTCTTGCCAGCTCACTCATTCGCAGACATTAGGTTTTTCCTTATGTACTGGTCTTTATATATTGCACTTGTTGTATTCTTGTTTTAGGTCATTCTTGTACATTCCTTTTATGTAATAGAAGAAGAAGAAGAAGATCATTCTTCCTTGTCTCAATTTGTGTGTGTGCTTCTCCTTGAGAGTGAGAGGGTGTGTGTGAGCTCTCTTCCTTATCTCCTTCCTCGTGAAAAAAACGTTTTCAAGTTCCCAAATGAAAGCACAAGCTCATAAAAGAATCTTGTGAAGGGATCAAAACCTAGAAAGTCTAGTTAGAGGTAATGCTTGAAACTTCAAAATTTTCATTTTTGAATTGAAGAAAGAAGGTACTCTATCAAGAGAAGTTTAGACTTTAGGATGATTATCACCCACACATTAATGTGAATATAAACTAGGGTGGTATGAGACACCGGATTTTATACTCAGATTGATGTAGGAAAGATGGTATGGGACATCAGACCGTGAGATGATGATTATCTTTTAGTCCTAGATTGGATCTTGAAGTTAAGTTTGATCCTCAAGGGAATTAAAACTTCCAAGAAGAATTTTAAATTCAAGGAGGATAAAAGTAGTATCTTAAGATATTTCATGATAACTTCAAGATCAAGGAAATAGAAGATATGAAGTTTGTAACTTCCAAGATCTTCTTAAAACACTTCAAGATAAAGTGTTGTGAATTCAGAAATATTTCATAAAATTTGAAAAAGTTGAACTTTGACTTTGAGTTGATCTTTTGAACCAAGGATTTGATTGACTAAGTCAAACACCAAGTTCCTAGTGTAACTTGGTAAATTAGCTCTTTTGACTCAAAAAAATGCATAAGAATTGCATCCTCAGTAAGGAGTCAGAAAGACTGAATATGACCTGAACTTAGACAAGTGAAGCATTATTTGAATAGAAAACTCATCAACAGAACCTCAGTGGGCCGACACACTGATGTTGGTTACCACAATAGTATGTTGTGGTTGGATTATGTTTTTGATTTGTTTTGAATCTTTTGAGAATCTGGATTATTTATCTTAAAGATAGAAAAAATGCTTCAATACCTTGTTGAAAAAGATCTTTGAAAAGTTAGAGTCCTTGGTCATCTAGACTTTGACTCATAGCAAGTTTACATGTCTTTGAAGAATGAATTGGTTGTACAGAGTTTTAGCTATTTCTTTCCACTTTCCAAATCTTTTGGAATTGGCTCAGATATGGTATCTACTTCCTTTTGTAAAAGGCCAGGGTTAGCCGGTTAGAACTAGATAACCAAATTGAACATCCTAGATAGATGTTATGTACACGAACCTTTTCAAGCTTCAAAAGATAATAAGTCTAAGTGGAATTATTTATTTGAGTTTGCTTCAAGTTATAGCATAAATGATTTTCTAGAGTCTAGTATGCTCTAGAATAGAAAAGTTAGGAATTGATCAACAGATTGATAATTCCCAAGAACTTTTAGCTAAAGTTAGTATTTGAGAAAAGTGTCCTAATTTGGACAATTTTTCATTGCGAATTTAAATTGGTCAAGTTATAGTCTGGTTGACTCAACAGAAATGGTAAACTTTCTCCTACAGTTACATGGGATTTTTAAACCCATTAGGACAAAGTAGTCCTCTATTCGGGTGAAAAAAACTAGTAACTGTTGGATCAAAGTAAACCATTGTACAAACATCCAAGATAGATGTTTGGGACAACCAAACTTTAAGTGCTCCAAATCAAATTCAAGTGAATCAAGAGTTCTCAAAGTCTTACAAGGGATAAGAATCCCGCCTTTGTTACTAAGTCCATGTACCAGTCATGCCAAGAAATAGACTAGTAATACGAATCCACTCAGTTCACATGTTTGTGCCTAGATCGCACATCGAGAAATTGTGAATTGTCTAGGGATGATTTTAGATCCACCCTGATTATTCATTCACTACTTTGTACTTTGACCAGTGTATCAAAGTGCAAAGCGAGATAGTGTTTTGAATCATTTGGGCAAAGATGCCACCATAGAGATGAGACATGTTCTTCTAGTTCTAGAACATGACTATGTTCTTCTAGTTTTTAGAACATGAGGCTTGGGGGTTGCCTATAGTAGATATATAGCTCTATTTTTGAGGACAAAAATATTTTTCCAAGGGAGGAACAATGTAATAAAGTAAGTCTATGATCTAAGGATCCGATCGATTCAGACAGATCTAAAATCAGACACCATTTGGTCATCCATGTATATGACCAAAGATCTCGAGTTTAGACTTACTACGAGGTCTTCTGCTCTTGTGAACAAGTGATCCACTTAGCTTAGTGGTTAAGTCTCAAGGATATGAAGGAGGAGGTCTTGGGTTCAATCCCCATGGGGGACATGGGGAGAGTATTTTGCCCAAAGAGATCTAGAGCATTCTAGAAGCATTCACTTGAGTTAACTCGAGTTAACTCGGACACTTGGCGCACATGCAGTTACATGGCCGACACATGGATGGTTAGTATCCACCTGCCCAAGAAGGCAGTCCCCTGGAGAGAGCTATATATAGAGGCATTTGGTTGGGAGGAGATTCATGTCTCCAGCACATGGTGGTCATAATTGTAGTCTTGTTGCACGAGCCTCCCTGACTCCAAGTTGAATAAAGGATGAAACTTAAGTTCGAACCTCTCCAAGTGCAAGTTGCATAGAGGCTCAAACTTAAGTTCGAGCCTCTCTGATTCCAAGTTGCATAGAGGCTCAAACTTAAGTTTGAGCATCTTTGTCTCCAACTTGAATAGAGGCTCAAACTTAAGTTTGAGCCTCTTGAACTCCTAATAATAAACTATTGAAATCCTCTAAATATAGAAAAAAGTCCCTTAAGACGTGACTTTGAACCCATCTAGACCTAAGATGATAGACTTAACCTCATTGCACTCTAGGTCTTCCTAACCTTGAGTGTACTTACAAGTGATAGTTTTTACCTAAACCATCCTTGTGATCTATGCATATCCATCATCCTCACATATAAGAATTCCTTGGTAGTAAATTGAATCTCTACATTCCACTAACCAAGAAGTCTTTGGTTTTTCATCAATTACCTTTGGACTAGGATCTCTTGGAAGATCATAAATAGGCACTATGCAAACTCTTTCATTTTCACTTCCCTTTAGTTTGCCATATGAATGCAAAAAGCATTTCCTTTGGAGATTCAGATAATCACTAAGTACTCATTCTCCTAATTGATATTCAATCATCATCCTCATGATGAAACATCAATTAAGAGTTTGGTAACCCAATAGGTTAGATCTATCCCTATCTTCTAGAAAACCTAAACAAAGGATTCATTAATCTACTCACATTCTCACTAATATCAGTGATGATAATCTCATCTAGTCAACAATCATTACTAGAAATAACATAACTACTTCTCTCTAGAGTCTCCATGTGAGACTCATTTAATCTCTTCCACGGAAAAGAGCTCTAGTAATGGTATCTATTCCATGTTCCCTTTCCCTTTGAAAGAGTTTTTGAATCCATTTACCCTAGCCATCCATTAGTGAGAACATGTATATAAGTTCTACATATTTTCTCCTATGTGAAGGAAAATTTTAGTGAAACATAGAGTTAATGAATTCCTTATAAAATATAGACTAGGAGATATTTTCTAAATACCTCTTCTCTCTAATGGAAAACATACTCTATTATTCTCCTATGACAAAATCATGTTTTTCTTTCCTTTTATCTTTCAAAGAACAAGAGCTAAAGTGAGATAAGTGAGATCTCTTCTCGATCTTTGAGCTAAATACCATTTCATCTTTCCCTTGAAATAGAGATTTATGATTTCATTTTCTCATCTCTTCCATAAACTAAGGCATAATCCCTCATTTACATACATTCCTATGAAGGTGGAGATCCAATATACATGTTCTTAATTATGGATGACTAGCACAAGTGGAAACATAATCTCTTTCAAATGGAAAGGGAAAGTGGATTATATTCCACTACTAGAGTTCATTTCCTTAGATGAGATTAAATAAAGAGAGAGTTTCACTTTCTCACTTTAGGTTGTTTGGATAGGAGTGGCACTCTTCTACCTACGACAATAAGGAGATCAGATAATCCCCAAGTACTCATTCTCTTTATAGATGTGTAATCATAATCCTCATGATGAGACATCAATTAAGATTTTGGTAACCCAATAGGTTAGATCTATCACTATCTTCTAGAAACTCTAAAGAGAGGAGTCATTACTCTACTTTTAGACTCACCAACGGAACATAATGATGACATAAACAGAGAGATGAGTCTCTTTTCCTCCCAACCATATGCCTCTATATATAGCTCTCTCCAAAGGACTACCCACTATATAAGGTGGATACTAACCATCCAAGTGTTGACCATGTAACAACATGTGTGTAAGTGTCCTAGCTAACTCTAGTTAACTCAAGTGGATGCTTATGGAAAGCTTTAGAGCTCTTTGGAAAAAACACTCTCCCACATATCTCATAGGACTTGAACCCAAGACCTCTTCCTTCTCATCTGTATGAATTAGCCACTAGGCCAAGCACCTTTACTTGTCTAGAGAGCATAAAAACCTTTGCTTAAGTTTACTCTCAAGGCTTCTGCCCAACACTTGAATGATAAAATAATGTCCTATCTCAGATTTTTCTGAACTGCTCATGTCATAAAATTCCTTTATAATACTCTCAAACTCCAAGTTGAATAGAGGTTCAAACTTAAGTTCAAGCATCTTTGTTTCCAATTTGAATAGAGGCATAAACTTAAGTTAAAGCCTCTTATAATGAAAGGTTAATAGAGCCTCAAACTTGAGTTCAAGCCTCTCTACCTCCAAGTTGAATAGAGGCTCAAACTTAAGTTTGAGTGTCTGCAATTATAAATTGAATAGAGGCTCAAACTTAAGTTTGAGCCTCTTTGACTGGAAGTTGAATAGAGGCTCAAACTTATGTTCAAGCCTCTCTGACTCCAAGTTGAAGATAAGTTCGAGCACATCTTATTTAAGTTTGATCGTGTTTGACTTCAAGTTCAACGGAAGCTAAAACTTAAGTTCAAACCTGTCTAACTCCATCTTGAATACAAGCTCAAACTCAAGTTTCACCCTCTCTGATTCCTAGTCTAATAGAGGCTCAAAATTAAGTTCCAACCTTTTTGACTCCAAGATGAATAGATGCTCAACTTAAGTTCGACAATGTATAATTGCAAGTTGAATAGAGGCTCAAAATTAAGTCTGAGCCTTTCTAAGTGTTTTTTCAATCATATGTTTAGAAGCTCAAACTTAAGTTTGAGTCTTTCATAAAACTTTTACTTAAGTTTGAGCCTCCATTCAACTTGGAGTCAGAGAGGGTTGAACTTAAGTTTGAGCATCTTGAACTCAAAAGAGTTAAAATTAAAGCTTTACTTTGAGTCTTTCAACTAACTTATGTTTGAGTCTATTTTGGTCATATACTAAGAGTTTGAACTTCACTTTGAGCCTCTTCCAATCCATTTTTCAATAGAGGTATGAGACCAAATGTAAATTTGAAACTTTTCCACTCAAAATTCTAGAGGATTGAACTTAAGTTCAAGCCTTTCTAGATCCAAGTTGATAAAGGCTCCACCTTAATTTTAAGCCTATCTAACTCGAGCTTGAATAGAGACTCAAACTTAGGTTTGAGCTTCAATAACTCCAAGTTGAATAGAGGCTTAAACATAGGTTAGAGCTTCTCTAAACCCAACTTGAAAAGAGGTTTGAAGTTTGAGCTTCTTTGACCTCAAGCTGAATAGAGGTTCAACCTTAAGTTTGAGCCTATCTAACTACATTTTGAACAGAGGCTAAAACTTAAGTTCGAGGTCCTATGACTCCAACTTGAATAAAGGCTTAAACTTAAGCTCGACACTCTTTGACTCTTAACTTGAACAGAGGGTCAATCTTAAGTTTGAGCCTCTCTAAATGCAAGTTGAAAAGAGGATCAAACTTAAGTTTGAGTATGTCTGCCTCCAAGTTGAATAGAGGTTAAAACTTAAATTCAAGCATCTATCATACTCAGACTTAAATAGAGGTGCAAACTTAAGTTGGAGCTTCTCTCACTCCAAGTTGAATGGGGGCTCAAAATTAAGTTCGAGTCTTTCTCACTCCAAATAGAATAGAGGCTCAAACTTAAGTTCGAGCATGTCTAACACCAAGTTGAATAGAGCCTCAAACTTAATTTTGAGCCTCTCTAGCTCCAAAAATTATATTTGAGTTTAAATCACTCCAAGTTGAATTAAGGCTCAAAATTAAGTTCAAAGCTCTTTGACTTTGACTTGAATAGAGGCTCAAACTTAAGTTGGATCTTCTCTAACTCCAAGGTTAATAGATTCTCAAAGTTGAGCTCGACCTCCAACTCTAAGTTGAATAAAGGCTCAAACTTAAGTTCAAGCCTCTCTGACTCAAAGTTGAATAGAGTCTCAAATAAGTCCTTTCTGATTTCAAGTTGAATAAAGGCTCAAATGTAAGTTCAAACCTCTATGAATCCAAGTTGAATAGAGGTTCCACCTTAACTTTGAGCCTATCTTACTCAAAGTTAAGTTCAAGCCTATCTAACTCTAAGTTGAATAAAGGATCAAAATTAATTTTGAGTCCACTTGACTCCGATTTGAATTCACCCTAAAACTAAAGTTCAAGTCTCTTTGAATCCAACTTGAATACATGCTCAAACTTAAGTTCTACCCTCTCTGACTTCAAGTTGAATAGAGACTCAAATTAAGTTCAAGCCTCTCTGAATCCAATTTGAATAGAGGTTCAAACTTAAATTTGATCGTGTATAAATCCAAGTTGATTGGAGTCTCAAAGTTAATATCGATCTTCTCGAATTGGTGTTTCAATCATATGCTAAGAATTTTGAGCTTAATTTTGGTCCACTCATAAACCTTCAACATATGTTTGAGCCTCCATTCACTTGAATTCAAAGATTCTTGAACTTAAGTTTGAGCATCTTGAAATTAAAAGAGTGAATACTAAAACTTTAGTTTGAGTCTCTCAATTAACTTATGTTTGAATATGTTTTGATCATATACTAGAAGAGTGGAACTTAACTTCAAGCCTCTTCAAACCTTATTTTCAGTAGAGGTAGTAGCTCAAATTTAAAGTTGAAAACTTTTTTACTCAAAAGTCTATAGGTTTGAACTTAAGTTCAAGCCTTTCTAACTCCAAGTTGAATAGAAGTTCCATCTTAAGTTTGAGCCTATCTGACTCTAGATGGAATAGACACTCAAACTTAAGTTCGAGATTCACTAACTCCAAGTTGAATAGAGGCTAAGACTTAAGTTGGAGTGCCCCTAATTCCAAGTTGAATAGAGGCACAAAATTAAGTTCGAGCCTCTCAAGTTGAATAGAGGTTCCATCTTAAGTTCCACCCTACTTGACTCCAATTTGAATAAAGGCTCAAACTTAAGTTCGTGCCTCTTTGACTCTAAGTTGAATAAAAGTTCAAAATTAAGTTTAAGCATGTTTAACTCCAAGTTGAATGGAGGCTCAAACTTAAGTTTGAGTCTCTCTCACTCCCAAACTTAAGTTTGAGCCTATCTCACTCAAAATTGAATAGAGGCTCAAACTTAAGTTTGATGCTCTCTGACTCCAACTTGAGTAGGAACTCAAACTCAAGTTTGATCCTCTCTGCATCAAAGTTGAATAAAGACTCAAAACTTAAGTTTGATCCTTTCCGACTCCAAATTGAATAGAGGCTCAAACAAAAGTTTGAACCTTTCTAACCCCAAGTAGAATAGAGGCTTGAACTTGAAATCCAAAATGAATAGAGGCTCAAACTTAGTTGAATCCAAGTTGAATCACATTATGTTGGAGCCTCTCTAATTTCCAAACTAACTTTGATAGCCTCTCTTAGTCCAAGTTTAATAGAGTATAAAATTTAAGTTCAAGCCTCTTTGACTCCAAATTGAATATTGGTTCACCCTTTTGAGCCTATCTTACTCAAAGTTGAATATAGGCTGGAACTTAAGACCCCAAGTTGAATAGAGGTTCCACCTTAAGTTGGAGCCTATCTTACTCAAAGTTGAATAGAGGATCAAACTTAAGTTTGAGCCTTTATGATTCCAAGTTGAATAGATACTCAGACTTAAGTTTGAGCATGTTTACCCCCAAGTTGAATGGAGACTAAAATTTAAGTTTGAGTGTCTCTGGCTCCAACCTCAACAGAGGCTCAAACTTAAGGTCACACTTCCTTGAATCCAAGTTGATTAGAAGCTCAAAATTAAGTTCGAGCCTCACTTACTTCAAGTTGAAAATAGGCTCAATCTTAAGTTGGAGTCTCTCTAACTCCAAGTTGAATAGAGGCTCAAAGATAAGTTCGAGCCTCTCTCAATTCAAGATGAATAGAGGCTCAAACTTAAGTTCAAGCCTCTCTAACTCCTAGTTGCATAGATGCTCAAACTTAAGTTTGATCATCCTTGGTTCAAACTAAAAAGAGTTTCACATACTAAGAGTTTGGAATTAAGTTTGAGCCTTTCTTGAATTATTTCAATGGCGATGCACCACAATGTGCTTTCCTTCTTGAGAGCTCCACGATGATATCCTGAGAGTAGAAAACCAAGCTCCAAGCATCGCACATGGTACTCTGCACAGAGGCTGTAGAATACATAGAAAAATATAGTACACAAGGTGCACGAACACATACTTCTTAGGTGTTACAAATGCGGTCGAACTTATTGTCTCTGGCTGACCAATCCACTATATGTTTTATTAAAGAACATATCCAAAGAAGTGTCTGGTGGCCAGTTGGCCTCTCACATGGACACTAACGGTAACAATCTCCCACTAAAGGCCAATATGGCTAAATTAACTATGGGAGAAAAATAAAGAGTGATAAAGAATACCTGAGCGTAAGTATACAAACTATACCTCCCACCAATGGGCATGTTACACAGTATATAAGTGACTGTGTAAGATCATGAATCAAGAAACCCCCATAAAGTGAGAACAATGTTAAAAGCTATCCTATGGTAGAGATTTAGTCAAAGCATCTACAACATGACCTTGAGTGTGAACCTTCTCAAGAATAATGCACTCAGTGGCTAAGGAAACTCTAATGAAGTGATACCTCGCCTCAATGTGTTTGGTCTTTGCATGATAGTCTGGATTCTTAGCCAAAGCAATGGCATTCTAACTATCACTGAGCAAATGAGGTACATGATGAGGTAAACCCATATCACAAGCAAGACCAGAAAGCCACAATGCCTTCTTACATGCCTCACTTGCTGCAACATACTCTGCTTGTATGATGGAAACAACTGTACATTCTTTAAGATGAGATCTCAAAGAGATAGCACCTCCAACAAAATGAAAAAATCACTTTGATGTATACTTACAATTGTCTACACAAACCAGCATAGTCAGAATATGTGTAACCAATAATAGATGCTTTCCCTCTACCTAAGCATAGACGCTTGATCTTAGTGCCACTCAGGTATCTCAAAATTATCATGACTGCTTCCCAATGTTTCTTGCAAGGATTAGATTTATATCTGCTCACAACTCCCACTACAAATGCAATGTCTAGTTATGTAGCAACCATAACATACATGAGACTACCAACAAGAGGTTGATAGGGAATTTTGTTCATGAATTCCTTTTCCTCATCTCATTTGGGTCAATCATCCTTGCTCAATTTCACATATGTGGGTAAAGGTGTACTCAATGCTTTTCCACCCTGCATATTGAAGTTGTGAATTACTTTGGATATGTACTCACTTTGAGACAAGTATATGCATCTTTTACTTCTATCACAAGTAATGTGCATGCCAAGAATATGTTTGGCATCCCCGAAATCCTTCATATCAAATGTCTAACTCAACTTCTTTTTGAGAATTGACAAGCCATAAAAGGACTTCCCAGTAATCAACATATCATCAACATAAAGTATCAAGCATGTCAAGTTGACATTTGAGCATCTCTTTGTGTAGAGACAATGATCCTCATTGCTTTGAGAATAGCCTTGAGACTTCATAAAAGCATCAAACTTTTGGTACCATTGTCTAGGGGACTGTTTAAGTCCTCTTGACCACTAGAGAGAAGATTTCCTTGAAATCAACACCATGTTGTTTCTTAAAACCGTTTGCAACAAGTCATGCTTTATACTTTGGAGAAGCACTATCTGATATGAATTTCAGCTTACATACCCATTTACATGGTAAAGCTTTCCTGCCCTTTGGCAAAGGTACTAAATCCCAAGTACCATTCTTGTGAATAGAATCCAACTCACTCTTCATGGCACGCTTCCACTTTAAATGATCCTTTGTTTGCATAGCCTCTTTGTAGCAAGAAGGCTCATTGAAATCTGTTATCATAACAAAATCTAAACCTGGAACATATCTATCAGGTGGATGTGAGACACGTGCAAAACATCTCAATGGTTGCTGAACAAGAACACTTGTAGACTCATCTGATCGGACATTCTATCTTGAATGTCCCTATGTGCAACATTTTTATGCATGCTAACTAGAGGACTAGTATCCTCAAACACCACTCTTCTCACTTCAACCTCCTTATTGGGATGTTTATGCGTTTTAGACTCATTGAGTGACATCACTACTTCTGATCACTGACCGTGCTTCAAAATCCCATAAGAGATATCTAAATTTTCCTTCTCAACCATATCTAAGAAAAATGCATTCGTTTGACTTATGGTCCAAATTTTGTCTATGATTCTTTACGAATTCCTCTAGAAAAGGCTAGATTCATGTGAGATATACTCACCCCCACTATCTGAACATAAAGATTTGAGCTTAGTTCCTTTTTCCGTCTCACTTGAAGCAAGCCATTTTATGAAAGTAGGGAATACCTCATCCATCGATTTGATAAGATATACCCAAACTCTTCTAGTAGCATGATATATGAAAGTGACAAAGTAAAGATAACCACCTAATGACCTTGTGGGTGTAGGACCACACACATCTTTATGAACGAGATCTAAAGGCTAAATTAAAGAGTCAATGTGCATTCTATGCATATTTCTGGTTTGTTTTCCATATTGACAATGCTTACAAAATGAAGAATCAGAGAAAGACAACACAGGTAAGTAGCCAAAATGAGAAAGATTTTCCATTCCACTATGAGATATATGGCCCAAATGACCATGCCAAATACAAGCCATAGGCTATTCAATAATAGTTAACAAGTGTTCTTTCTATGATAGAAATAAAGGATAAAGTGAGCCAACTTTGCTTCCTTTTGCAATAACCATGTTTCCCTTTGATATGTGAAAGGACTGAGTGTTGATATATTTAGGTAGTGATGTGTGTGAACACTCTAGGACCGCCGGGGCACTTTTTTCCCTCTTTAGGAGGTTTTTTTCCCCCGGCTTGTATATACGCCTATTGCCCTAATGGGCTACTTATCTTTGTACATTCTCTAGTAATAGATTCAGTATTGTGTGTTTGTGCTCCAAGCTTCTTCTTCTTCCTTGTGCTATTCGCGTGCTTCTACAGACGTCTATCTCCAACAATTGGTATCAGAGCAGGTCGTCGCTGTTGGTGCAAATCAAGCCTTCACATTTGGCTTGCATCCTTGGAAGGAGGTCTCACATATAGCAAGAACCATAGAAACACTTGCCTATGTGTTATTACATTTTACTCATTGTAAAAGTCTATATGACTTGGCATTTACATGTAATCACTTTAATCACTTACCTACTTGATTGGATTCGTGGAAAAGTGGATGGTTTAGTAGAGAGAATATCTCCCTACTTTTAGAGGAGTGATTATAGGAGATTTGAATTTGAATTCAAAATCAAATCTCAACTCAACTTCTATAAAAAGATGTAATGCAAAAGTCGCGGGTACTTTAGCTCATATCTCGAGGCAATTCTGTATCAACATTTGAGTGTGTGAGGACTTCTTCATAGCCTACACCTCTGAGTACCATTTGGCAATGTTTATCATGTCAATGGGAATGTACATCAATGTGAATTAATACATATCATTACATTCATTATCTCTGTTTTCTCTGAGTCATCATCTCCAAGTCTGTCAACTTCAAAGGGGCATATCTCAGGATCTACTGAACCAAATCAAGTGATTCAAAGCTTGTTGGAACCAGCACAAAGTCATCTACATGCCTACAAAATTTGAAGATCATTGAATCAGCCATCTGGGATAAATTGCGCTCAAAGTGATCTCTGGTATCTTTCTGCAGAGCTCCTAAAAAGTCGGGAGTGTTCCTAACTTTGCTTAGTGATTTCTCTGAGTATAGTCTATCATTTTATCTCATTCCACTTGCAAATGGTAGCTTACTAAGCTAATAGAATATCTCTAGAAGGAATTTTGCCAATTGTAAGTTGCTGGTCATACTGAGTGAAAGACTGAGCAGGTATCATGACAAAAATAGAAAGTTTTTGAGCTTTGTGATTTTCAAACTTATCTGTTTTGATCAAGTCAGTACTCAAACTTTTTCCAAAGTACATATAGCATATTTTGGTATCATTTGGAAGCTCAAGGAGTCTACTAAGCATATCTGAAGCAAAGGAGGGCTGAAGCAAAGCAGGTCTAGCAGCTTCAACTCAATCTCTTGAGTGCATCCAACCATCTCTCCCAACAGTCGCTTCTTCTAGGGCACCGTCGACACTCCTCCGTTTGCAGTCTCAGATTCACATGAATTTTGGTGAGCATACTCAGGGTGTTTCTGAGATCAAAACAGATTCGCGTGGTGCCGAAATCACGATCTAAGCTCGTTTAGGCCTCCGAACGCACTATCACAGCGCTTGTGCATGCTATTTCGTCCTTTTGTGCCAAAGGTATATACTAGTTTTTGTTCGCCAGTTTAAGCATCTCAAAGTCTGCTACAGGTCTAGCAGAACTCGTCTGGGCAGTTCCGTTCAACTTTTTGAGATACAGTCAATTTTCTGCATCAAGGTATTTTAGTTACCGGCCATGGCTGAAAGCAGTGATGTATTCCGTATGTTGGCTGTTGAGGATAAGTTGGATGGTACCAACTACCCATTATGGGCTTATATGATGCGACATGTACTGGTTGCAAAAGGATTGTGGAACATTATGCAGGGTGTTGAAAGACATCCTGTTACACCTGTAACGACAGGTACTACAAATACAGGTGCTGGAGCTGATGAAGATGGTGTGGAAGATGATATTCCGCAGATTCCTTTTCGTGCTGCTGTTTCTGTTGCACCTACTGTAGAGCAGATTCGCTAGGATGGCAGAGATGCCTAGGCACATGCATTGATAGCTTTGTCTGTCAAACGTGCCATTATTCCTCACATTCGCTCTTGCAGAATAACAAAGGATGCTTGGGATACACTTACCACTTTGTACCAGGCTAGGAATGAGGCTCGTGTTGCTTACCTCCGAAAACAGTTGGAGAGTGAGCACATGAATGAAGGTGATTCTATGGACAATTTTCTCACAAAGATCAAAGACCTGAAGGAACAATTGATTTCTACTGATGAGGTTATACCAGATAGCTCACTTGTGCAGAGCGTTCTGAATGGTCTTCCTGATTCATATCAGAGTTTTGCCTCTACTCTTCGGTTGATGATGAAAGGCAATCCGAATGCCTTGTCATTTGAGGAATTAGTCTCTGTTCTCTTGCAGGAAGATCAGTCCAGGCAGAACAGGTCCATTATGCGTGTTGCAGATCAAGCTTTCCTGGCTAGTCAGAAGGGCAAAGGAAAATGGAGCTCTTCTACTAGTAAGCAGAAATCTGCAAATGCTGCACAATCGAAGAACTAGGATAAAGATGAGAAGAAATCAGAAAAGCAAAAATTGTTTTGCAAGTACTGTAAAGGAAATGATCATATCATAAAGAACTGTCCAAAACTGGCTGCTAAAGAGGCAAAGAAGAAAGAGGCTGGAATGGTTGTTGCAGAGGCCTCTACACCAAAAACAGAGTCTGCAAATCTTGTGTAGGAAGAAGAATGGGCGTTTACTACTGTCTGCAGTTTTGACCCATCTTCTCATGATCAGTGCATGTCTGACGTAGACTCAGATGTTTGGTACTTTGACAGTGGGGCGACCAAACATATTACCTCGCAATGCAGTTTCTTCTCTTCACTCGAGCCTGCCCCTACAGGGAATACTGTCACATGCGTCAATAACTCCTCTTATCCTGTTATGGGAGTTGGTAAGATCATTCTGACTACTGCTGATGGTAGTTCTTTCACTTTGTCAGATGCTTTATTTGTGCCAGGGATAAAAAAGAACCTGTTATTAGTTTCTGCATTAGCCAAGATTGGCTTGGTTGTGAAATTCGTTGATGACAGGTGTACAGTCCATGATCTCTCAAATGGCGATGTGATTATTGCTTCTGGCATTTTATGTCGTGGGCTGTATAAGCTCATAGACTATGAAAGATCTATGAATGATTCGGCATGTGCAGTTCATGATTCTCAGGCTATGTCAAATGCAAAGCTTTGGCATGCACGCTTTGGTCATCTGAATTTTGCTAGTTTGCTACGCCTGCAGAAATCTAAAATGGTGTCCTCTTTGCCCAAACTTGAGGCTCCTGGAAAACATGTTTGTGAAGGCTGTACTTTGGGCAAAATGCAGCGTTCTTCCTTTCCAAAAGATGGTTCAGTTCGGGCTACGCAGAAATTGCAGCTTGTACATAGTGATGTCTATGGTCCTATGCAGACACCCTCTTTTGAAATTACCTTTACTTTGTGAATTTCATTGATGATTTTTCCAGGCATGCATGGGTATATCCACTCAAAGCAAAGTCCAAAGTGTTCATGTGCTTCAAACAGTTTTTGGTTTTGGCTGAAAATCTATCAGCATGTAAAATGGGCACCCTCCGTTCTGATCGGGGGGGGAATATATGACTTCAGATTTTAATGCATTTTTGGCTGAACGTGGGATAAAACACCAGTGTACAGTGCCGTATACACCTCAATAGAATGGAGTTGCTGAACGAAAGAACAGGTCACTCATGGAGATGGCGAGGTGCATGGTCAAAAGTCAGGCTTTACCACATAGTTTCGGGCTTGAGGTTGTCATGTGTGGAGCATATGTACTGAACACTCCATATGAGGCTTGGCATGACCGCAAGCCATCTGTTGCTCATCTACGTGTTTTTGGTTGTTTGGCATATGCATTAGTGCCTGAACAACATCGCAGAAAATTGGATGATAAGGCAGTAAAATGTATTTTTGTTGGGTACAGTTCTGAAAGTAAAGGCTATCGTTTGTATCATCCACAGACTAAACACATTCTGGTTAGCCGTGATGTTGTCTTTGTGGAAGATGCTATTCAGCCATTACTTTCATGTACTAAGGAGACATCTGTTAGCTCCAAAGACATGTATGATACTTTGATGCCTCTTTTTACAGGTGGACAGTCTAGTGCTGGTCCTAATGAGGCAACTTCTCAGCCTTTGCAGGTTTGATATGATGATGCAGATCATTCCATTTGTGATGCAGATTTACATGATGCACTTATTGATGAGAGAGCTGATATTGAGCGCTAGTGCAGACTTTGCGTGACAGCAAATTAGATGCACCTTTGTCATATCATACTCGTTCAGGCTCTCATAGTGCCTCCTTTGCATCAGATTGCTATGCTATGGCTTCATCTAGTCTCTGTGATGAGAATGAGCCTGTTTCTTTTGATGAAGCACAAAATTCAGAAAATTGGATGGCTGCTATGCAATTTGAATATGATGCTATAATGAAGAATGGTACATGGTCTTTATGTGACTTGCCTCCTGGCAAAAAGGCCATTGGCAGTAAGTGGGTATACAAGCTGAAGCGTAAACCTGATGGTAAAATTGACAGGTATAAGGCTAGGCTTGTTGCAAAGGGTTATGCACAGGAAAGAGGCATTGATTTTGATGAGACCTTTGCACCTACATGCCGTATGACTACTGTTCGGAGCATTTGTGCGCTTGCAGCCCATCATGGTTGGAATGTACATCAGTTGGACATTAAAACAACATTTCTGAATGGTGACTTGCATGAAGAAGTGTATGTTTTTCAGCCCCGTGGATTTGTGCAGAAAGGGCATGAAAACCAGGTTTGCAGGTTAAAGAAGGCATTATATGGTTTAAAGCAAGCACCACGTGCTTGGTATGAGAAGATACATGCCTATCTGATTGCACATGGTTTTGAGAACAGTCCAACTGAAAGCACCTTATATGTTAAGCATGCTAATGATGTGCTTCTGATCATTGTTGTCTATGTTGATGACATGCTGCTCACTGGTCCTATTGAGACACATATTGCTGATTTTAAGGCTGATTTGCATGCCTCATTTGAGATGTCTGATTTGGGGCATTTGCATCACTATTTGGGCATTCAGTTTATGCACGTTGATGGTGGAATGGCTTTGTGTCAAACAAAATATATTGACATATTATTGCAGCGTTTTGGCCTTGAAGATTGTAAGCCTATTGCCACTCCTATGGAGACAGGTTTACGATTGAGTCTTCATGATGTTGGAGATGCATTTGATGATGTTCTCTATCAACAAGCTGTTGGATGCATGATTTACTTATGCATTACTCGGCCAGATATTCAGTTTGCTATCTCACAGATGAGCATGTTTATGCATTGCCGAGGAGTCACGCATTGGAAAGTGGTTAAGCGCATCTTTCGCTACTTGAGTGGTACTCGACTACTTGGGTTGTTTTATCCCAAGGGGGGATCACTACCTCCAGATTTGCATGCTTTTTCTGACTCAGATTGGGCTGGTTGCTATGACACTCGTGTGTCCACCAGTCGTTTTTGCTTCATGCTTGGTAGCTCATGTATATCTTGGTTGAGCAAGAAGCAGCCTACTGTGGCCACTTCCAGTTGTGAGGCTGAGTATAGGGCAGCTTTCACAGCGACTGTTGAGTGTGTGTGGCTCAGACGCCTTATGGTTGATTTGGGTGTTGGCCACTCTTCTGCCACCACCATCTTCACTGACAGTCAGAGCGCATTGGCAGTTGCGAGGAACCCTGTGTTCCATGCTCGCACTAAGCACATTGAGGTGCATTATCACTATGTCAAGGAGAGGTTCTCTCCTGGGGAGATCAGCTTGGCATATGTGCCCATGCAGGAGAACATTGCAGACCTTTTCACGAAGGCTCTGCCTAGGGAGAAGTTTGAAGCTTTCCACAAAGCTTTGGGATTACTTCCTTTTGTGGAGTGATTTCCACATAGCTTGGCACTTCCTTATACATGAGTGCCAGCTCTTTGTTCATCGCATCACTCCCAGGGGGGATTTGTTGATATATTTAGGTAGTGATGTGTGTGAACACTCTAGGACCGCCGGGGCACTTTTTTCCCTCTTTAGGAGGTTTTTTTCCCCCGGCTTGTATATACGCCTATTGCCCTAATGGGCTACTTATCTTTGTACATTCTCTAGTAATAGATTCAGTATTGTGTGTTTGTGCTCCAAGCTTCTTCTTCTTCCTTGTGCTGTTTGCGTGCTTCTGCAGACGTCTATCTCCAACACTGAGCATAGAAGAACACCTTGTAACCAAGGTCATCAAGTTGACCAACTGACATCAAACTATGTGATAACTCAGAAACATGGCATACATTATGCATAGTAAATTTTGAACCATCAATGAATTGCACAACCGCATCTCCAATCCTCACAATGTCACATTGGTAAGAGTCACAAAGTCGCATAGTACCAGGAGAATTTGATGCATAATTAGAGAGCCATTCTCTGTGTGGTGTCACATGGAAAGAAGCAACAAAATCTAGCAACCATGTGTGGGAAAGAGAATCAGCCATAAGAGCCTCAGTTGGCACAGTACTATCAAGTATCAACACATCAACATCATTAGAAATAACATAAATCTTTTCAATCTTCATAGTCAAAGTAGATGGTGCAGGTAACTGTTTAACATGGCCATCAACATTTTGTGCTTTCCATTTTTTTTCTTTTTCAACTGAGGGGCATGTTACGAATTATGGAATGTGTTGAAAAAGGAATTGTTGGAGTGTTAATTAATTAATTTATTAATGTTTTTTGGTGTTTTTGATATAGCAGCTAAAGGTTTGTGAGGATGTGAAAGGATAGACATCAAACATCCAATTTATAATTTATATAGTTTGTAAATAAAACCTTTTAGAGGGGATCTATTTTTAGAAATAGTTAGTAAAGTAATGGTTAGAATAAGGGTTGCTGTAAACCATGATTTTTGTTATTAAAACTAAAGGCTCTCTACAAAATAGACCAACTTTTAATTTCACGCATGCTTTTCGAAGTCGCTCTCATGTAACCACTATTTTTGAAATAATAAAAAATCCTATAGGTACATGCACTCTATGGACTGTTGAAAGAGAGTGCATGGGGGGACATTGCACCCAATACTGCGTTTTGTCTCATCTCCTTGCATATCTATTTCTCTCTATGTTTTCAACATTCACAACATCTGCGTGCATGTGAATTAAGATTCTGATAACAATGTTGCAGCAAGTGAGGCATGTAAGGAAGCATTGTGGCTTTCTCATCTTGTTTGTGATATGGATCTACCTTAGGAGGTGAGATATCACTTCATTAGAGATTGCTTAGCCAGTAAGCACATTATTCTCAAGAAGGCTCATACTCGAGATAATGTTGTAGATGCTTTGACTAAAGCTCTACCACAAGATAGCATGTCACTTGATGGGGATTACTTGATTCATGTTCTTACACAGTCATATTCTGGTCTAAGGCACATTATTTGCCTACCACACATTCTTGGTTCCTCATTTGTCAATAATGTCATTTGCTCTCTGGATTTATTCATTGGAAGCTACAGTCACTCATAATCTCCTAATTAGTATGTTTTTCTCCCATCTAGTATACATTTGCTCCCAACTAGTATACATTTTCTCTCTGGTTTTATTCATTGGAAACTACAAGCTAGTACACATTTGTTTTTTGGTTTTATTCATTGCAAGTCACATGCTACAAGTTGCAATCACTCATGAGTCATGATCGTGCTTAGTACACAATGCTTACTAGTATACATTCCATCGTCTAGCTAGTATACATTTTCTCTTTAGTTTTATTTAGTGGATGCTATAGGCTAAAGGTTTTAGTCACTAATGACGTTATCACTCTTGATTTTATGATCATGATCAATGCTCATTGCTTGTGTTGTGTAGTGAGTGTACACTAGGAGCTTGTGCTCAATGTTCATAAAGTATAGATGGAGCCTTGAGGCCTCTATGATACTCCTACAATTCTTGACATATCATCTAGTACAATTTATAGCCATGGAACTAAGCCTTCTATGCTTTTATGAGGACCATTGAGAGGTCACATACTAAAATTTTTTGGTCTTGACTCTTATAGATGTAGTCAAATGGCTAGGTTCCCTAAATGTGAGAAATTGGAGATCAATTACAATTAAATCATACCACATATATTCACCTATGTCCTACAGTGTATTGGTTACATTGTACACATTTAACTACATAAGGTTGTGAGTTTTTTAGCCAATTTCTTCAGCTTTTCGACTCCATTGTCCCAAAAAATTAAGTTTTTAAGCTTTTATATTTACATATACAATTGTTACCATTAGTGTCGATGTGAAAGGCCAAATGTCTAGCGAACACTTTTGTATATGCTCTTTAATAAAACATACAGTGGCTTGGTCAACCAGAGAGTATAAGTTTGATCGCATTTGTATGACCTAAGAAACTATGTTCGTGTTCTGTGTATTGTTTGTTTCTCTGTGTATTCTGTATACTTGTGTGGAGTCCTATGTGTAGCTGTGGAATTCTAGTTTCTACTCCAATGGTATAATCATGGAGCTCTTGAGAAGGAGACTGCACCATCGTGCATGACCATAGAAATACTTCACTAGTATTAGATCATTTTGATGCAAAATATTTGTTCTTGTGCAATGAACTGAGGACCCACCCACCCACCCAAGGCTTTTGACTAAGGTGGAGACCAAGGCATAGACCTTGGCATACCTTCTCGTCCAATTCATCGAGGTCACTGTTGGCACTGGGACTTCTCAAGAGGTCATTCATTGCAGTTTGTTCCCCCTTAGAGCTCGCTTGATCGACAGAGCTCTTGCTACTAAGCTACACCCTTGTGGTGCTTAAGGAAGGGGAAAGACAAAGGTTCGCATTACCTTGAACATGTTTTGGACCCTCAAAGCTTCATTATTTCTTTTCAAAGCCTATTTTGAAGCATTTTTGGGGTGATTTTGGGAGCCATTTTGGAGTACTTTAACACACAGTTCTCTTCACATAGGTTCAAGAACAAGAACAATGTTCTTTGTACTTCTAAAACAACAAATATTCAAATTTGGATATATGTTTTTAGCCACAGTAGTAAATATATATGTTTCTCGAGGGTTTATAGTTGTGGTGGGAGCAGTTACCACAAGTTTATGCAGGTTTTTTTAGCTTGAAGGACATAGTTGACAGACACTTACAAGTGTTTTTGTCTAGTTTTTAGGCTATGAGTTCATGCTTTCAGTGCCTTTTTATTGCATATATTGAGCACATACACAATATGTATGCTTCTGTGGATGCCGCTTATGTATGTCCATGTGGTCATTGATAGAGTGATTATGTCTTTTTTTCATAAAGCCTTTTATGTTTCTTAAAGAGGGTCTTGGTGAGATTTTCTTAATTGGGATACACCTATAAGTCAGGGTATCTTTGGTGATGCAAGTGGAAGTCTTAGCCAACCTCTCCATTGGAGATGATTGTTCATAGGTGCTCAATAAGCCTAGTTGGCTTCTTTTGGCTAACTCATTATATGTAGTGGAGTCAGTGATTCACTATGAAGGTTTCCATGTCCTTACTTGTAATTTTATGAGATTTTCATACTTGTTATATGCTCATTTTGCGGAGGAGGATTTGGCCAAATGTTTTTGAAATTTCTTAGTTTTGGAACTATACAACGGTTGATTGACTCCTTGATACATTTATTGAATTGAGCACATCACTCTCACATAATCCTTTTGGTTGGTCATTATATTTCATTAATCCATATTTATGGTGAGACTATTGATTTTTCCAAAAATTAAAAAATTGATCATCCTTTCTTAAGCCGTAGTGGTGCTTGGACTATGCTAGATCCACTTTCATTCTACTTAGTTCTCTATCATCATTGCATCAAAGATCGCAGGCACATCTAGTGGATCTGGGTCTAGTTCCTACGTTCCCAAGAGGAGTTATAACTTGCAAGGCAAAGACCATTTTGAGATGCAAAAATTTGGGGGTACAAACTTTGTTTTATGGAGAATCAGATTATAGAAGTGTTGATTCAGAGGAGATAGTGGAAGCTAGTAAATGGAATCTCAAAGAAGCCTATTGATATGGATGATGATGATGATGATGATAGGGATGAGTTACATGAACTGATGAGACCTACCATTCGATTGCACCTGTAGATAATGCTTACTTTACAATATTGGTTGGTGAAAGGGCAGAGGGGCTTTGCAAGAAGTTATGCAATACATATGAAAAAGAAACTTCATCGAATAAAGTTTATCTGATGAGAAAGTTATATGAACTTCCAATGAAGGACACAAATAGTGTTGCTACTCATCTAAATGGTTTTCATGTTATATTCTCCCAAATATAGGCTCAAAAAATGGACATGGATAAGGAAATGAAAGAAATATTGTTGTTATGCACCTTGCCATAATCATGGGATTCATTTTACAAAGCTATTAGCAGTAGTGCATCTAGTGGTAAACTAGTCTATGATGACATACGTGGAGCACTCTTGAGTAAGGAGATTTGTAGAAAATATATGGTTGGCACTCAGAGTGGGATGCATATAACCTTCCTTATTCTTAACAAGGAAATAATCGGCAATGTGGCAGGAGTAAGAGCAAGGAAAAGAATGGTCATTAGAATAGAACTAAATCAAGGAAGAGGGATATCGAATGCCATTATTGTCATAAGAAATGACACATGAAGAAAGAGTTCTATGTGTTAAAGAATGCTAAAGGTAAAGGGCAAAATGTTGATGGTCATGTTAAATAACTACTTTCACCATCTACTCTGACTATGAAGATTGAAGAAATCAATGTTTTTTGTGATGATGCTAATTTTTGACACTTGAGAGTACTATGCCTACTAAGGCTCTTAGGGATGATTCTCTGTCCCACACGTGGCTACTAGATTCTGGTGCTTCTTTCCATGTGATACCACATAGAGAATGGTTCTCTAATTATGCAACAAAGTCTCCTGGTACTATGAGACTTGGTGACTCTTACTAATGTGACATTGTTGGGATTGGACATGTGGTTGTGCAATTATACATTACATGAATTCAGCCTTTGTTGTTAGTCTAAAAGAATTTGTAGAGCGTTAAACGCTCCTTACACCCTAGTATAGAATGATGTAGCTAAAAGGATGAATAGAACTATTCAGGATAAAGTAGTTTCTATGCTGCATCATGCAAACCTTTCACAAGGCTTTTGGGTAGAAGCAATATTAAGTGCACTTCACATGATTAACCTTTCACGTAGTACTCCCAAAGGTCTGAAAGTGGCACACAAGTTATGGACAAGGAAGCCACCATATTATGATCATCTTTGAGTTTTTGGGTGTGAAGCATATGTTCATATACCTAAGAATCTTAGACAAATGCTGGACGATAAGTCAAAGAAACGTATTTCTCTTGGAGATGATCGAGAAGGACAATTTGGATATTGCTTGTAGGATCCTAAAACAGGGTTAGTGATCAAAAGTAATAATGTCATCTTCAATGATTTTAAGATGCATAAACAACCCATTAAGGAGGTTGAAGTGAGAAGAGTGGTGTTTGAGGATACTATTCCTCCAATTTGGATGCATAAAAATGTTGCAAATCGGGATGGTAAAATAAATGTCCAAACAAATTAGTATGCAATTGTTCTTGTATAGCAATCATTGAGACTCTCTACATGTGTCTCGCATCCACCTAATAGATATGTTCCAAGTTTGGATTTTGTTATGCTAATAGATGCTAGTGAGCCTTGTTGCTACAAAGAGGCTATGCAGATAGAAGATCATGTCAAGTGGGAGCATGTCATGAGGAGTGAATCGGATTCTATTCACAAGAATGGCACTTGGGATTTAGTACCTTTGCCAAAGGGGAAGAAATCTTTACCATGTAAGTGGGTATATAAGCTGAAATTCACATCAAATATTGCTTCTCCAAAGCATAAAGCATGGCTTGTTGCAAAAGTTTTTAAGCAACAAGATGGCATTGATTTGAAGGAAATATTCTCTCCAATAGTCAAGATGACTACCTTGCACATGTTGCTTGGATTCATTATAGTGGAGGATTTAGAGCTAGTTCAAATGGATTTGAAAACTGCTTTCCTACATGGAGACCTTACAAATGAGATCTATATGGAGAAACTAGAGGGTTATCTAGTTCCTAGCAAAGAAATTCTAGTTTGTAAGGTCAAGAAGAGCTTATATGGAATTAAATAGTCCCCTAGACAATGGTACCAAAAATCTGATGCTTTTATGAAGTCTCAAGCCTATTCTTGAAGTAATGAAGATCACTGTCTCTACACAAAGAGATGCTCAAATGGCAACTTGATATGCTTGATACTTTATGTCGATGATATGTTGATTGTTGGGAAGTCCTCTTATGAATTTTCAATTCTCAAAAAGAATTTGAGTCAGATATTTGATAAAAAGGATTTGGGTGAACAATATACTTCAGAGGTTCAATATGCAGGGTGGTAAGGCATTGAGTACACCTTTACCCACATATGTGAAATTGTGTAAGTATGATTTCCCAAAATCAAATGAGGAAAAGGAATTCATGACCAAAGTTCCTTACGAGTTGTTGGAGGAGATGGTGGATAATCACAAGAGATGAATTGGTATAGCTAAATCCTGCTTCACACCTGCTAAAAATGATGGCTAGAGAGTGTTGTGGGCCTCTTTAGCTAGCTAATAAGCATGAATAATCACATATGTTTCTTGAAAGATGATCCACTAACTGTAGGATCAAAACAGATATGATAGAAGATAGTGCAAGATAAAAAAACTTGCTATTTTGGTTGATACACATGTTCGATGTTTTGAATCATTCTCTGCGTATAGCAACAATTGACTAAATTCTTTTTGGGGAACTCTAATTATCTTAACAAGCTAACAATCATGATTGATATCATAAAAAATGATGGACTATATGTAGTGAAATGTGTTTAGCAAATCAACCTAGCATCCTGACATTTTTGGGCCTTGATAGTTAACAGACCAGTGAGCAAAGATGGATTAATATCTGATGATCATGAGAATCATTTTTAATGAAATTTTGTAGAATTAAAGTAGACACTATGCCAAATATATCATGCTTTAAATCATGGGAAATGATCAATTATACACAGAGAAAAAGTTCTGACAAGATCACTATTCTGATCGAGTTATGATAGAGAAACTAAAATGAGAAGTAATGATCATGTATGTATTAAATCATGTAAAAGTACAATGTCATAGCAATCAAATATTGCTCAATGTGTGAGAGGTGAATGAGATATGATGTGAGCTCTCACTTCACAAAGAATAATGATCAAGAATGATTTCATAGGCTCGAGATACACGCGGATCATTTAGATTCTCTTTTTATAGTTATTGTTGGAGCCAAAAGATTTGAATTCAAATTCAAATCTCTACCTAAAGTGAATGCTAAAGTATAGGACCAATTCTCTCTTGACTCAACTATGAAATGATACATGCTCTTGTGCTTCCTAACTCCTCATGAGTATATTTCACTTTTACAAAAGTAATTGCCATTAAGTTAAGCGTAAGTGAGATAATCAAGTATGTTTGGGCTTAAGTTATACCATTAAGTTAAGCATAAGTGAGATAATCAAGTATGTAGTCTTGGCCTTAATTGCACCAACAGCTCCTGCCGCATAAGTTAAGCAGAAAAAATACATCTTTATATCTATGTGAGAGGTGAAGGGATAGAATAACCCTTCAGTCATTGTACCTTTTAGATACTTAAGAACCCTCTTTGCAACTTCCATATGAGGCTTCCTTGGTGCATGCATAAGCTGACTCAATGTACTTACTACATAGGCAATGTCTACTCTTGTTAGAGTAGCATAATTAAGACTACCCAGAAGTTGTTGATAACTTGTAACATCATCAAGTAGTTCACCTTCATGTGAACTTAGCTTATGGTTGAGCTCCATAGGGATACCTGCAACTTTAGTGTTCTCCATCTTAAACTTTACCAACATATCATGTATGTACTTCCTTTGTGTGATGAATATACCTGAATCTATATACACAAGTTCTAAGCCAAGAAAGTAGGTTAATAACCCTAGATCACTGATTTTGAATTCCTTCATTAATTGAGCCTTGACCTGTTTAATTCCATTAGAATCATTCCCTGTAATAATGATGTAATCTACATAGACACATCAAAACATAGAAGATAATGGGATTTCTCAAAACCTACTAACTGAAAATGGGAGCACCTATTCACCCCCCACCCATTGGATATCATGTGGTCCTCTCAAATAAGACTTCTT
The DNA here is from genome assembly GCA_020310875.1 of Ceratopteris richardii. NCBI lineage: Eukaryota > Viridiplantae > Streptophyta > Polypodiopsida > Polypodiales > Pteridaceae > Ceratopteris > Ceratopteris richardii. The sequence continues at coordinate 94,720,633 of CM035436.1, forward strand.
AATGGAAATACAAAGTACAATGAAACCAAGGATCTGGAAAGAGTTGTCAGAATACAATGTTTAAGATTTTGTAGGAAGTTTAAGATAATTCCTTCAAGTGATAAGAGATTATTACTTTCTAGAATATTGTTTGTGAACTATTACATGAAACCTACCCAATGGATGTTTAGCAAACAAATAATACATCTTCTTTATTACTTGAGGAAAGAACATTCATAAGATGTATTTCTTCAAGAATGATTTCAAGGCTCTTCATTCAATGAGCATGGGAGTTATCAAGATATAGGATGCACTAGGATGTAGGCAATATCTTCAACACTCACTTATTAAACCTAATTTCAAAAGATGGAAAAACATTTATGGATACCTTCTACATCTATGAGGGTAAAATTTGGCTAGAGTCCAAGATCTAGATCAAAAGAGGGTAGAAGTCCAAATCAGCACACATGAGTGCTAGAAGAAGCATAGAGTTCCTTCTTCTTCATCATAGTTTCATTTCATTCTTCCCATGTTTTTATATGACTCATCTTATTGTCTCTAGATTTATTACTTCAACACCAAGGTTCAACCTTGGGCTATATCATTAAAATTTTTCCTAGAATAGAATTAGAATTCTCTGTTTATGAACAAGGATGGCTAAGTCAACTAATTTATTCAATGTATGTTTCAACATGTATAAATGATAATGAGATAGATAGAGATAGAGAGAGAGAGAGAGAGAGAAACAGAGAGAGAGGGAGGGAGAGAATTTGAGAGAGAAAGAAAGACAAGGAACGAGGGCATATATAACATAAAATGTTTTCATCTAGCTTATATACTTGGCATTTCTCTTGTTGCAAATACCACACTTCCATGCTTCTCATCTCTCTCTATTTTCACACCATAATCCTCGTCATTTTCACATACTTCATATCCTCATGCTATTTTTGTTCTTATTGAGATGATTGTTTTTCTGTTGGTGCTTGTGTTGGTCCTCTTGCTAGCACTATTGTTTTTTTTTTTTCATTTCGTGCTATTCTTGTTCAACCCGCCCTATTGTTAGTCCTCCCCATGATCTTTCTCTACCTCATCTTCCCCATGTTCATCATCTCCAACACTTTCATCTTCCTAACCTCATCCTTCTCCTCATGCTTATTATTTCCCTTGTTTTCACAAAACTATCATACATAAACATGTGTAGAAGGATACATACATAAGCATATACCACAAAACTATCATAGTCATAAACATGCCATAAAGGTGCCATAACCATAACCATAACAATATGATCCATAACCATACACCTTCGATAAACATATTTCTACCATAAAAATAACCATAATCCACAATCATTATTGGTGTAATGGAAAAATAATTAGTTTACATCTCATGAATAAACAACCCACATGTGGGATTCCATATTTGAATTCATATGAAACCCATACGATCAAGGTGATGGCAATGCTACAGAAAAGGGTAGGCAAGATGAAAGTGAGTATTATAAAAGGAAAAGAAATGGTGCAAACAAGGTTATTCAAGATAAAGGTGGTCATGGAAACAAATTATGAGTTCCAAAGATGATCACAACGAGCATTATGAAGCTCCAATCCCTTCGAATATAATATATCCAAAGCATCAACAAGGATGCAATAAAACAAAGCTATACTTAAAAATGAGTCACTAGAGAGCCAAAGTGCAAGAAATAGAGATACCATTTAGAAAGAAGCACAAGTGGAAGAACATATGAAAGTTTTTATCATTCAAGTAAACTAGTATCTAGATGAGAAAGAAGACACTCAAAAACATGAAATTGAACCAAATTTTCAATACTATTTTGATAGTATAATGAAAGTAAAGAAGACTCTTCAAGAGACTAGAGGACAACTACAATCGGCTAAAAGAAAAGTAAGATATGTACCATCAAATAAAAAATAAACATCACTAAAACTGTTCCTTTCACAACCATGATTCACAAAACAATTATGATAAGTAGTATTAGCATAATCCATAATTTGTTTTTAAGTATTAGAGGTTTAATTGATTGAGGTAGCTAGTCACTTGGATGAAAAACTACCATATGGTTTAAATAATGCTATTAAAAAAACTTAAGAGTACTCACACTTATTAGAGATACAAAAGATGTGGACCTAAATAGATTCGAAGGGAGCAACAAAATTGCATTTTCTTGTAGTTATGGTTGAATATGGACCAAGACGAAGGGTCACACATTATCTTCTTGAAATTATGGTTATTCTCGAGTTTCTCAAGAATAGTCTCATGTACACCCTATTAGACACATTCCAAGATAGTGGAATTTTCTAAGCCTAAGATTCGTATATTCCATCTATGAGCGTCGATGAGTAAATGTGTACTTAAAATTATTGAATCGTGATTCAAGATGCCAATTGATGTCTTCTTTCTAGTGCATTAGTATATCCATTATTAAAAACCAAGGCAATGAAAGATAAACTTATGAAACTATAACGTAAGAATAAGAATGAGAATGCTAGAGCCACTTCTTTGCAAAATGCAACACAATCCATCAGTTCTTTTTAAGTGTTAGGGATTCAGTTGATTGGGATAGGTTGGTATTTGGATCCAAAACTACGACATTGTTTTGGATCCAAAACTTACCTTGCAAACTTAAAGAATATCTCTCTACTTTAAAATGGGTAGTACAATGGAAAGATTAGTACATTGCATATCTTGAATAAGTTCATGTTCTTTTGTTCCAAGATTTCATGAAAGTTAAAATGTCATATAATCATTTTTCACTATGATTAACCAAATCATAGTGCCAAGGATCAAGGGTAGCAAAAGCACCATTACATGGTAGGACTTAGAAAAGGCATTTGATGTGGGACATGATATAAGGGGGGCCTTTTCCCTATGTCATCAATATTTTGACTTGCCAAAAGTCCAATGCAACACTATTCCTTAAACACCATACTCCCTTGCATGCCATAGAGTGTCTATAACAAGAACACTCTAAACATGACACAATGGATTGCAAATCACCTTGCATCCTTTTCCACAAGATTCAATTGGAAAAAATGCATGCTTCATGGCACAAAAGCATTGACAAGGATCATGTATAGAGTCCTTGTTGTGGATGTTACATTCCCTTCTACTTATGGTATAAGGTGATTCTAGGAGTTTCTTAAGAAACCAAAGATGATAACACCAAGCATTATGAAGCTCCAACCCATTCCGCTATAATAGATTCCAAAGCATAAGCAAGGATGCAAGAAACTATAGATATAGTTAAAAATGAATCACCAGAGAGCCTTTTCAAAAAGGAATGAAGAACAAAAGGATGAATTGATTCCTTTGCAAAAGCCACACACATCTCTAAAGCGAATGCTGCAATGATGAAGCCCAAGGGGAGGCAACAATTGCTTCATAGCAAAACCCATCCTTGGCTACAAACCCATCCTTGCCTACAACAACAAAACTCAAAATCTTGGAGTTAGTGGCTACTACTATAAGTGTGGATAATGAAGAAGAACAGATAGATATGAGAGATCCATTAGAAAAGGCCACAAAATTTATCAAGAAAGTAAAAAACAAATCAACGTGCCAACTCCACTCATATAAGTAATCTATGTAAAATATTCAGAGATTGATTTCGCACAACAACCACTCATATGCAAGTGTAAGTAGTAGCTCCATCATCAATGCCATCACCTCAACCATTATCCCTTCATACCACTTCTGATATGTATGAATCTACCATAGATGATAATGTCTCACAAGCTATTGTGATAGTACTCACCAAAACATCACACAAAATCCATTCCAATCACACCCATAGCTTCCACTACTTTGTTAACCGCTCTACATGTCACCTTTGAGATCAAGATGACCAACATACTAAATACACTTGCATTCTTTTGTCTCACACATTTCCATCGACATATTTTTAGAGCATCGAATTTTCCTTCATTACCTTATCTTTTCATGTCTCATTCACAAGCATGTTGTCCACCATCACACAATGACTTAGTGTTTATTTTCCTCATACTTCCACTTCCAAAACCTCTACCTCTGCCTCTTCCTCTACCAGAGTAGAATACCTGCTTAGAACTAGATTTTCCTTGTGAGTATTAATCCTCACCAAGATTCTTTTCTTCAATAATCAACATAGATACCAAATCAACAAAATTCAAAATATTTTCCCTGGTCTGTATAGAAGTTTTGAACTGCTTATATGCAGATTCAAAACCACGAAGACACACTTCCACCTTATCATCATCATCTACATTCTTGCCAATAGATGCAAGTGACTCACATATGCTTTTGATTATCAAGGTGTATTCAATTACCGACATGCTCTTCTTCTCCAATGTATGCAGGTCGTTCTTGAGTTGCAATTTCTGTGCCTTTGTATTATTCTCATACAATGTGACCCAATTGTTCCAAGCCTCTTTTGGAGTCTTGGCATCCTGTATGTGTCCAATCATGCTATCCTGTATGCTAACAGATAGCCAGTACATTACCTTTTGTGCTCCTTGATTCCATTCCTCATATGCTTTTAACTGATCTACAGTCCGATTCCTTTCTAGTAACTACAGAGCATTTTCATTCTCTCCTTCAATGTACTTCTAGTAGCCTTTTCCCATCAGGAAATTGGTCATTCTGAATCTCCAAGCATGGAAGTTGTTCTTATCCAGCTTATTGCTCATAAGCTGACTCATTCCATCTGTGTTTGCCATTTCTGTAGCAATTCACAACACTAGAAAGCACTACAAGCAACACTTCTGCTTGAACACTATCGCACTATGACATGACAGTTCGATCTCATAAAAACATAGTTTTCGTGTATCAATAGTACATGGAATCAATTGAAATTCTGGATCTAGAATATATGAGTGTTGGCAAACACAACACGTTATAGTTTCTAAAACTGATCTATTTTGTTGTGGGCCCCACCTTGGGGGCTTGAAATGGAGGTCGAGATGGCTCCAAAACTTTGATCTGACAAAAATAGGTGACCTTAAAAGGATAACTTTCGAAAATATTTTGTGGTCTTCTACCTTCACGTCGATTTTTGTAGCAAATGGAGGTCATTTGTGAATCATGTTTTCTCCACGCCTTATCGTGTACTCTTCACTATTGCCTTCTCCACAAGCTCTCTACAGCCACTCTGGCTCTGATACCATGTCACGAGGAAGGAGATAAGGAAGAGAGCTCAGATACACACTCTCACTCTCAAGGAGAAGCACACACATAGATTGAGGCAAGGAAGAATGATCTTCTTCTTCTTCTTCTTCTTCTTCTTCTATTGCATAAAAAGGAATGTACAAGAATGACCTAAAAAAAAAGAATACAACAAGTGCAAAATATAAAGATCAGTACATAAGGAAAAACCTAATGTCCGCAAATGAGTGAGCTGGCAAGGAAAAAATGTGCCATCACTCTCGGTAGATAAATCTAACAAAGCTCAATGAAGTATCCCTGACATATACCGACATGACCACTAATACATGTCAGAGAAACAAAAAACTTGTACGTGTCATCCTGGATCATCACATGTTGAGCTTGATTTTCTTTATGATGTGAGGAAAGAACATTCATAAGATGTACTTCTTCAAGAAGGATTTCAAAGCTCTTCATTCAATAAGCAAGGGAGTCCTCAAGTTATAGGATGCACTAGGATGTAGGCAATATCTTCAACACTCACTTAGTAAAATTGATTTCCAAAGGTGGAAAAAAACTATGGATACCTTGTACATCTGTGATGGTAAAATTTGGATAGAGTCCAAGGTCTAGATTGAAAGAGGGTAGAAGTACAAATCAGCACATATGAGTGCTAGAAGAAGCACAAAGCTCCCAATGATACATAAAATTTTGTGCAAAGGTAGTCTTTAGGTACCCAATGAAATCAATGATCTGTAAAACATGGTGAAGAGGTAGTCTTTAGGCACGCAAGGTGTGTGTGTGTGTATGAGAGAGAGAGAGGGAGAGAAAGAAAATCACATTGCATACCTTTCTAGGATTTCACACATAGGCAGTATACTCAATACAACATTATGCAACAAGATACTTAAAGATATGTGTGCTATGACACTAGTGTTTAAGCCTATGTGTCTTGAGAATAGTTATTAACTACATGCATGTTGTAGAGTGTTGCTTTCACCTTGCTATCATTATGCCATGTTTACAACCCACAACAACATCACCTTCCCTTTGCCAAACCCAACTAGTACAATCAGCATAACGACTACCCTGTCTAGAATGGATTTGGAAAAACACACTACTCAGATGATGATGATAATGATCAATAAGCTTAGAACTCCATGCCATGTGGACCCAAACTAGAAAAACTAATTCATAGAAAGTGAAAATACTTGTACGCTTACACTTTCCAAACAAACCCTTCATATAATGCATTATAATTTTCTAACACATAGAAACCACTTTACATATTTTCGCATGAATCACCACATCTCAGTTAGAGAACTCGGCATGATTAATAGAACATCTCCAAAATAATGGAACATTAAGGAACAATTTTATGAAGATAGTATCCTTGCAGTTCACATATGTTGCATGGTCCTTGTATACAACAAGTTGGACACGTTTTGGATGGAAAAGCTGAAATATATAGCAACAGTTTACTTCACATGTAAAATAAAAGATCTAATCATACATGTAAAGAACTAGTTAAAATTCATACAAGTCTAAGTTTAAGAAATTACTTCAAGGTGAGAAAATAATGACTTCTTATCATCCGATTTCAGCTTTAAAGCATTAACTACACAAAAGAATCCAAGCCATTTAAAGATTTCTATTTGGAGGGGGATTTTCTTATTTAATCTTGTCATCGATTATCAATTGCCTCATTAGATAGACAAAGAAAGAATAAACATTCTTGAGTTTTAGTGAGTGAGTTTCTATGTGTATGTGAATGAGAGAGAGAGAATTAGAGGATAGTAAATGTATGTAAGTATGTATGTATGTATGCATGTAAGTAAGTAAGTAAGTATGTATGTATGTATGTATATATATATATATATATATATATATATATATATATATATATATATATATATATATATATATATATATATATATATAATATAAATACTTGAAAAAGTAGGGTTTTAACTGATATATGGTAATGCACACACACACATTCATGCACACACACACATATAGGACACTACTTAAAAACACACAGAGACACAAAGAGATATATATAGCAATGTTTATGCAAACATTTATATATATATATATATATATATATATATATATATATATATATATATATATATATATATATATATATATATATATATATATACACATATATATATATATATGTATATATATATATATATATATATATATATATATATATATATATATATATATATATATATATATATATATATGTGTGTGTGTGTGTGTGTGTGTGTGTGTGTGGAAGCATTCATGTATGTATGTATATGTATGTATGTATATATATATATATCTATATATATATATATATATATATATATATATATATATATATATATATATATATATATATATATATATATATATATATATATATATATATATATATATATATATATATAGCAATACATATATAACATGAGAATCAAACTTAAGTTTGAGTCTTTTTTGTCATATGCTACGAGGCTCAAACTTTGGTTCGAGTCGTTAAGCCACTGAGAGGAGTAGTGTCTCTAAGTCAAATCTACCTCAAGGTTTGATCGAAAGAGGTTGGATCTTAAGTTTGAGCCTCTTAGCTTTTCCATCCAAAAGTCTACGATGCTCAAACTTAAGTTGATTCAGAGTTTGAGCCTCTTTGCTCGTTGACCGAAAAGAGTAGAGGCTCAAAGTTAAGTTCAAGCCTCTCAATGAAATTAAGTTGCAATCTTTTTGGTCATATGTTATGAGGCTCAAACTTAAGTTCGAGGCTCTCAATGATTTATTTTTTAATCTTTTTTGTCATATGCTATGAATTGTGAACTTAAGTTTTAGACTCACAATTAACATAAGTTGTAATACTTCTGATCATATGCTACTAGGCTCAAACTTACGTCCGATCCTTCAACTGTTTCCACGTAGAAGAGTAATGTGTCTAATTCAAATTGAATCCTCTTAAGTTAAATATACTTTGAGCTTTCATCAAAAGAGGCTCGAACTCAAGTTCAAGACTCTTAGCTCTTCCTTCTAAAAGACTAGAGGGTTGAATTTAAGTGTGCACCTTTGAATCAAAGTAAGTCTAAGTTTTTTTGGTCATCTGTGACAAAGTACAAACTTATGTTTGAGCTTAGAACCCTGTCAGCTTTTCCATCAAAAAGAGTAGTCTCTCTATGTTAAATATACGTTGCGCTTTGATTGCAAGAGGCTCAAAATTAACTTTGAGCCTCTTAGTTTTTCCTTCCAAAAGTCTAAGAGGCTCAAAATTATGTTCAACCTCTTAGCTCTTCAACCCAATAGATTATAGGCGGGAACTTAAGTTTGAGCCTATCAATGAAATTAAATTTATTCTTCTTGATCATATGCAACGAGGCTAGAACTTACGTTCGAGCCTCTTAATAATCTTAAGTTTGTTTCTTTTTTGTCATATGCTACTAGGCTCAAACTTAAGTCCGAGACTTGAACCGTTTCCACCTAGAAGAGCAGTGTGTTGAACTCAAATTTGATCTTCTTATGTTAAATCTACTTTGAGATTTGATTGAAAGATGCTCAAACTTATGCTCAAGCTTCTTAGCTCTTCCTTTCAAAAGAGTAGAGGCTGGAACTTCAGTTTTAGCCTCTAAATTAAAGTAAGTTTGAGTATTTTCGATCATATGCAATGAGGCTAGAACTTAATTTCAAGCCTCTCAATCAGCTTAAGTTTGAGTTTCAACCTCTCAATCAATGTAAGTTTGAGTCTTCTTGGTCATATGTTACGAGACTTGAACTTAAGTTCAAGCCTCTTAGCTTTTCCACCCAAAAGAGTAGTCTCTCTAAATCAAATCTACCTTGGAGATTTGATCGAAAGAGGCTCGAACGTAAGTTCGAGCTTCTTAGCTCTTTCATCCAAAAGGGTAAGAGTCTCCAACTTAAGTTGGAGCCTCTTATCTCTTCCACCCAAAAGAGTAGAGGCTCAAACTTAATTTTAAGCCTCTCAATGAAATCAAATTTTGGTCTTTTTGGTCATATGCAATGAGGCTTAAAGTTAAGTTTGAACTTCTTAATCATCTTAAGTTTGAGTCTTTTTGGTCATATGCTATGAATCTTAAACTTAAGTTTGAGCCTCTCAATCCACTTTAATTTGAATCTCTTTGGTCATATGCTACTAAGATTAAACTTAATTTTGAGCCTTCAACCATTTCCACTCAAAATATTAGTGTGTCTAACTCAGATTTTAACCTCTTAATTTAAATGTACTTTATGCTCTGATCCAAAAACACTCCAACTTTAATTCGATGCTCTTGACTCTTCCTCCCAAAAGACTAGAGGCTCAAGCTTAAGTGTGAGACTCTGAATCAAACTAAGTCTGAGTCTTTTTGGTCATATGCAATGAGTCTTGAACTTAATTTTGAGCCTTTCAATTAATGTAAGTTTGAGTTTAAACCTCTCAATCAACTTAAGTTTGAATCTTTTTGTTCATATGCTAAACTTCTCAAACTTAATCTCGAGCCTCTCAACTTTTTCCACCCAAAAGAGTAGTCTCTCTAAGTCAATTCTACCTTGAGGTTTGGTCGAAAGAGGCTCAATTTTAAGTTTGAGCCTCTTAGCTTTTCCATCTAAAAGGATAAGTGGCTCAAATGTAAGTTTGAGCCTTTTAACTCTTCCACCCAAAGAGTAGAAGCTCAAAGTTATGTTCAAGTCTCTCAATGAAGTTAAATATCAGTCTTTTGGTCATATGCAACGAGGATTGAACTTAATTTTGAGCCTCTCAATCATCTTAAGTTTGAGTCTTTTGGTTCATATGCTACAAAGATTGAACATAAGTTCAAACCTCTCAATCAACCCAAAAGAGTAGTGTATCCAACTCAAATTTGATAATCTTAAATTAAATCTACCTTGGGGTTCGATTAAAATAGGCTCGAGCTTAAGTTCTAGCCTCTTAGCTCTTCCTCCCAAAAGAGTTGAAGCTTGAACTTAAGTTTGAGCCTCTTAGCTCTTCCTCCCAAAAGAGTTGAAGCTTGAACTTAAGTTCGATCCTCTCAATCAAAGTTACTATGATTCTTTTTTGTCGTATGTGATGATAATTGAACTTAAGTTTGAACCTTTCAATTAAATTAACTTTAAGTTTCAAAATCTCAATCAACCTATGTTTGAGTCTTTTTGATCATACACTATGTGGCTCGGACCTAAGTTTGCACCTCCCATCTTTTCCACCCAAAAGAGTAGTGTCTCTAAGTCAAATGTACCTTGTGATTTGATGGAAAGAGGCTCAAACTTAAGTTCAAGCCTCTTAGTTTTTCCATCGAAAAGGCTAAGAGGCTCGAACTTAAGCTTGAGCCTCTTAGCTCTTCGACCCAAAAGAGTAGAGGCTCAAACTTAAGTTGGACCCTCAATGAAATTATATTTCAAAATTTTTGGTCATATGCTACGAGGTTCAAGCTTAAGTTTGAGCCTCTCAATCATCTTAACTTTGAGTCTTTTTGTTCATATGTTAGGAAGCTCACACTTAAGTTTGAACCTCTCAATCAACTTAAGTTTGAATCTTTTTGGTTATATGCTACTAGGCTTGAACTATAGCTTGAGCCTTCAATCACTTCCACCCAAAAGAGTAGTACCTCTAACTCAAATTTGATCCTTTGAAATTAACTGTACTTTGATCTTTGATCAAAAGAGGCTCAAACTTAAGTTTAAACTTCTTAGCTCTTCCTTCCAAAACATTAGAGGCTCAAACTTAAGTTCAAGCCTCAAGTTTGAGCCTCTCAATTCTTCCACCCAAACGAGTAGAGGCTCAAACTTAAATTCGATGATCTCAATGAAATTAGATTTTAGACTGTTTGTTCATATGCAATGAGGCTCAACCGTAAGTTCAATCCTCTCAATCATTTTAAATTTGAGAGGAGACTTGAGCTTAAGTTCAAGCCTCTAAATTAACTTATGTTTGAGCCTTCAATTTTGAACCTGTTAAGTGAAACTTATCTTGAGGTTTGATGGAAGGAGCTCCAACGTAAGTATGACTCTCATAGTTCTTCCTTCCAAAAGCATAGAGGCTGGAACTTAAGTTTGAGCCTCTCAATCAAAGTAGTAAGAGGCATTTTGGTCATATGTGATGAGGCTTGAACTTAAGTTTGAACCTCTCAATTAACTTAATTTTGAATTTCAAACTCTTAATCAACTTAAGTTTGAGTAGTTTTGGTCATATGCTATGAGGCTTGAACTTAATTTTGAGCCTCTCAATCGACTTAAAAGTTCATATGCTACAAGGCTCAAACTTAAGTTTGAGCCTCTTAGCTTTTCCACCCCAAAGATTAGTCTCTCTAAGTCAAATCAACCTTGAGCTTTGATTGAAAGATGCTAAAACTTAAATTCGAGCCTATAATCTCTTCCATCCAAAAGATTCAAAAGGTTCAAACTTAAGTTCAAGTCGATAAGCTCTTCCACCCAAAAGAGTAGAGGCTTGAACTTAAGTTTGTTCCCCTCAATCAAATCAAATTTGAGTCCTTTTGGTGATATCTTACGAGGCTTGAAATTTCAAGCCTCTCAATGATCTTAAGTTTGAGTCATTTTGGTCATATGCTATGAGTTTCAAACTTAAGTTTGAGCTCTGAATCAACTTAGGTTTGAATCTTATTAGTCATATGCTACTATGCTCAAACTTAAGTTTGAACCTTCAACCATTTTCACCCAAAAGAGTAGTGCCTCTAACTCAAATTTGATCCTCTTAAGTTAAATCTACCTTGAGATCTGATTGAAAGAGGCTTGAACGTAAGTTTGAACCTCTTAGCTCTTCCTTTCAAAAGACTTAAGTTCAAGCCTCACAATCAAATTCTAAGTCTTTTAGGTCATATGTGACGAGGCTTGAACTTAAGTTCGAGCCTCTCAATCAACTTAAGTTTGAGTTTCAACCCCTCAATCAACTTAAGTTTGAATCTTTTTGGTCATATGCTATAAGACTCAAACTTTAGTTTGATCCTCTAAGCTTTTCCACCCAAAATATTAGCCTCTCTAAGTTTAATCTACATTGATCTTTGATCGAAATAGGCTCAAACTTAAATTTGCGCATCTTAGATCTTCCATCCAAAAGAGCTAGGAGGTTGGAACTTAAGTTCAAACCTCTTAGTTCTTCCACCCAAAAGAGTAGAGGCTCAAACTTACATTTTAGCCTCAATCAAATTAAATTTGAGTTTTTTTTATCGTATATTTTGACACTTGAACTTAAGTTTGAGCCTCTTAATCATCTTACATTTAAGACTTTTTTGTCAGATGGTATGACAATCAAGCTAAAGTTCTAATTTTGAGCCTTTTTGGTCATATGCTACGAGGCTTAAACTTAAGTTTGAGCCTCTTAATAAACTTAAGTTTGAATCTTTTTGGTCTACAAAGCTAAAAATTCAGTTTGAACCTCTCAGCTTTCTCACCTAAAAGAGAAGTGGCTCTTAATCAAATCTATCCTGAGCTTTGAGTGAAAGAGGCTTGAAATCAAGTTCAATCCTCTTATATATAATGCAAGTTCAATCATCTTAAGTTGAATCTACCTTGAGCTTTAATCAAAAGATTGCCACTATGTTCCAAAGTTGTTTTGCAACAAGAAGATGCTTCATCATATAAGACCACATCCCATCAAGCTTATCTTCAACTTGAAGCATGCCAAACAAGTCATTGTTGCCCACCATTTCACTAAAGAACAAGACTGTGATAAAATCTTTACTTCAACGAAAGCTGAATAGAATGTTGAAATTTGAACTCATAAACCGTCACTCTGATGGTGATTTTGAAATGGGGGTAAAAACCTAGTGCAATTGATGGAAATGTTTCTTAGCTACTAAAATTCACTTTTCTATGCTTCAAAGTTGATTTGGACTATTAAAAGTGTGTGCGTACCGTGACATGAAAAACCAAAACTTGAGAAGGAGTTGAACCTACTCTAATACCACTATTGGGTGTGTGTGTGTGTGTGTAGAAGTGTGAGAGACACACAAGAAGCACTCACAAGGAGCACAAATGCTGCAAGACACACGAAGAAGATGGATGACTAGAATAGCTCTCTCTATTGACGATGATCAAAACTAAAGTAAGAGCTGAATAATATCCCTATGTACAAAGTACTACCACATATAAGTGAATCATGTATGTGATAACATGGGGAAAAAACTTCTAGCCAAGACTAGATTAGAAAATACCCATGCATAGGAAAAAGGTTCACATCAAAGCTACTCGAAGAACACATAAGTGTAATAGCAATGGTGTGCTAGCTATCTTGCAAATCCGGTAATTATTCCATTCCTTTCCTAGGCGATACCTGAGTTACATTTAGTATACTCGATGTCTTGCTTATTAAAAGTAGGCACGTCAAAAGTCAAGCATTTAGTTTTCTTGCCATCTTGATAAGCAAGAAAACATAGCTACTTGCAAACTTATCCACTTTATGATGACTCTAAGTCAAGGTGATACTTAGAGAATCCTAAAGACAAATTTAGAATGAGATTTTACACTTGCTTGTATACATTCTCATGCATCTAAGTAGGATAATAACTTTAGAAAAGTTTCCTCAGATCCTTGATCACTTTCTAATGGATTTTATCCCAAGATGTGATCCAAATCAAATAAAGCTAAATGAAGCTTAAACTACTTGAACTTTCAAAGTTCAAAATATAGTTTTTATATTCCATAAGATGCATCCTTGGTAAGGATGCAAAGTGCCAAGAAAAACTATACATTTTCTGTAAGTTCTAACTTGATTTCATCCCAAGGAGTGATGTAAATCAAATATTGAACATTAGCATCAATTGAACTTTGATGTCCAATATGTGGATGTTAGGTCCCATGATTGCATCTCTAGTAATGATGCAACTTGCTAAGCAAACATGGAAACTTGAAAGAAGTCTTCCTTGTAGAATGATTAGAGAGTTCCATGATTGCATGTCTAATAATGATGCAACTTGCTAAGCAAAGATGGAACTTGAAAGAACCCTTCCTTTTAGGATGGTTTGAATGATCTTTAGGAAATGAGGTAAGTTTAAAGACATGAATCGAACTATGAACTTTTCATTTAGAAACACAAAGTTTCAAAAAATGTCCAATCCATGAATTTTTCCTAAACAAACTATAAAGCTCAAAATTATGTGTTCATAGTAGCATTATTGTATATTGGATCAATCATCAAAAGATGCTTGCACTTTAAACTATGCAATCAAAATGGATTGTCGAATTATGTTTAAAGTACTCTAGTACATCTAAAGATTGAGAAATCATAATGGTTTTGTTTCAAACTCAAGAATAGAAATACATATCACATAAATAAAAGTTCAAGACAAACTTTCATAGTGGAATGGGAAACCATACTCTAAAGGTGATATTTATCCTCTAGTTTGATACTTAGGAAATGAACACAATCCAAGCAATAAAGCTTCAGAATATTATATGAAAATCTACAAGTTCTTTCAAGTATCCTTCCAATAGTGCAATGGATTCCATGATGAATCATTTGCTCAGGTTATTTGATTCCTTAGAAGGAATCTCAAGTCCTTGAAGAATAAAATTCTCCCTAGTAGTGAAAATGGAATTCTTCAAATTCATTAGATAGCAAGTACTTCCCTACAAGTTCCAAACCACTAAAAGTGGTACTTAAAGTACAATAATTGATGTCATCTAAATGTATATCAATTTTGATGAGATTCTTAGCTTTAGAATCTGAAAGGCTTTAGCATATGCTTGGACTTGAGTTGAGGGAAAGATCTCTAAAATTCCATGGGTAAGCAAAGAATTTTTGGATAGTCCAAGAGATCTTAACGTTAAAAGACTTAGTCTTTATTCTTGTCGGGAGGTCAACTAGATTTGATTAAGCTTGGAAATGTTTATCCAAGAACTTACAATTGGAACTACTCTAAAGTTTGCCCCTGTATTAGAAATTAAACTCCTTTTTGAAATTTTTCACTTAAGTTCTATTTTTCCAATGAAAAGTGTGAAAGGCCCAACTAAGCTATTCCAAGAATGAACATATTAAAAGTTCCAAGTATGTAGTCTACAACCATGATAACGGTACTTAAGTCTATGGAAGATAAAACATAATGTTTACCGATCTTTGAATGAATTTTGGTAAAATAAAAAAAAGCATGAGTGGATGCTTAGACTGAAGTAGTAGAGAGATTCCTGTAAATTCTTGGCCAAGATAGCTACTTAAAGTTTCAATAAAAAGAGAATATAAAGATATGAAGTAAAGAGCTCTTGTCGCTACAAAACTCATCAAGTACAACCAATTGGACTTGAATTTGAAATTCAAGAAATTGGAGTTATGAATGGTTTTTCTTTTGAAAATCCTAGAAGAGAAGGATAGATGTTCCATCCAAAGGTTTTCAAGTTTGCAAGGTAAAAGAATGAGATTGTAAAACGATCATGTGAAGGAATCAAAACCTATGATATTAGAGGTAATGCCTAACTTTTAATTTCTTTTAAAAGAATTGAAGTGAGAAGGAACTCTATCAAGATATGTTTAGACTTTTAGGATAAGTATCACTCACATGTCAATGTGAATATAAAATGGGGTGGTATGGGATACCAGATTTTATACTCAAATTGATGTAGGAAAGATGGTATGGAACATCAGACCATGGGATGATAATTATCTTTTAGTCCTAGAATGAATCTTGAAGTTCAATTTGATCATGAAGGAAATTAAGGCTTCAAAAGAGAAGTTTAAATTTAAGGAGGATAAAAGCATGATCTCAAGATGCTTCAAGATGAGGTAAGTAGAAGATATGATGTAATTAACTTACAAGATCTTCTTTTTCAAATAGGACAAAGACTTGTTTTTATTTGAATCATGAAACACTTCAAGATAAAGTGTTGTTGATTCAAAAATATTTGATAAATTTTTGAAGGAGTAAGACTTTGACATTGAAATGATCCTTTCAACTAAGGAATAAAGTGATTAAGTCAAGCACCAAGTTTCTAGTATAACTCAAGAAATTCAATCCTTTGACCCAAAGCAATGCACAAGAATTGCATTTCCAGTAAGTAGTCATAAAGATTGAATATAGGCATGAACTTAGTCTCAAGAAGCATTATTTGAGTTAAAAAACTCATCAATAAAACCTTAGTAGGTCAACATAGTGATGTTGGTTACCACACTAGTATTTAGTGGTTGGATGATGTTTCAGATTTTTCCCTAAATCTTTTTGAGATTCCAATTTATTTCATTTAAAGATAGGAAAAATGCATCAACACCTTGTTGAAATAGATCTTTGAGTAGTTAAAAGTCTTCAGTCATCTAGAGTTTGACTCACAATAAATATCTTAGAAGCTTGAACTCATTGTATAGAATTTTATTTCTTTCTTTTCTCTTTCCAAATATTTTGTATTTGACTCAGATATGGTATTCGACTCTTTTTATAGAAGTCGAGGATTAGCTAGTTAGGGCCAGGTAACTAAATTAAACATCCCAAACATATGTTTTGTACAAGAACCTCTTTCAATCTTCAAAAGATGATAAGTCTAAGTTGACTTATTCATTCAAGTTTGCTTCAAGTTATATAGCATAAATAAGTATCTAGAGTCCAGTATACTCTAGAATAGAGAATTCAAGACTCATTAGATTCACAATTGCCAAGAACTTAAAGCCAAAGATTTTTGAGAAAAATATCCTAAGCTAGATAATTTTCATTTTGGATTTGATTCGGTCAAGTTATAGTATAGTTGATCCAAAGTAAATAGCAAATCTTCTCCTACATTTTACATAGGATTTTCAAGCCTATTAGGACAAATTAGTCCTCAACTGAGGTGAATAAGTCAAGTAACTATTGATTGGGAGTTAACCATTGTACAAAAATCCAAGTTAGATATTTCGACCAATCAAAATTTAAGTTTTCTAAAACAAATTCAAGTGAATCAAGAGTTCTAAAAATCTTGATCTAGATAAGAATCATGCCTTAGTTACTAAGTCCATGCACTAGTCATGCCCAAAAATAGACTAGTAATTGGAGTCCATCCATTTCATATGTTTATACATAGATCACACATCAACAAACAATGAAGTGGCTAGGGATGTTTTTAGATCTACCCTTATTATTCATTCACTACTTTTTACTTTGACCAATGCATCAAATTACAATACAAGACAGTTCTTTCAAACATTTGGGTAGGGATCCCACCAAAGAGATAAAACATGTTCTTTTGATTTTTAGAACATGAAGCTGGGGGATTGCCTATGGTTACTATGTATAGCTTTATTTTTTAGGATGAAAATCATTTTCAATGGAAAAAGATTGTAATAAAGTACGTTTATGAGCTAAGGGTCCGGTGAGCTCAGATAGATCTAAAATTGGACACCATTTGGTCACTTGTATGTATGGCCAAAGATCTCGAGACTAGACTTAAGCATAAGTTCATGTGCTCTCTTAAACAAGTGATCCTAGTGGTTACGTCTCAAGGTTGTGAAGGAAGAAGTCTTGGGTTCAATCCCTATGGGGAGCATGGGGAGAGCTTTTTGCCGAGGAGCTCTAGAGTCTTCTAACTCAAGTTAATGTGATTTAAGTTGGGTGCAATGAGACTTAACTCAAGTGGCAAGTACACCAATCACTAGTAGACTCTAGTGGAAGGTACAAAAGCAATGGTCAATATCACTCTAACTACTACTAGACTCTAGTGGAAGATATTGAAGAAGTGGAGGAGATTGCACATGCACTTGTGGACTCTAGTTACATTTGTGGTCCTCCTTGATTCAAATAGCTATATATACATGCATAACGTTAGGAGGAGAGTCATCTCTCTAGCATGCCGTGGTGGTTGTAATTATCACTCTCTTGCATTAGATAAAGACTAAGTATCATTTTTCATAATAACATCATATTCTGATTGCATAGCAGCCATTCAATTTTATGCTTCATCAAATGAAATAGGCTCATTCTCATCACAAATACTAAAGGTAGCCATAACATAGAAATCTGATGCAAAAGAATCACAATGAGAGTTTGAAAGAGTATGATCTGACAAAGGTGCATCTAATTTGCTATCTCGTAAAGTCTACACCAGCCATTTAGGCATAGTTTTTGCCTCCTCTACATAAAACCTCTCATCAACAAGTGCATCATGTAAATCTGTATCATAAATGGAATGATCTATATCATCATGTGGAACTTGCAAGGATACGAAATTGCTTCATTTGGATCAACACTAATTTATCCACCTATAAAAAGAGGCAACAAAGTATCATACACATCTTTGGAGCTAATTGATGTATCCTTAGTACATGAAAGTAATTGCTGAATAGCATCTTCCACAAAAACAACATCATCACTAAACAAAATGTGTTTAGTCTTTGGATGATACAAATGATAGCTTCCGCTTTCAAAACTGTACCCAACAAAAGTACATTTCACTGCTTTATCATCCAATTTCCTCCGTTGTTGCTCAAGCACTAATGCATATGCCAGACAACCAAATACACATACGTGAGCAAGAGATGGCTTGCAACCATGCCAAGCCTCATATGGAGTTATAGACTGCAATGCTTTAGTGGGACACCTATTGAGTACATATCATGTACACATAACAATCTCAAGCCAAAAACTATGTGGTAAAGCCTCACTATGGACCATACATCTTGCCATCTCCATGAGTGACTTGTTCTTCCTTTCACTCCATTCTGTTGAGGTGTTTATGGAACTATACAATAATGTTTTATCACACACTCAGCCAAAAATGCATTAAAGTTAGAAGACATATATTCCCCCTCGATTAGAACAGAAGGTGCCTATTTTACATGGTGATAGATTTTCAGCCAAAACCAAAAACTATTTGAAGCACATTAACACTTTGGACTTTACTTTTAGTGGATACACCCATGCATGCCTAGAAAAATCATCAATGAAATTCATGAAGTAAAGGTGTTCCCAAAACAAGGTGTCTACATAGGATCATAAACATCACTATGAACAAGCTACAATTTCTAAGTAGCTCGAACAAAACCATCTTTTTGGAAGAGGGAACGTTGCATTTTTCCCATAATACAGCCTTCACAGACATGTTTATCAGGTATCACAAGTTTGGGCAAAGAGGATATCATTTTAGATTTCTAGAGGCATAACAAACTAGCAAATGTCATATGACCAAAGTGTGCATGTCGACACTTTGCATCTGACATAGGCTAAGAATCTTGAACTACACATGCTAAATCATTCACAGATTTTGCATAATCTATGAGCTTATATAGTCCATGACATAAAATGTCAAAAGCAGTAATGATATCGCCATTTGATAGATCATGAATCATACATTTGTCATCAACAAATTTGACAACCAAGCCGATCTTGGCTAATGTTGAAACTGATAACAATTTTTTCTTGATCCCTAGCACAAATAAAGAATTTGAGAATATAAAAAAACTACCATCACTAGTAGTTAGAATGATCTTATGAACTCCCATAACATGATAAGAGGATCTTTTTGTGCATGTGACCGTATTCGCTATAGGGACAGGCTCAAGTGAAGTGAAGAAAATCTACTACAAGGTAATATGTTTGGTTACCCCACTATCAAAGTACCAAACATCTGAGTCTATTGCAGACATACATTGTTTATGATAAGATGGTCATAACTCCAAACAATAGTAGACACCCATTCTTCATTTGTAGACTCTGCTTTGGGTGTCAAGGCTTTTGCAGCAACCACTCCAGCCTCTTTTTTCTTTGCCTCTTTTGCAGCATCTTTTGGATAACTCTTTATGACATGATCATTTCCTTTATAATATTTGCAAAACAATTTCTTCTTTTCTTATTTCTTCTCGTCTCTTTCATCCTTGTTTGATTGTGCACAATTAGTAGATTTCTGGTTACTAATAGATGAGCTCCATTTACTTTTGCCCTTTTAACTAATAAAAAAAGCTTGATCTACAACGCACATAATGGACCTATTCTGCCTAGACTGATCTTCCTGCAACAGAATAGAGACTAACTTCTCAAATGTTAAGGCATTTGGATTGCCTTTCATCATCAATCGAAGAGTAGAAATAAAACTATGATATGAATCTAGAAGAACATTTAGAATAGTTTGCATAAGTGAACTATCATGCAAGACTTCATTAGCAGAAATCAACTGGTCCTTCAAATCTTCGATCTTTATCACAAAATTGTTCATGGAATCTCCTTCATTCATGTGCTCACTCTCCAACTATTTTGAGAGGTAAGCAACACCAACCTCATTTCTTGCCTGGTATAAAAGTGGTAAGTGTATCCCAAGCATCCTTTACTGTTTTGCAAGAGTGAATATGAGGAATAATGGCATGTTTAATAGACAAGGCTATCAATGCATGTGCTCGAGCATCTCTAGCATCTCTAGCATCCCATAAAATTTTCTCTACAACAATGCCATGAATTGGAAGCACAACATGAATAGGAACGTGAAGAATATCACCATCTTCAATGCCATCTACATCAACTTCAATAACTATATTTGTAGGTGTAATAGAAAGTTTCTCAACACACTGCACAATATTCCACAGTCCTTTTGCAACCAATACATGACACATCATATAAACCCATAATGGGTAATTAATACCATCCAACTTATCCTCAACAACCAACATATGGACCCGACGGACTCACTAACGAGTTCTTTAAATCCTTCAAGCTGGTGGTTGCCACCCCTCTTCGGATGGTTTGGCAAGAAGCGCTAAAATTTGGTGCTCTTCCTTCTTGTCTAAATAATGGAATTATCAAGCTGATACACAAGAAGGGGGAAAAGAACAGAATCGAGAACTGGCGCCCTATCACGATGCTCCAAACAGGATACAAGATCATCGCTAAAGTCATTGCCAACAGACTCTCGTGCCACTTGAGAGCTTGGCTTAGTGAAGACCAAAAAGGCTTCATCAAAGGCAGGTCTATCCTGGAAACCATTATGGATATTTGGGAAGGTATCCAATTTGCAAATGAGTCCAAACAAGATGTGGTTTTCCTTAAGATCGATTTTGACAAAGCCTACGACAGACTGGAATGGGACTATCTTCTGCAGTCGCTTCAAGATCTCGGATGTAGTCAGAAATTCACCAAGATGATCGCGACCCTTCTTGGAAACGCAACGACCCAAATTAACGTGAACGGCAAACTTTCGAAGGCGATCCATCTTAGAAGATCTATTAGACAAGGATGCCCTCTGGCACCCCTTCTTTTTGCCATCGCCACTGAGGGGCTGAGCAGACTGGTCGCGCATCATGTGGAGACTGGCAATATCAAAGGCCTCCGGCTGCCTCACGACCACAGTCAAATCACCATGAGACTATTTGCCGATGATATGAACGCGTTTGTTCACAATGATAATTCCAGCCTGGAGACTTTCTGGAGGTGTCTTGCTACCTTTTGTGCGGCCTCAGGATCCAAAATCAACCACTCTAAGACCGCCTTTAGGGCCATTGTGGGACATCATCCTGGCCTTCTCTCTGAGCACGGCTGCCAAATCATTCCGCAGGGCCAAATCTTTCGTCTTCTGGGAATTCCTTTGGGTTTCGACGTCTCTATGGAACAGCGTTGGAGTTGGGTGTTGGCCAAACTCGAAAGCAAGCTTAACTATTGGAAAGGTATGCAAATCAATCTTGCTGGGCGGGCGATGGTTATCAACACGTTCCTCCTCTCTTCTACCATTTATTTCCTTTCTTGCTGGAGACCGAACGAGCAAGGCTTGTCCAAATTGAGTAGTATCTGTAGAAACTTTCTTTGGACGGGCGATCACAACAGAAGGGGGGTGCCTAAAATCAAATGGGACATCTGCACTAGCCCCAGAGAATGCGGGGGGCTTGGTATCCTGGACATTGGGTGTATGGCCAACAAACTGGCTGCCAAATGGATGATTAAGGCTTGGTGCAACAGGGAGGCCTCGTGGGCCAAACTGATCTTCAGAAACAAGAATGAGATGGCTCTCATGGGATTCCCAAACTGGAAGAATCTCGACATCATGACCCTGCTATTCTCCCCGATCCCTGTCTTCCCGAAAGGCTCCAATCTCGTGTGCTCCCTTTGGAAGGGCTGGAATAAAGTCAAAAGCTACACAAGAATTAGTGAGGACTGGAAGTGGGCGGCCGGAATCAGACAAAACGACTCTATCTGGTTCCCGATACATGGCATCCGGAGTGTGGAGTCGTGGAACATTCGAAATGCCAAGAGACTATGGCACAAAGGATTCAAAAAATGGAAACACCTCTGGAAACAGGACACCAACGGCTGGATCAACTTCGAGGATATTGATCCGTGCAATAACATTTCCTACGAAGAATGGAACACTTTGCAAAGCAGATGCCTCGCATGGGATCGGCACAAGACTCGCCTTCTCATGGGACACGACGCACCGAACCCGCTTGGTCTCAAATGGCACAATGGAAATAACCTACTCAAAATCCCGAACATCAAAGAAACGACTGACCACCAGATCAGTCTCAACAAGAAGTGGTGCCTGTCTTGGACGCGGCTTCGATGGGACATGAAATTCATGGGTATCTGGCACACTCTGATCGAGATTAAGAAGTCTGTCCTCCTTTGGCAAATTCTGCATCGTGCAATTTGGACTAACCACAAGGCTAGCAAAATTTGCGGGATCCCTCCTTGGTGCAAACGCTGTCACCGGGCTATTGAAGATGTCCCACACATCTTCCTCTCCTGCCCCAGCTCCTTCAGAATCTGGCAAGCGGTTGGAAAGAAAATCAGACTTCAAAAACAGCTTTGTTGGAAACAAGTCCTTTTGGGAGAAGCGATCGGCTGCTCCGCGACACTCTGGAACGCCATCAGAGGGGAAGTCTTGTGGAAAATCTGGCGGGAGAGGTGTGCTCTCAACTTCGGCGATACCCCCAAGGAATGGTCGATAGAGAAATCACTTTTCCTCCTTGGCAAAAGGATTGTTAACTGTAAGAAATCCCCCCCCTTCAGGCACCATAAAGTCCTCATTTTGATCAACAACAAGCTCAAACCCAAGTGGGCCCCGCACGAGGGCGATGAGAGGGTGATCAACCTTCTATGTAACGCAACCTAGAACTCATACAAGTTTCCCCTGCTTTGTGGGATTTGGGGGGTCCCGTGGGCGCTAGTCCCCTTCTTTTGTGCCTTTGTTTCTTAATTTAATTCAAGTCCGGGAGAGTAGGCTATTGCCGAACTTCCTTTATATTAAAAAAAAACCAACATATGGAATACATCATTGCTTTCAGCCATGCACACTAACTAAAATACCCTGATGTTGAAAAATTATTGCATCTCAAAAAGTTGTATGGAACTACCCTATCGAGTTCTCCTAAACTTATGGTAGACATCGCGGAGCTAATACTGACGAACCAAAATTTGTATATATCTTTGGCACAAGAAGATGAAATTACTTGAACAGGTGCCATGATAGTGCCTTTAGAGGCCAAAGCAAGATCATATCATAATTTAAACACCACAAAGTGAAATACTTTTGGAATCCTAATCACCCTGAGATGCTCACCAATATTCATGTGATTCTGAGACTGTGATTGGGGGGGTGTGGATGATGCCCTCGATGAAGCAGCCACGTACTCTAATATCAATTATTGGAGTTTAAGGTCTATGGAATCATGTGAGCAATACAAAGAAGAAGAAGAAGCTTGGGGCACACCACACAATACTTGAATGTATTGCCAAGATAATATACAAAGATAAATAACCCATTAGGGTTATATTCAAGCCGAGGAAAAGAACCTCATAACGAGGGAAAAAATTACCATGATGGACCTAGTGTATTCGCACATATCACTACCAAAATATATCAACAAAAATCCTCTCTAGCTTGAAGACAAATCTAGAATTGATGAAATTTTTACCTCTTCATAGTAAGAATGGTGTGAAGAAGTTCTTCCAAAATCCGTAGCAACTTCTGATCGAGTTGAATAATAGCATATATGGGCTCCGCAGCACATAAGTTTGCTATATAAAGAGGAACTCAACCCTTTTCTAAGAGGAGAGGAACCTTGGACATTCAATGTGAAATATGAAGTGGATTACTATGTGAAATAGATCACAATGTGTCTTCCTCTCATTTTATTTTTAGGATTCATGCGACTAATGCAGCATTCCCATCAACACATATCACTTCATCCCATTTGAACCACAAAGTCTACTAGTTAGAACTTTGGGCATAGTATGACATGATGTCAATAGAAAGGTCGTCTTTGAAATTGAAGACTTGAAGAGAGTTGCTTTTCCATGCTACATGGCCCTAAGAAGAAACAGAGGATGGAGCCTGTGGCTGATGCGATTATGCATGAATGAGAGGTAGGTGGACAAGCATCATGATCTACAATAGATTTCTTGAGCAAGCTTTCCCATGTGCCAACTGTTGATATATTTAGGTAGTGATGTGTGTGAACACTCTAGGACTGCCAGGGCACTTTTTTCCCTCTTTAGGAGGTTTTTTCCCCCAGTTTGTATATATGCCTATTGCCCTAATGGGCTACTTATCTTTGTACATTCTCTAGTAATACATTCAGTATTGTGTGTTGTGCTCCAAGCTTCTTATTCTTCCTTGTGCTGTTCGTGTGCTTCTGTAGACATCTAACTCCAAAAATTGGTATCAGAGCAAGTCATTGCTTCATCTAGGGTGCCATCGACACTCCTCCATTTGCAGTCTTAGATTCGCACAAAATTTGGTGAGCATACTCAGGGTGTTTTAGAGATCAAAACTACTTCGCTCTATAGTGCCGAAATCGCAATCTGAGCTCGTTTTGGCCTCCGAGCGCACTATCACAGTGCTTGTGTAGGCTATTTCATCTTTTTGTGCCAAACGTATATACCAGTTTCTATTCGCCACTATAAGCATCTCAAAGTCTGCTACAAGTTTAGTAGAATTTGTTTGGCAGTTTTGTTCAACTTTTTGAGATACAGTCACAAAAGGACTGTGGAACATTGTGCAGGGTGTCGAAAAACGTCCTATCATACCTGCAACTGTTACAACTGTAGGTACTGAAGCTGATGTAGAAGGTGTCGAAGATGATGGTATTCTGCATATTCTTGTTCGTGTTGTAGTTTTTGTTGCACCTACTACAGAGCTGATTTGTCAGGATGGTAGAGATGCCCATGCGCATGCATTGATAGCTTTGTCTGTCAAACGTGCCATTATTCGTCATATTCGCTCTTACAGAACAGCCAAGGATGCTTGGAATACAGTTACACATTGTACCAAGCTAGGAATGAGGCTCGTGTTGCTTACCTCCGAAAATAGTTGGAGAGTGAGCACATGAATGAAGGTGATTCTATGGACAGTTTCCTAACAAAGATCAAAGACTTTAAGGAACAGTTGATTTTTGTTGATGAGCTTATACCAGATAGCTCACTTGTGCAGACCGTTCTGAATAGTCTTCCTGATTCATATCAAAGTTTTGCTTCTACTCTTCGGTTGATAATGAAAGGCAATCCAAATGCCTTGTCATTTGAGGAGTTAGTCTCTGTTCTATTGCAGGAAGATCAATCAAGGCAGAACATGTCCATTATGCATGTCGCACATCAAGATTTCCTGGCTAGTCAGAAGAGCAAAGGAAATTGGAGCTCTTCTACTAGTTAGCAGGAATCTACAAATGCTACATTTTCGAAGAACCAAGACAAAGATGAGAAAACATCAGAAAAGCAGAAATTGTTTTGTAAGTACTGTAAAGGGAATGATCATATCATAAAGAACTGTCCAAAACTGGCTGCAAAAGAGGCAAAGAAGAAAAAGGCTGGAATGGTTGTTGTAGAAGCCTCTACACAAAAAACGGAGTCTGCTAATCTTGTGCAGGAAGAAGAATGGGCGTTTACTATTGTTTGCAGTTTTGATCCATCTTCTCATGAGCAGTGCATGTCTGTAGTAGACTCAGATGTTTGGTACTTTCACAGTGGGGCAACCAAACATATTACCTCGCCGCATAGTTTCTTCTCTTCACTTGAGCCTGCCCCTATAGGGAATACTGTTACATGCGCCAATAACTCCTCTTATCCTGTTATGGGAGTTGGTAAGATCATTTTGACTACTACTGTTGGTAGTTCTTTCACTTTGTCAGATGCTTTATTTGTGCTAGGGATCAAGAAGAACCTGTTATCAGTGTCTGCATTAGCCAAGATTGGTTTGGTTGTGAAATTTGTTGATGATAGGTGTACAGTTCATGATCTGTCAAATGGCGATGTGATTATTGCTTCTGGCATTTTATGTCGTGGGTTGTATAAGCTCATAGACTATGAAAGATCTGTAAATGATTTGGCATGTGTAGCAAATGATTCTCAGGCTATGTCAGATGCAAAGCTTTGGCATGCACGCTTTGATCATCTGAATTTTGCTAGTTTGCTATGCCTGCAGAAATTTGAAAGGGTGTCCTCTTTGCCCAAATTTGAGACACTTGGAAAACATGTTTGTGAAGGCTGTATTTTGGGCAAAATGGAGCGTTCATCCTTTCCAAAAGATGGTTCAGTTCGGGCTACTCAGAAATTGCAGCTTGTACATAGTGATGTCTGTGGTCCTATGCAGACACCTTCTTTTGGGAATTATCTTTACTTCGTGACTTTCATCGATGATTTTTCCTGGCATGCATGGGTATATCCATTGAAGGCAAAGTTCGAAGTGTTCATGTGCTTCAAACAGTTTTTGGTTTTGGCTAAAAATCTGTTAGCATGTAAAATGGGCACCCTCCGTTCAGATCGAGGGGGGGAATATATGTCTTTTGGTTTTAATGCATTTCTGGCTGAACATGGGATAAAACACCATTGTACAGTGCCGTATACACCTCAACAGAATGGAGTTACTGAATGAAAGAATAGGTCACTCATGGAGATGGCGAGGTGTATGGTCAAGAGTCAAGCTTTACCACATAGTTTCTGGCTTGAGGCTGTCATGTGTGCAACATATGTACTGAACAAGTGTCCCACTAAAGCGCTACAGTCTATCACTCCATATGAGGCTTGGCATGACTGCAAGCCATCTGTTGCTCATCTGCATGTTTTTGGTTGTTTGGCATATGCATTAGTGCGTGAACAACATTGCAGAAAATTGAATGATAAAGCAGTAAAATGTATTTTTGTTGGGTACAGTTCTAAAGTAAAGGCTATCGTCTATATCATCCACAGACTAAACGCATTCTGGTTAGTTGTGATGTTGTTTTTGTGGAAGATGCTATTCAGCCATTGCTTTTATGTACTAAGGAGACATCTGTTAGCTCCAAAAACATGTATGATACTTTGCTGCCTCTTTTTATAGGTGGACAGTTTAGTGCTGGTCCCAATGAGGCAACTTCTCAGCCTTTGCAGGTTCCATGTGATGATGCAGATAATTCCATTTCTGATGCAGATATACATGATGCACTTCTTGATGACAGCCCCGTGGATTTGTGCAGAAAGGGCATGAAAACCAGGTGTGTAGGTTAAAGAAGGCATTATATGGTTTAAAGCAAGCACCACGTGCTTGGTATGAGAAGATACATGCCTATCTGATTGCACATGGTTTTGAGAACAATCCAACTAAAAGCACCTTATATGTTAAGCATGCTAATGATGTGCTTCTCATCATTGTTGTGTATGTTGATGACATGTTGCTCACTGGTCCTATTGAGAAGCATATTGCTGATTTTAAGGCTGATTTGCATGCCTCATTTGAGATGTTTGATTTGGGGCATTTGCATCACTATTTGGGCATTCAATTCATGCAAGTGATGGTGGAATGGCTTTGTGTCAAACGAAATATATTGACACATTATTACAACATTTTGGCCTTGAAGACTGTAAGCCTATTGCCATTCCTATGGAGACAGGTTTACGATTGAGTCTTCATGATGCTGGAGATGCATTTGATGTTGTTCTCTATCAGCATGTTGTTGGATGCTTGATTTACTTATGCATTACTTGGCCAGATATTCAGTTTGCTGTCTCACAGATGAGTAGGTTTATGCATTGCCCACGAGTGAAGCATTGGCAGGCACTTAAGCGCATCTTTTGCTACTTGAGTGGTACTTGGCTACTTGGGTTGTTTTATCCCAAGGGGGGATCACTACCGCCAGATTTGCATGCTGTTTCTAACTCTGATTGGGTTGGTTGCTATGACACTCGTGTGTCCACTAGTGGCTTTTGCTTCATGCTTGGTAGCTCATGTATATCTTGGTTGAGAAAGAAGCAGTCTACTGTGGCCACTTCTAGTTGTGAGGCTGAGTATAGGGCAGCTTTCGCAACTACTGTTGAGTATGTGTGGCTCAGACGCCTTATGGCTGATTTGGGTGTTGGTCAATCTTCTGCCACCACAATCTTCACTGACAGCCAGAGCGCATTGGCAGGTGCGAGGAACCCTATATTCCATGCTCGCACTAAGCACATTGAGGTGCATTATCATTATGTCAGGGAAAGGTTCTCTGCTGGGGAGATGAGCTTGGCATATGTGCCCATGCAAGAGAACATTGCAGACCTTTTCACGAAGGCTCTTCCTAGGGAGAAGTTTGAAGCTTTCCGCAAAGCTTTTGGCTTACTTCCTTTTGTGGAGTGATTTCCACATAGCTTGGGACTTCCTTATACATGAGTGCCAGCTACTTGTTCACCGCATCACTCCCGGGGGGATTTGTTGATATATTTAGGTAGTGATGTGTGTGAACACTCTAGGACCGTCGGGGCACTTTTTTCCCTCTTTAGAATGTTTTTTCCCCCGACTTGTATATATGCCTATTTCCCTAATGGGCTACTTAACTTTGTACATTCTCTAGTAATACATTCAGTATTGTGTGTTGTGCTCCAAGCTTCTTCTTCTTCCTTTGTGTTGTTCGCGTGCTTCCGTAGACGTCTAACTCCAACACCAACCAGACAGATCACCTAGCAAACGCTTCAATAATCATCGTGCACCATCTCCGAGTGGTCCTATGCATGAGTCATCTTGACTTGTATCGCTTATAGAATTTGATTCATGACATCATCATACATGGCGATTGGTGATGCACATAGAGTGGACTGTGCCACTCTTGGGCATACAGTTTATGCAAGTTGATGGGGGAGTAGCTTTGTGTCAAACAAAATATTTTGACATTGTTGGATGTTTTATTTGCCTATGCATAAGTCAGCATGATATTCAGTTTTTGTCCATCACATGAGCATGTTTATGCATTACCCAAGTGTCAAGCATTGGTAGGCAATTAAGTGCACATTTTGCTACTTGAGTGGTACCCGACTACTTGGATTATTTTATCATCACCATATTTACATGTTGCTTCTAACTCAATCCTGATTGGTTGCTATGACACTCATGTGTCCATATGTGTTTTCTATTTCATTCTTTGTAGCTCATGCATATGTTGGTTGAGCAAGAAGTAGCCTACTATGGCCACCTCTAGTTGTGAGTCTGAGTAAAGGGAAGCTTTCACAATGGTTGTTGAGTGTGTGTGGCTAAGATGCCTTTTGGCTGATTTGGGTATTGGTTAGTCTTCGACCACCACCATCTTCACTGGCAATTGGAGCACATTGGTAGTTGTGAGGAATGCTATGTTCCACGCTTGCACAAAGTACATTGAGGTGAACTATGATTAAGTCAGGGAGAGGTTCTCTATAGGAGAGATTAGTTTGGCTTATGTTCTGAGATTAGATAATGTTGCAAACCTTTTCAAAAAGGTTGTGATAGGGAGAATTTTGAGGATTTTTGCAAAGGCTTGCGCTTACTTCCTTTTATGGATTAATCTCTTTCCACATAGCATGGTGCTTCCTTATACATGAGTTCCAGCTATCGTGCACTGCATCACACATAGGAGGGATTTGGTGATATATTTTGGTCTTTCTTTCCATATGATTAAGATACCAAACGGCTCATCACATAGGTTTCACTAGTATTCATCGACAACCCCATCTATCCAAGGAACTAGATGATGGTTCATACCTCCCTAGTTCTCATGCCCTCACATAACACATAGCATATGCTTATGTACGAGTTTCAACCAAAAGCTCCTTATATAGAAGGATTGCAACATGAGAGACTCTAGGATGAAAGGAACTTCCTAGAAGATATTAATTTCAATGAGATAGCTAAGCATGAAAATAGGAGTATCATCTAAGCATGACAAGTGAATTGGGCATTGGTAAGACTTCTTTCACCACCATCTCTAAGAGATGATCAAATCACATAAGCAATTGAAGGATCCTAGTGTTCTATGCTTTCCTAAAGCACATTGAAGTTCAATATCATTATATCAAGGAGAGAGTCTCAACATAAGAGATCAGTTTGGGATATGTGCCTAGAGAAGAAAATCATGCATATCTTTTTACTAAGACTTTGCCTCATGATGAGCCCTAAGCTAAAAAAGGGGCTTATTCCCTTTTATGGATTGATCTCTCCACATTACTTGGAACTTATACATGACTACCAACTCTTTGTTCACTACATCACTTTTAAGGGGATTTACTAATATATTTAAATAGTAATGTGTGGAGAGAGACTTAGGACTTCGAAGACACTTTTCTTCCTCTTTAGAAGTTTTTTCCCCTTAACGCTTTTATATGTTTCCATAACCGAGATGAGTAACTTATCTTTGTGCATTTCACATTAAGTAATACATTGTCTGTTGTGTTTTCAAGATTCTTCTTCTTTCTCATGTTGTTTGTGTGCATTCATGCTCCTCTAAACTCTAACATAAAGATGACATGAATGTTATGTTTTTGTAGGGGTGGTGATATGATAATCTTTTCCGAGCCCAAATAATTATTATTAGAAAAAAACCTATGGTCATCTAGTTCTCGCCTTGGAGAAGGGATACGGAAAAAGTGGGGCCCATCTTTTTCAATCATGCCAACATCAAAGAAATGTGACATGAAATGGAAGCTTCTTGAGACCTCAAAACTATTTTCTCTCGTGACAAGCCCCCCTTAGTGAGACCACGTCATGCTTTGGAACATCATTAAGAGAGAAACACTATGGATGACTTCCAACATCATTGAAGGGGAAACACTATAGAGTATCTTCTAAACATCATTAAAGGAGAAACATTATGAAGGAATATGAAATGGTCCTCGGTCTAAAAATAGTTTGCTAGTATGTCCATATAGCATAATTAAGAAATGTACACGTAAACCTCTCTTTAAACATTACATGTGCTTTGTTTACAAGATTTGAAATTATATATGAAATGGATCCCAATGTGTCTTCCTCTGGATTTGTAGCATGGTTTGCAAAAAGGAGAAACGAAAGCCTTTATCCATTTTATTTGGAGGATTTTCCATTTGAACCACAAAGTGTGCCAGTTAGAGCTTAGAACTTTGGGCATAATATGACATGATCTCAATAGGAAGGTTGTCGTTGAAATTGAAGACTCGGGGAGACAACTGCTTTTCGTTTTTTTTTTGAGAGTACAATGAAGTGGAAATACACACTCACACACTCAAGCCCATAAAATAGAGGCACCCATGATGAGAGTTTCGTGGACATGTCCAGTCAAGACTTGAACTCAGGACCTCCTCCCACTAGGACCTCCTCCCACAGCTTCCCACAGCTTCAAAGCATCAGTCACTAAGCTGCCACTAACCTAGGTGAGCTCGAAAAAAACAGCTAGTTTTCCTTGCTACGTGGCCCTAAGAAGAAACAGAGGATGGAGTCTTGGAGCTCGTGGGCCGTGGCTCATGCGATTGTGCATGAATGACAGGTAGGTGGACAAGCGTCATGATCTGCAACAGATTTCTTGAGCAAGCTTTCCCATGTGCCAGGCAGACAGATCACCTAGCGCACGCTTCAATAATCATCGTGCGCCATCTCCGAGTGGTCCTGTGCATGACTCATCTTGATTTGCGTCGCTTATAGAATTCGCTTCATGCCGTCGACATACATGGCGATTGGCGACACACATACAGTGGACTGTGGTACTCTTCAACGACTATATCTAGGGCATGCCTCAAATCTACAGTGTAGTACGCGCGCATTATCGCGGATCTCCGCGAGAGTCCATCCGCTTGCTATAAGAAAGGAGCGGAAACCTCTGCTTGCTATGCGATGAGAGGAGAGAAAGAGACCTGCGTTTGCTCGCGCGCACTTTGAGCCATCTCACGTTGTCACTCCTCATACCGTCGTATGTCACACAGAACCCCATGCTTAGGCTAATTCGAACACAACACCTCCGTTCTCCGCTTGTGCAAGTACTCATCAGTCACCATGCCAGTTTCTGCAATCCATGCATTCGCTGGTGTCATCAAGGACGACGACGGTCCTACTGCCTCCGGCAACCCAAAGTCTGCAATCAGTGTGTCCACCACTGTCGAGTACGAGAACAGCCTCACGATCTTCATCACCGAAATCTCTGCTAGTCGTGCGTTCAGCGCCGTCGTGCAGGATGACTGCCGCGTCCCTATCTCCATCGACGAGATGCGGAAAGAGGATAAAGCAGAAGTGCCACTATCTTTTCTGTTTTCTCGCGTCTTTGCTTCTGCAGAGGCACACAGTACTATTGTTGGTTCCGATGTTCTACTTCTATGGCATGGTTCTAATGATGGAACAAGGAGAATCGGGGGTGCAGCACTCATCGTCAACATCACCCACACCACAAAACCCTCCACAGCAGCAGCAGCAGGACGATTTGGTGAACCTCTTGATCCCGGGAGATGGATGGAGGCAGCATCTCCTCGAAATGCCGTTACAGAGGGGTTCACGTAATGGTACGTCTCTCGACATCTTCTTCTGTCGAACGGGCCATTTCTTCTTCTGTCGAACACGCCTGAGTATCTGGGAACCACAAATTTGATCATCACTCCATCCCAATCAGATACACAGGCAAGAGCCGTAATCCTGAAGGCACTCCATTTGTAACATAAATGTAGATATGGATAATTTCATCTTGAGGAGAGGGAACAATCATTATTTAGGCATGGTTAGGAATCAGGATTCCGTTGCTTTATGGAATACCAAGGATGGTCCCAAGGGTGCTATGTTCACCTTTCATTGTACGTTCAAGTAATTCAAATTAATATAGAAGAGTAGATCTCCATTACTTGAACAAGTTAATATGGAAGAGTAGATCTCCATGGTCGAACTCCTTTCAAGAACTTCCATCCAAAATATAAGATTTGTTTACCCATATGTCTATGATGGATGGCACAATATTATGGAAAAAAATTGTAAATGAACATAGTAGATCATAACATATACTCATATATTTGAAAAGATCTTCCTTTAGTTGGAGTGAAGAAATAACAAAAATACATGAATGACCAATGTCATATCACTCAAATTAATAATGAAAGCATAATGACATGGAAAAAGAAATTCAAATAATTGTGTTGAAGGCTTGGTGTTTTTTTTAACCCATTTCCCCAATAGGAGTTTTATTGTGAATATATTTGACATTAGTATAACAAAGGAATGGAAAATCCTCACATTAGTATAACAAAGAAATGGAAAATCCTTTGAGGTCTTTCGATCTATCAAAGCTTATTTTATTGTGGTATTTCTCTAAGAAAAGTTGTCCATTGATGTCTTGCTTAGTTAGGGTGTTCTACCAGAATTTTCATGAGAGTAATTTCGTGGTTGTAAGAATGAAGGTTAGGTGAAAGTGGTAATAATAAGTAGAAATTTGAATGAAAATAGAACAATGAATTTCAATCGTGATTGGTTTTATGATGTAAAAAGAAAAAAGAGGGATAACACATAATTTACGATTAATGTTTTTTTTTTGCACATGCCAAAATGAAATAAAGACAACAAGCTTGGGGAAGAAATTGGGTCTCTCTTTGTTTTGTGGAGTGCCATTAGAGGCAAAGTACTGAGAAGATCTAGAAAGAAAATATACGATAATTTCGTGCTTGGGGAAGATATTGGGTGCTCGTTTGTTTTGTGGAATGCCATTAGAGGTCAAGTGCTTGAGAAGACCTAGAAAAAAAATTATAGGGTGAGCTTTGTTGAAAGCAATGTCCAACAATGGTCCAAAACTGTTGAGATGTAGCTCTAATAGACATTCTTTGTATATCCTCTAGCTAGAACAAAGTGTTCTCATATCATGTGCCTGGGTTCAAATCCCATGGGCAGCAATGGCGCAATGGGATGTGTTTTCTGATTTGATTTTTGCTTCTATCTTTGACGACGACCGCATGCTCTTGGAAAACTTTGTAGGTGGATGTTCTTCGATTAGTGATGCCGATTCCCTTTAGCTTTATGCTTTATTATGTGCTTTTAGAGAAGCTTTTCAATAGAGCAAACAAAGCTATATAAGAAAGGCTTTGGCATATTGTTCAACATCATCTCAAGGAGCAAGCTCAAGCTTCTAGCTCAACACAAGGAGAAGGTCGTTTTGAAGAGAGAGTGATCACACACTCTTGAGGAGGTGATCAACTAGGAGGTGCTCCATCTTGGAGGAGCAGTTCTCACACTCTTGGAGGAGTTGTGGTCTACATCTTGGTGATTATTTGGAGCAGATTTTGCTAGCATACCATGAATATCCATTGTTGATTTATTGTGAGTAGCAAGTCTATTTCCGTTCTTACTTGCTAGGTCACTCGTTTCTGATTTACGTTGATCAGAATTCAGGTTTGCCGTAAAACTGTTCTAAACTATTCGTAGTCTCCATATTCTCTCTCTCTCTCTCACACACACACACACTCTTCATACCTCTTAGGCACACAATCTCTTGTATCTAGTTCCCATTTCCGCCTAGATATAGATATTGTTATTTTGTATCATATTCATACATTGTAATTTGACATTTATATATAAGTTAGTGTAGGTGAGCCTCATAGCTTACCATTACACTTGAAATCTCATCTATTCTCTCTCTATCTCTTATTCATGTAGTTTTTAGTCTTAAGATGTGTATGTTATGATTCATCTATTGGAAGACCCCATAAACCTGTGATTTATTGTTAGTGTGGCCCACTACCACTTCCAACATATGGTATTCAAAACTTAGAATACCAACATTTGGTATCACAGTCTAGTTGACATACACCCTTAACAAGATGAGTGATTATAGACCTAAGAATGAAAAGAAGCTTGAGGGCATGTCTAATTATTCAATGTGGAGTTTTATGATGATGAATTCGTTAATATCAAAGGACTTATGGAATATTATCAATGGCACTTATCCAAGGCCAAGACAAGTCAGAGAAGATATTGCTTCATCTTCTAAAAGATTTGTTGTTCCTATTTCTGCTCATCAGGAGGTTAGTGAAGAAGAAGAAACTCTTTCATCATTAGGGGTCCATACTACTACCAGACTACTTCCTACAGAAGAGAAATCCAGACGGGATTCAAGGGTGTTAGTATATGATCAATGTCCACCCCTCATGATTGTATGTACATTTTCTAAGGCCCCCATTATGAGGAGAAGCCAAGCGTGCATTACCCAATTGATGGGAATCCCAATTTGCATGTTGGATGAAGGTCATATTGGACTAGGTAAGGCATTGTAAGGAAAGGGAGTTACTAGGGTCCCCAATTTTGGGGTCCAGGGTAGCGGGGAGCAGCCTCGGCTGAGGGGTCCAAGGGGGCCAACGGGCCCCCTAGCTGGGGGGTCCCAGGGGGCCAACGGGCCCCTTGGTGGGGTCTAGGGTCAGCACGCCCGATGCGACAATAAAGGGAATATTCCATGGAATATTCCTTGTCGGAGTCAGAAATCATTTATATTTGTTAGGTTGGTTCAACCAGCCTAAGCCGTATATGGCAATTACACGAGTGATGACTGCCCACGCTCTACTGCCCATGTATAGCCATTCATAGAAGGCCACCCATGATCCTATATATATATGACTTCTGCACTACCTGAGATATCGAATTGAGCTAGCATACCTCTACCTTGTATCTCCCTATCTAGAGTTGTCTAGATCACCATTTAAGCTCTACCTTGAGAGTGCATGGGTGGACAACACCATCATCTTTGTACTTGCTGCTAATAGAAAATTGTTGAGATTCTCCTATATCTCTTATCTTCTCTGCTATTGCTCGTATGTTATATTGCTTAACTATTGTCTTACATGGTATCAGAGCCATAAGGTCCGAATAGCTTGAGAAGTATCACTATCTTAGCCTACTAGTAGACTAGAATATCAGTAAATTATTCAACTGATTACATGATGGCTTCATCGTCGAACACTAGTCTTGGTGCTTCAGCTAATGTTAGTGCTGCACCTATTCAAATTCGCCCACCTGCATTCACTGAAGTGAAGCTAGATGGAACCAACTATACACTCTGGAAGTTCAAAATTTCTGCAATTTTGGACTCCTATGAATTACTTGACACTATCATGGGACCGATGGGATTGGATCCAGAGCCTATACCAGTTGAAGATCCAAAAAATTCAAGATTGATGATTCAACTAGATTCAGATCTTCTACGAGCTTGGAAGAGGCAGAATGCTGATGCATTATGTGCGATTGTCACTAGTGTAAGTGATTCTGTGCTTAGCTTAGTTCAACATACTACTAAAGCACATGAGGCTTGGGGCATATTGGCTCGTCAATATGAGACCAAGAACCACACTAGGATACAAAATTTAGAAAATCAGTTGGCAAATGAAAAACATTCTGATTCTAAAAAGGCTGAAGATTTTATCAAACGGATAAAACATCTTCAAGATCAATTGGCTACAGTTGGTGTTTAACAACACCAGAAGAGCTGGCTCGAAGATGTGTACATGTTCTTCCAGAAAAGTATGATGGATTAGTAACAACCCTTAACACTCAGGTAAGACAAAATCCCCTTACATTTGAAGAGTTTTGTGCAATGCTCTTAGAAGAAGAGATGCGGCGGACGAATCGGCAAAGTACAAGTGATGCTGCATTCTCAACAAGTGCAAAAGGTAAAGGCTCTTCTGATGGATCAAAGAAGAAGCCAAAGAAGAAAAAGTTCACAGGAAGTTGCTTCTATTGTGAAAAGAAAGGCCATGCCATCAAGGATTGCAGAAAGAAGCAAGTTGATGAATGGAATGGGACTGTAAAATCATCATGGAAGAACAAAGAGTCTGCAAACAACACAGAGTTGGAACTTTGAGTAGCTTTTGAAGAGGTATGCTCATCTGCTCAAGCTCATGTTGATGAACCATGGATTTTAGATAGTGGAGCTTCTTGCCATATGACCAATAAAAAGGATTGGTATAGTTCCCTAGTGCCTCTATGGGAATCCATCAATGTAGTGGTGGGAAATGGCTCCAAGTGTCCAGCCGAAGGAACTGGAACCATCTCTTTTATCACTTCTCCACATGTTGAGAAAAATTTATCTGATGTTCTCTATGTACCTACACTTAAAAGAAATTTGTTGTCAGTTTTTGCAATAGCAGATCATGGACTCGAAGCTCACTTCAATAAGAGTGGTGCAAAAATCATGGATTCATCAAGTAATGTTGTAGGTAAAGGCATACGACGGGATAACTTGTATGAGTTAAGTGCTTTAACTGCTACAAAAGATAAAGATGTAAGTATGTTATGGCACCAACCATTTGGGCATCTCGGATTTGCGGTTTTGAAGGAGATGCAAAGAACAGGGATGGTTGCTCATTTGCGTGCATTTTCAGAGTTGTAGGAACCTTGTGAAGCTTGTATGGTGGGCAAGCAACAACGAAAGGCATTTCCAAGAGAGACTAGCAATCGATCTCAAGCTCCTCTAGAGTTGGTACATGCTAATCTCAGCGGTAAAATGTCTACACCTGCTTTAGGAGGATCTTTCTACTTTTTCCTGTTAGTCGACAATTATAGTAGAAAGATGTGGGTTTATTTCATTCAAGAGAAGGCTGATGCTTTTGAAAAATTTAAAATGTGGCATAAGTATGTGGAAAATGAATCAGGAAGGAAACTGAAGAAATTCAGAACAGATAGAGGAGGTGAATTTTTGTCAACAAAATTCAATAATTACTGTAAGGAGCATGGTGTGAAAAGGCAACTTACCACAACTCATACACCTCAACAAAATGGCGTTGTTGAGCGCAGGAACAGGAGAGTAGTTGAAATGGCTCGTTGTACGTTAAGGGCTCAAGACATGCCTGATTCATTCTGGGCAGAGGTAGTCAATACAACAGTTTACATCCTCAATCGAAGCTACACAAAAGCACTAAAGGGGATGACTCCTCAAGAAGCATATTCTGGTAAAAAGCCTTTAGTTTTTCATTTTAGAATTTTTGGTTGTTTTTGTTATGCACATATTACTGATTCAACAAGATCAAAGTTGGATTCAAAAAGCAAAAAGTGTGTCTTCCTAGGATATAGTGAAGAGTCTAAAGCATACAGGTTGTGGGATCCTGAGGCAAGGAAGATTTTTGTCAGCCGAGATGTGGTGTTTGATGAACGACCACACTTAATAGAAGATAAAGGTAAATCTACTATCTCATCAAACGGAGAGATATTTCACCTTGTGCCTATAAAAAAAAAAAGGTTAAAGTTGAGGAGGAGGAAACAATTGATGGAGAAATTTCCTTAATAAAAAGCCAACTAGTTGTAGCTGCACAACATAAGCCACTACCGAAGTGGGCACAATAGCTCTTTGATGATCACAATCCACATGTAGATGTACCAGAATCATCCTCGGATGTATTACAAAGATCAAAGAGAATATAGGAGCAAAGAAGAGCCTCAAAACACATTGTTAACATGGCTCTAATGGTAGATATCATGGGCTCGATAAAGGAACCTACCACCATTGAAGAAGCCCTTGATGATTCAGGTTGGAGAGCGGCAATGCAATCTGAGTATGATAGTACACTAAAAAATGATACATGGGATCTAGTTGACTTGCCAACAAAGAAGAAGGTAATAGGTACTAAATGGATTTGGAAAGCTAAGTATAAAGCAGATGGAACACTAGAAAAGTATAAGGCAAGATTAGTTGCACAGGGTTTTTCACAAATCGAAGGATTTGATGTTCAAGAAACTTTTGCACCAACAATACGCATGACAACTATTCGGACGATACTTGCAGTGGCTGCACAAAAGCCTTGGCCTATTTTCTAGATGGATGTCAAATCTGCATTTTTGAATGGTCACCTCAAGGAGGAGGTATATGTATCTCAACCACCAGGTTTTGAGGTGCCCAATTTAGAAAATAAAGTTTGTAGGTTGAAGAAAG
Organism: Ceratopteris richardii; assembly: GCA_020310875.1. Taxonomy (NCBI): domain Eukaryota; kingdom Viridiplantae; phylum Streptophyta; class Polypodiopsida; order Polypodiales; family Pteridaceae; genus Ceratopteris; species Ceratopteris richardii. The sequence continues at coordinate 94,759,742 of CM035436.1, forward strand.
CTTTGTATGGACTTAAGCAAGCTCCACGGGCTTGGTACCAACGGATAGATAGTTTTTTCAAAAATATGGGTTTTGAAAGAAGTACTTCTAATGCTAACTTGTATGTAACAAAAAGGGATAGCAAGCTAGTTGTTGTCATTGTATATGTAGATGATTTGATCATTACAGGAGATCATCAAGAACTCATCAATCAAACTCGGATTTGGGTATTTTTTATACCACATGTGATACACTCCAAGGATATTGTGATTCAGATTGGGCTAGAGATTGTGATTTTAGAAAATCAGTTTCTGGATATTGTTTCTCACTTGGTTCATGAATATTTTCTTGGGTAAGTAGAAAACAACGAACTCTCGCACTCTCCTCCATTGACGCAGAGTACAAAGCAGCTTGTTTTGCTTCTTCTAAGGAAGTCTGGTTAAGGAGAATTCTTTCAGATCTAGGCTTTCCATCAAATATGGCGACTGTAATCAAGTGTGATAATCAAAATTGTATGGTTATTGCAAAGAACCCAATATTTCATGCTCATACCAAGCACATAGTACAGTACCATTACATTTGTGAGCTAATTGAAGATGAAATTGTGGAGCTAGAATACTGCCCAACAAAGGAAAATTGTGCTGATATATTCACTAAAGCACTTGGAAGAGAGCAGCTGAACACACATCTTCAACAGATGGGCATAGGTCCGAAACCTACTTGATTTTTTCATCGGTAAACATTGAGGGGGGTGTTAGTATATGATCAATATCTACCTCTCATGATTGTATGCACATTTTGTAAGGCCCCCATTATGAGGAGAAGCCAAGCGTGCATTACCCAATTGATGAGAATCCCAACTTGCATGTTGGATGAAGGTCATATTGGACCAGGTAAGGTATTATAAGGAAAGGGAGTTACCAGGGTCCGCAATTTTGGGGTCTGGGGCAGCGGGGAGTAGCCCCAGTTGGGGGGTCCAAGGAGGCCAGCGGGCCCCCTCGCTGGGGAGTCCTAGGGGGCCAGTGGGTCCCCTGGTGGGGTCCGGGCTCAACACCCCTGACATGAGGGTAAAGGAAATATTCCATGGAATATTCCGTGTCGGAGTCAGAAATCATTTATATTTGTTATGTCGGTTCAACCGGCCTAAGCTGTATATGGAAATTACACAGGCGATGGCCGCCCATGCTCTACCACCCATGTATAGCCATCCATGGAAGGCCACCCATGATCCTATATATACATGACGTCTACACTACCTGAGATATCGAATTGAGCAAGCATACCTCTACCTTGTATCTCCCTATCTAGAGTTGTCTAGATCACCATTTAAGCTCTACCTTGAGAGTGCACGGGTGGACAACGCCATCATTTTTACTTGCTGCTAATAGAAAATTATTGAGATTCTCCTATATCTATTATCTTCTCTGCTATTGCTCCTGTGTTATATTGCATAACTATTGTCTTACAAAGGGATGCTTTAGCACTTTCATATATTTCTATGGGAGTCAAGAGGCATATTATACCCCAAATCAGGTCTTGCAAAATCTCTTGTCAGGCTTAGTTGGAGTTAGAGAATCTCTATCAGAGTAGCAACCCTACTAGGAAAGCTCACCTAATGAGACAACTAGCCAACACAAGGATGAAAATTGGTGAATTGGTTCATACATATTTTGAAGCTTAAATATTTACGAGATCAGTTACTGAATATAGGAGTCAACATTTCAGATGAAGAGATGGTAAGCACACTTCTAAACTCACTTCCATCGACATACCATGCTTTTGTTACTTCTTTATCTCTCTCTACAAGAGATAGAGAAATTTCATTTGAAGAGCTACAGTTCCTATTACTTCAAGATGAAGATCAACCAAAGGGTATTGAAGAGAATGATGAAGCCATGATATCATCATCAAAGGGAAAGAAGAAAAAGGAGACAAAGAAGGAGCAGAAGATTCAGCAATCTAAGAAGAAAAGTAAGTCTTCTAATCCTAAGTTTTCCAATTCTACCCCTAATGCTTCCTCTCCACCCAAAGAAAAATCTTCGACTATATCTGATTCAAAGAAAGGATTATGCCATTACTTTAAGAAGCCATGTCATTGCATAGCAAAATGGAGAGCAAGGATTTTCAATGAGAAGAAAGCATCAGGTAATAGTATTGAAGATGATCCAAAACCTAAATATTCAAAGATAGATTCATATACATGTGCTACTATTGAAGAGATAGATTTTGATTAGGCAACTTTAAATGCAATCTCCGATAATCCTTGAATTTTTTATTCTTGGAGCTACTAAGCATATAACAGGTTGCAGAAAGGTATTTTCTTCCCTTTCAAACTCTTTAGGTAGAAGAGTGACCATTGTAGATGGCCATGATTTAGATGTTGTGGGTGTTGGAGAAGTTAACCTTAAGTCAAGAGCAGGTGGAAATTTCACAATTTCCAATGTTCTTTATGTTCTATAGATAAAGAAGAATTTGCTCTCTATCTTGACTTTCTTGTCACATGGCTATAAAGTAGTTTTTAACAAAGAATCATGTCAGATCCTCTCATGTGATGAGGAGCATTGTCTACTTCAAGGTGAAAATAGAAGTGGCACAGTTATTTTGTCCAAAATAAGTCATGTGAATGTTGCTAGGTCTACTACACATTACCCATTGTGGGCTTATATGATGCGACATGTATTGGTTACAAAAGGACTATGTAACATTGTGCAGGGTGTTGAAAAACGTCCTATCACACCTACAATTGTTACCAACTGCAAGTACTAAAGCTGATGCAGAAGGTGTCAAAGATGAAGATATTCAGCATATTCATGTTTGTGCTACGGTTTCTGTTGCACCTACTGCATAGCAGATTTGCTAGGATGGTAGAGATGCCCATGCACATGCATTGATAGCTTTGTCTGTCAAACGTGCCACTATTCCTCACATTTGCTCTTGCAGAACAACTAAGGATGCTTGGGATACACTTACCACATTGTACCAAGCTAGGAATGAGGCTTGTCTTGCTTAACTCCGAAAATAGTTGAAGAGTGAGCACATGAATGAAGGTGATTCTATGGACAGTTTCCTAACGAAGATCAAAGATTTGCAGGAACAATTGATTTCTGCTGATGAGCTTATACCAGATAGCTCCCTTGTGCAGACCGTTTTGAATGGTCTTCCTGATTCATATCAGAGTTTTGTTTCTACTCTTCGGTTGATGATGAAAGGTAATCCGAATGCCTTATCATTTGAGGAGTTAGTCTCTATTCTGTTGCAAGAAGATCAGTCCACACAGAACAGGTCCATTATACGAGTTGCAGATCAAGCTTTCCTGGCTAGTCAGAAGGGTAAAGGAAAATGGAGCTCTTCAACTAGGAAGCAAAAATCTGCTAATTCTGCATATTTGAACAAGGACGATAAAGATGAGAAGAAATCAGAAAAGCAGAAATTGTTTTGAAAGTACTGTAAAGGGAATGATCATATCATAAAGAACTATCCAAAACTGGCTGCTAAAGAGGCAAAGAAGAAAGAGGCTGGAATGGTTGTTACAGAGGCCTCTACACCAAAAAAAGAGTCTACTAATCTTGTGCAGGAAGAAGAATGGGCGTTTGCTACTGTCTGCAATTTTGACCCATCTTCTCATGAGCAGTGCATGTCTGTAGTAGACTTAGATGTTTGGTATTTTGATAGTGGGGCGACCAAACATATTACCTCGCAGCATAGTTTCTTCTCTTCACTCGAGCCTGCCCCTACAGGGAATACTGTTACATGCGCCAACAACTCCTCTTATCCTGTTATGGGAGTTGGTAAGATCATTTTGACTACTGCTCATGGTAGTTCTTTCACTTTGTCAGATGCTTTATTTGTGCCAGGGATCAAGAAGAACCTGTTATCAGGTTCTGCATTAGCCAAGATTTGTTTGGCTGTGAAATTTGTTGATGACAGGTGTACAATTCATGATCTATCAAACGATGATGTGATTATTACTTCTGGCATTTTATGTCGTGGGTTGTATAAGCTCATAGACTATGAAAGATCTGTAAATGATTTGGCATGTGCATTAAATGATTCCCAAGCTATGTCAGATGCAAAGCTTTGGCATGCATTTGGCATCTGAATTCTGCTAGTTTGCTACGCCTGTAGAAATCTGAAATGATGTCCTCTTTGCCCAAACTTGAGGCACCTGGAAAACATGTTTGTGAAGGCTATATATTGGGCAAAATGCAGTGTTCATCCTTTCCAACAGATGGTTCAGTTCGGGCTAGTCAGAAATTGTAGCTTGTACATAGTGATGTCTGTGGTCCTATGCAGACACCTTCTGTTGGGAATTATCTTTACTTCGTGACTTTGATCGATGATTTTTCCAGGCATGCATGGGTATATACATTGAAGGCAAAGTCCAAAGTGTTCATGTGCTTCAAACAGCTTTTGTTTTTGGCTGAAAATCTGTCAGCATGTAAAATGGGCACCCTCCGTTCTGATCAAGGGGGGGGAATATATGTCTTTTGATTTTAATGCATTTCTGGTTGAACATGGGATAAAACACCAGTGTACAATGACGTATATACCTCAACAGAATGGAGTTGCTGAATGAAAGAACAGGTCACTCATGGAGATGGCGAGGTGTATGGTCAAGAGTCAGGCTTTACCACATAGTTTATGGCTGGAGGCTGTCATGTGTGCAGCATATGTACTTAACAGGTGTCCCACTAAAGCACTGCAGTCTATCACTCCATATGAGTCTTGGCATGACCGCAAGCCATCTATTCCTCATCTGCATGTTTTTGGTTGTTTGACATATGCATTAGTGCCTGAACAACATTACAAAAAATTAGATGATAAAGCAGTAAAATGTATTTTTGTTGGGTACAGTTCTGAAAGTAAAGGCTATCACCTATATCATCCACACACTAAACGCATTTTGGTTAGTTGTGATGTTGCTTTTGTGGAAGATGGTATTCAGCCATTGCTTTCATGTACTAATGAGGCATATATAAGCTCCAAAGACATGTATGATACTTTGCTGCCTCTTTTTACAGGTGGATAGTCTAGTGCTGGTCCTAATGAGGCGACTTCTTGTGATGATGCAGATCATTCCATTTCTGATGTAGATTTACATGATGCACTAGTTGATGAGAGAGCTGATATTGAGCAGGTAAAAACTATGCCAAAATGGCCAGTGCAAACTTTGCGTGACAGCAAATTAGATGCACCTCTGTCATATTGTGCTCGTTCAAGCTCTCATAGTGCCTCTTTTGCATCAGATTGCTATGCTATGGCTGCATCTAGTCTCTGTGATGAGAATGAGCCAGTTTCATTTGATGAAGCACAAAATTCAGAAAATTGGATGGCTACGATGCAATCTGAATATGATGCAATAATGAAGAATGGTACTTGGTCTTTATGTGGCTTGCCTCCTGGCAAGAAGGCCATTGGCACTAAGTGGGTATACAAGCTGAAGTGTAAACGTGATGGTACAGTTGACATGTATAAGGCTAGGCTTGTTGCAAAGGGTTATGCATAGGAAAGAGGCATTGATTTTGATGAGACCTTTGCACCTACATGCCGTGTGACTACTGTTCGGAGCATGTGTGCACTTGCAGCCCATCATGGTTGGAATGTACATTAGTTGGACATTAAAACTGCATTTCTGAATGGTGACTTGCATGAAGGTGTATGTTTTTCAGCCCCATGGCTTTGTGCAGAAAGGGCATGAAAACTAGGTGTGCAGGTTAAAGAAGGCATTATATGGTTTAAAGCAAGCACCACGTGCTTGGTATGAGAAGATACATGCCTATTTGATTGCACATGGTTTTGAGAGTAGTCCAATTGAAAGCACCTTATATGTTAAGCGTGCTAATGATGTGCTTCTAATCATTGTTGTCTATGTTGATGACATGTTGCTCACTGGTCCTATTGAGAACCATATTGCTGATTTTAAGGATGATTTGCATGCCTCATTTGAGATGTCTGATTTGGGGCATTTGTAGCCCTATTTGGGCATTCAGTTTATGCAAGTTGATGGTGGAATGGCTTTATGTCAAACGAAATATATTGACACATTATTGCAGCATTTCGGACTTGAAGACTGTAAGCTTATTGCCACTCCTATGGAGACGGGTTTACATTTGAGTCTTCATGATGCTGGAGATGCATTTGATGTTGTTCTCTATCAAGAGGCTGTTGGATGCTTGATTTACTTATGCATTACTCGGCCAGATATTCAGTTTGATATCTCACAGATGACCAGGTTTATGCATTGCCCAAGAGTTAAGCATTGGCAGGTGATTAAGCGCATCTTTCGCTACTTGAGTGGTACTCGACTACTTGGGTTGTTTTATCCCAAGAGGGGATCACTACCACCAGATTTGCATGCTTTTTTTGACTTTGATTGGGCTGGTTGCTATGACACTCGTGTGTCCACTAGTGGCTTTTGCTTCATGCTTGGTAGCTAATGTATATCTTGGGTGAGCAAGAAGCAGCCTATTGTGGCCACTTCCACTTGTGAAGCTGAGTATAGAGCAGCTTTTAGAGCTACTGTTGAGTGTGTGTGGCTTAGATGCCTTATGGCTGATTTGGGTGTTGGTCAGAATTTTGCCACCACCATCTTCATTGACAGTCAGAGTGCATTCGCATTTGCGAGGAACCGTGTGTTCCATGCTCGCACTAAGCACATTGAGGTGCATTATCACTATGTCAAGGAGAGGTTCTCTACTAGGGAGATCAGCTTGGCATATGTGCCCACACAGGAGAACATTGCAGACCTTTTCACGAAGGCTCTGCCTAGGGAGAAGTTTGAAGCTTTTCGCAAAGCTTTGGGCTTACTTCCTTTTGTGGAGTGACTTCCACATAGCTTGGCACTTCGTTATACATGAGTGCCAGCTACTTGTTCACCGCATCACTACGAGGGGGGATTTGTTGATATATTTAGGTAGTGATGTGTGTGAACACTTTAGGACCGTCGGGGCACTTTTTTCCCTCTTTAGGAGGTTTTTTCCCCCCGGCTTGTATGTATGCCTATTGCCCTAATGGGCTACTTATCTTTGTACATTCTCTAGTAATACATTCAGTATTGTGTGTTGTGCTCCAAGCTTCTTCTCCTTCCTTGTGCTGTTCGCGTGCTTCTGCAGACGTCTATCTCCAACAAGTTCCAGAGTTCTAGAAGAAAGAGAGACCGAAGAACCAGAAGATATAACATCACTTTTTGGGAATACAACAAAGTGGTTATATCAAACTTGGAAGGACAATGGTATAGAGGAATACACAAGAAGAACCAGAAGTCAAACCAGGAGAAAACAAGGAGACCAGGTAAATCATGGAGCAAATTTTGAGATTCATAATGTTTTAGACCTTACTTAAGTTGACAATGAACTAGCTAGTGTTCAAGATACACTACAAAGTGATGTGATTATCACAAGTCCCAGGATTGAGTTCAAGTATAGAGATGCGTGTATCTACATGACACAACAGAAATACATTGAGAAATTATTGGAAAGGTTTGAGATGACAGATTCCAAGCCTATGCAAAAACCCATGGATATTAATGTGTTATTACAGTCAGAGGCAGATTCAAAACCATTTGATGCTACATTATATAGACAAGCAGTAGGTTGCTTGATATATCTAGGTAATACATGACATGACATTTAGTTTGCAATTTCTCAAGTATCTAGGTTAATACACAGTCAGCTCAAGATTTAGTGGAAAGAAGTCAAGAGATATTTGCAGACATCATAAGTTTTGTAGGTTATGGAACCTTGTAGCATTGAAGGGGGGATTGTTGGAAGTTCTTTCTATATCATGTGCCCAAATTCGAATCCCATGGGCAGCAACGACGCAATGCGATGTGTTTTTTTATTTGATTTTTGCTTCTATCTTTGACAATGATCACATGCTTTTGGAGGACTTCGTAGGTGGATGTTCTTCGATCAGGAATGCTGATTTCCTTTAGCTTTATGATTTATTATGTGCTTTTAGAGTATTTTTCAATAATGCAAACAAAGCTATATAAGCAAGGCTTTGGCATATTATTCAACATCATCTCAAGGAGCAAGCTCAAGCTTCTAGCTCAAAACAAGGAGAGGGTCTTCTTGAAGAGAGAGTGTTCACACACTCTTGAGGAGGTGATCAACTAGGAGGTGCTCCGTCTTGGAGGAGTAGTTCTCACACTCTTGGAGGAGTTGTGGTCTACGTCTTGGTGATTATTTGAAGGAGATTTTGCCAGCATACCATCAACATCCATTGTTGATTTACTATGAGTAGCAAGTCTATTTCCATTCTTACTTGCTAGATCACGCATTTCTGATTTAGGTTGATCAGAATTTGGGTTTGTTGTAAAACAATTTGAAACTGTTCGTATTCTCCATATTTTCACACACACTCTTCATACTTCTTAGGCACACAATCTCTTGTATCTAGTTCTTGTTTCTGCCTAGATATAGATATTGTTATTTTGTATCATATTCACACATTGTAATTTCACATTCATATATCAGTTAGTGTAGGTGAGCCTCATAGCTTACCGCTACACTTGAAATCTCATCTATTCTCTCTCTATCTCTTACTCATCTATTTTTTAGTCTTAAGGGTGTATGTTAAGGTTCATCTATTGGAAGATCCTGTAAATCTGTGATTTATTGTTATTATGGCCCACTACCACTTCCAACATATTAGTATTCAGACCTTAGAATACCAACAAGCTTCAACAAGCAACTTGAAGAGTGATCTATTGAGAAGTCCCTCATGTGATTAAGTAAGAAGGTCCATGATTGTAAGAAATCTCTTTCTTTTTGGCACGGCAAGGTTTTGGAGAAAACAACAAGTTGAAAATAAGTGAGCCCCCATGCAAGAGATGAAGGATTTATCAATTTTCTTTCTAATTCTCCCTAATTTTTTTTTATTCTTCCTTTTTACATAATTTAAAACTCTTTTTACCAAAAAAAACAAGTGCAAATATCATAGCGATAAAGCACTTTTTTATGAGAAAAAATATTATGCACTAAATAAATGATGTATAATAATGTTTACTTTATTTTAACTTTCTTTATGGACGATTACATCCACATACACAGTGATATAAAATGAAGTTAAAAAACTCTTAGCTTTGAATGTACGTCAAATTGTATGCAATGGTTGATGCATTGATCATGCGTCTAAGAGTGAGGCTTTAACGGAAAAGCATGCGAAAATTTTTTATATATTTCCATAGTCATGTATGTGAACACACTTAGGACTCTTACGAGACTTTTTCCACTTTGTAAGAGGTTTTTCCCCTTGGGTTATATATACATCTATAACCCTAATGGATCACTGATATTTATACATACACTTGGTAATACATTCAATGTTATGTGCTTCTCAAAGATTCTTTTTCTTCTTTGTGATGTTCATGTGCTTCCACAAACCTCGGTTTCTAACAATTGGTATCACAATAGTCATCACTTCATCTAGGGCATCATCAACACTCTTCTAGTCATAGACTCAGACTAATACAAAAATTTGTGAGCATACTCATGGTGATTAAATTTCAAAACTAATTTGCTTTGTGGCTGTAAAATTTTGAAGTGAGATCATTTCATCCTCCAAATGCACTATTGAATTCATTGTGCAAATGAATCCAAACATTTATATAGGTTTGAGTTTGCAAGTACAAGCACCTCAAAGTCTTCTATATGACTAATAGAGATGGACAAGGTATTTCTATTCAACTTCTTGAGATACATTCAATTTTTTGCATCAGGGCATTTAGTCACTAGTCATGGCTGAAATGAATGGTGTATTCCATATGTTGGTTGTGGAGGATAAGTTGGATGGTACTAATTACCCATTGTGGGCAAACATGATGCATCATGTATTGATAGAAAAAGGGTTATGCAATATTATATAGGGGATTAAAAACCATCCTACTACCTCCAAATATAATAATTGAAGGTGATACAGATGGTGCTGAAGATGATGATCATCATATTCTTGGTCATGCTCTAATTTGTTTTGCCCCTACTATAGAGAAACTTCATTGGGATGACAGAGATGCATGAGCACATGCATTGATATCTTTGTGTGTGAAACATGCCATTATCCCTAACATTTGCTCTTTCAAGATAGCAAAAGATGCTTGGGATACTCTTACAACATTATACTAGGCAAGAAATAAGAATCATGTTGCTTACTTTCAAAAACAAGTGGAGGGTGAGCATATGAATGCTAGAGATTCAATTGAAAGTTCTTTTTTGACAAAGATCAATTATTTGAAAGATCCATTGAAACCTTGCTAGATAGTTCACATGTGTAGACTATTCTTAAGGATGTTCTGGATTCCTGTTGGAGTTTTGCTTCTCCTTTTTGGTCGATGATGGAAGAAAATCCAAGTGCCTTAATTTTTAAGGAGTTCATCTCTGTTTTGATGCAAGAAGAGGAGTCCAAGTAGTGCAAGGAAATTATACAAGTTGTAGATCAAACTTTCTTAGCTAGTTAGAGGGGCAAAGATAAATGAATCTCATCTACTAGTAGGAAAAAAATTTACTAATGCAACATAATAAAAAAAGGAAGACAAAGATGACAAGAAGATAGGAAACTAGAAATAGTTTTGCAAGTACTATAAGGCAAATGATCATGTCATAAAAGTTATCCTAAAGTGGCGGCAAAGGAGGCAAAGAAGAAAGCAGCTCGAATAGTTGTTGCAAAGGCCTTTGCACCTAGAATAGAGTCTGGTAATCTTGTTTATAATGAGGAATAGGCGTTTACTATTGTTTGTGGCTATGATCCATCTTTTCATGATTAGTGTATGTTTTTCATAGACTCTGATGTTTAGTACTTTAATAGTGGTGTAACCAAATATTTTACTCACATTGTAGTTTCTTCACTTTACTTAAGCCTAATCGTAGAGGAAACATTGCCACATGTTCTAACAACTTCTCTTATCTTATAGTGGGATTTGATAAGATCATTCTAAATACCATTGATGATAGTTCTTTACATTTTGAGATGCCTTATATGTGCAAGGGATCAAGTTTTTTTTTATCAGATTTAACACTATCCAAGATTCACTTATTTGTTAAATTCATGGATGATAGATGTGTACTTCACGATCTCTCAAATGGTGATGTTATGATCATTTTTGTTGGATGTGATGGCTGGGTACAATCAGAAGATCAAGGTGGTGCTGCTAGACCTGCTTCACACCTGCCCTTTCTTTTCTTCAGATATGGTTAGGAGACTCCTTGAGCTTCCAAATGACACCAAGAAACTATATATGTGCTTTACAAAGTGATTGAGTAATGATCAAATCAAAACAGATAAGTTTGAACCTTCATAAGTCCAAAAAACTTGCTATTCCTGTAATGACACCTGCTCAGTCCTAAGCTCAGTGTGTCCAGCACACTTACAATTGATCTAATTCCTTCTGGGAGTATTAAATTAACTTAACAAGCTATCATTAGCAAGTTAAATCACTCCAAATGATAAATTATACACTGAGCATGATGTTTAGCAAAATCAGGGACACCCCCGACTTTTTAGGAATCACACAGAAATATACCAGTGATCACTTCGACAGCGATTTCTCCCAATTGGCTGAATAGATTGACTTGAAACTTTGTAGTGTTGTAGAATGCTTTGAGCTGGTTCCAATGAGCCCTTGATCATCAAATTTGGTTCAGTGGATCTTGAGATATGCTCTGTTGAAGTTGACAGACTTGGAGGTAGTCACTCAGAGAAAACACAGAGTAAAAACTATGAGTATATGTATTGATACTATCAAATGTACATTCCCATTGGCATGTAGAGTGATGCCCAATGGTACTCAGAGGTGTAGGCTAGGTAGTAGCTCTCACACTCTCACAAATGTGCTTGGATTAGCCTCGGGAAGAGTGTAATCTAACCCGTGACTTTTACATTGATTTTTATAGGAGTTTTTGAATGAATTTGAATTTGAATTCAAATTAAAGCTCCCTTGATTCTCTCCACTAGACTTAGGGAGATATTCCCTCAACTAGATCATCTAACTTTTCCACGACTCTAGTCTAGTAGGTATGATTATATTGTTGATAAAGTCACATGGACTTTTACATGAGATAAAAGTAAGAATCACTAAGACTAGGTTCACATGATTATTGACTCTTGTGAATGTATCATCCAAGGGTTCAATCTTTTATGCTTTCCAAGGGTTCAATAGTCCAAGCTTTAAGTTGGGTCTTCAAAGGCACACAACAAGTCAAGTGTTAAGGCTTGTTTGCACCAACAGCTCCCCCTCAAGCCAAACACTTGCTTGAGTCTTCATCTTTAGTCTTCAATGATATCCTGTAATCCAATCATGGATTTAAACCTGCATAACTTGCTCCCATCCAAAGCTTTTGTAAGCAAATCTGCACATTGAATATTAGTGGATACATATGACAATTGGATTTCCTTGCTAAGTAATTTCTCCCTCACATAGTGGTAATGAACCTCTATGTGTTTTGTTCTAGCATGATACACAGGATTAGCAGCTAAATGAAGTGAACTTGTGTTATCACCAAATATGATAGGTGGCCTTGTGTATATGCCCAATTCTGAATAGAGTAACTTCAACCATATTGCTTCTTGAGTGGCATTGGCTAGCCCTCTGTATTCTGCCTCAGTAGATGATAGAGCCACTGTGGGTTGTTTCTTGGATGACCAAGAAATAGGTTTATCCCCTGCAAAGCATATGTAACCAGATGTACTCCTCCTGTCATCCTTGCATCCTGCCCAATCTGCATCTGAGTATACCTTGATGTCAATGTCTGATGAATATGGATAATACAAACCATGATTTTGTGTTCCCTTTAGATACTTTACTATCTTCTTGGCTGCCTCCAAATGTGGTACTCTTGGCTTATGCATAAATTGACTAAGTACACTAACACCATATGAGATATCAATCCTAGTTAAGGTAGCATAATTAAGACTACCTACCAAACTTTGGTAACCTGTAATATCCTTGAGTTCTTCTCCTTCATGTGCACTGAGTTTGTGGTTGACCTCCATAGGAATGTTTGAGACTTTAGCTTCCTGCAAGTTAAACTTCTTGACCATGTCCTGAATGTATTTCTTCTGAGTAATGTATATACCTGAATTTGTGTAGACCAATTCAAGCCCTAGGAAGTACTTCAATAATCCAAGATCATTGATCTTGAATTCCTTCATCATTTGACCTTTGATGTGTCTAATTCCTTGAACATCATTTCCTGTAATAATGATGTCATCAACATAGACACACAAGTATATTACCTCTGAATTGTTCTTCTTTATAAACAATGAAGTATCTGCTTTACTCATCACAAATCCTTGATCCAAGAGATAGGTTGTCAACCTATAGTTCCATGCTCTAGGTGCCTGCTTCAATCCATACAGAGCTTTCTTCAATTTACAAACATGATTTACCTTATTAGGATCCTCATAGCCAGGTGGTTGTGACATGTAGACCTCTTCAGATATCCATCCATTCAAGAATGCATTCTTCACATCCAATTGGTACATGTTCCAATTCTTGGATGCAGCTACACTCACCATAATTCTGATAGTTGGCATCTTTGCCACAGGAGAAAATGTCTCCTCATAATCAATGCCTTGGGTTTGTGCAAAACCCTTGGCTACCAACCTAGCTTTGTATCTGCTTATTGAACCATCTGAGTTCCTTTTGAGTTTGTAGATCCATCTGGATCCTATCACCTTCATGGAGTCCTTCTTGGGTACCAAGTCCCAAGTATCACTCTCCTTGAGAGCCTCCATTTCTTCATCCATTGCTTCCTTCCATTCTGGTTTAGTAATAGCTTCCTCAAATGTACCTGGTTCTTCACTTAAGATATCCTTTGCAAGATATACAGAGTGCTTGGTTACAAGTGAAGTATCATACCCATACCTAATAGGTTTCTTCTTTTCCCTTGAAGATCTCCTCATAGCTTGAGTTGAGGATTCTGGATTGTCTTCAAGTTGCTTCATCTTCATCTTCCCTTTGGATTTCCAAGCTTTGAATTCTTCAATGTTGATGGTGTCTTCATCATCTGAACTTGTATCCTCTTTCTGAGTTGGTTCTTGCCTGACAAGCTTTGGAAAGTCTTCTTCCATATCATAAGGTAAACTCACTTTCCTGCACTCATTATCATACCATGAATCATTTTCATCAAAGATGACATCTCTGCTTACCTTGAAGCCTTTGTTTGAGGGGTTATAGAACCTGTATCCTTTCTGATTCAAATCATAACCAATAAAGATACACTTTTCAGCCTTAGGGTCTAGCTTTCCCCTTACCTGTGAGGGAATATGCACATATGCAACACACCCAAAGATCTTGCAATGATCCAGAGATGGTCTCTTACCATGCCAAGCCTCATAGGGTGTCATTCCATCAAGTGTCTTTGATGGCAACCTGTTGATCAAGTATGTGGCAGTAGATACACTCTCTGCCCAAAGATAATTTGGTAGTTTCTTCTCATTAAGCATAGACCTAGCTGTCTCCACAATGATTCTATTTCTTCTTTCAGCTACCCCATTTTGTTCTGGAGAGTACCTTGTGGTAATCTCCCTCTTGATGCCTCTTTCCTGCAAGAACTCTTCAAAGTCATTGGAGAAGTATTCTCCACCACCATCAGACCTTAATCTCTTCAATTGTCTACCTGTTTGATTCTCTACTAATGCAAGATACCTTTTGAAGCAATTAAATACTTCATCTTTATGTTTCATGAAGTACAAGATAGTCCATCTGCTATAATCATCTATAAAAGATACATAGTACCTTGATCCAGATATGGATGGCTCCTTGCTTGGTCCCCACACATCTGTATGCACCAATTCCAAGTAATCTTCATGCATAAATCCTTTCTTGGTATATGGCAACCTGTGTGACTTACCAAATTGACAAGCCCCACACTTGTATATCATGTGTTGCTTGGATACATTAGGTATCCCAAGCACACATTGATCTCTGCTCATCTGCTTTATGGTTCTCTCTCCAATGTGACCCAATCTCTTGTGCCACATCTCCAATTCTGATAGGGTTTGGTCCCTATAGTTATATAAGGCAATATTTTTAGTATCTTCAAGTTCAAAGGTAAATAATCTACCTGACTTCTCTCCCTTGGCTATCCTTCTGAATCCATGTCTTGGATCCTCCACATATGCACCATGTTGAGTGAACCTGACCTGTAGACCTTTTTCAACAATCTGACCTACACTCATCAGATTCTTGGTGATTGTTGGGACATACAGTACTCTGCTTAGCAAATTCTGATTACCATCACTTGTTTTGACATTACCTACTTTAACCACTGAGTGTTTAGTGTCATCACCTGTCTGCACTTGGTGCTTGCCTTTAGGTTCTTCCAAATCAGAGAGTAAGGCAACATTCCTAGCTACATGGTTAGAGCAACCTGAATCAATATAGAACAAATGATCATCATTGATACCTGATTTAGATGTCATGTTCATAATCAACAAGGAATCATCTTGATCCTCTGCATAATTGTTGTAATCCTTTCTGTTCCTGTATCCTCCTTGATAATTGCCATTGTGATTGTAGCTATTGTTGTAGTTGTTGTTGTAATTATTGTTGTAGCCATGGTAGCTTTGAGATTGATTGAACCTGCCTCTGCCTTGGGAGTATCCTCCTCTTTGGTGACCTCTTCCTCTTTGGTTCTTGTAGTTTTTGTAGCATTCATCTGTAGTATGATTAGACAAGCCACAAATATTGCATGGAGATTGATTATAGGGTCTCCCCCTACCTGACTTACCTCCTCTGCCCCTACCTCTAGATGATCTACCTCTCCCTGCATAGTTTGCTTGGGAGGTGGATCCTTCATCATCAACTTTCTTGGTTTTACCCTTATCTTTAGACTTCTTATCTGTATATAGGGCAGAGGGATTGTTACCTTTTGATTGCTCTCCATTCTTTGTGATCTTAGCTTCATGTGTAAAAAGTTGTCCAATCAAAGTTGTTAGATCAGGTGCTTGAATGTCCATGTACAAGTCCATTGCAGTGGTAAAGCTCTCCCACTTGTCATCTGCTTTGAGTCCATTGATCACTTGTCTGACAATTTGCTCTTCTTCAATCTCTTCTCCAACACTTGCAAGTTGATCTGCTATATCTTTGACTTTGGTGACGAAATCTGAAACACATTGTTTTGATTGCTTCCTAAGAGTTGTAAACTCAATCCATAGCTGATTCTTTCTGGCCCTTGTGCTTGATGAGAAGTATGTTGACAAGGTCTCCCAAGTCTCTTGGGAAGTCTTACAGTTCCTAACATGAGGTAGAAGAAAATCAGAGATAGAGTTTAGAAGATATGACCTTGCTAAAGCATCTTTAGCACACCATTGATTTAGTCTCTCATGCTCATCCTTTGTAGATAGGCCTCTGGTTTTGAATGAGGGCAACTCCTCATCTCCTGATATGTATCCATACAAGCTTCTCCCTTGTAGATAAGTCTTCATTCTTAATGACCATGCCTGGTAGTTATTCCTATCCAATTTGTCAATAAAGGAAGGGAAACCATCACCCATGATTACCTTGTTTTGCTCTGATACCACTGTTGGATGTGATGGCTGGGTACAATCAGAAGATCAAGGTGGTGCTGCTAGACCTGCTTCACACCTGCCCTTTCTTTTCTTCAGATATGGTTAGGAGACTCCTTGAGCTTCCAAATGACACCAAGAAACTATATATGTGCTTTACAAAGTGATTGAGTAATGATCAAATCAAAACAGATAAGTTTGAACCTTCATAAGTCCAAAAAACTTGCTATTCCTGTAATGACACCTGCTCAGTCCTAAGCTCAGTGTGTCCAGCACACTTACAATTGATCTAATTCCTTCTGGGAGTATTAAATTAACTTAACAAGCTATCATTAGCAAGTTAAATCACTCCAAATGATAAATTATACACTGAGCATGATGTTTAGCAAAATCAGGGACACCCCCGACTTTTTAGGAATCACACAGAAATATACCAGTGATCACTTCGACAGCGATTTCTCCCAATTGGCTGAATAGATTGACTTGAAACTTTGTAGTGTTGTAGAATGCTTTGAGCTGGTTCCAATGAGCCCTTGATCATCAAATTTGGTTCAGTGGATCTTGAGATATGCTCTGTTGAAGTTGACAGACTTGGAGGTAGTCACTCAGAGAAAACACAGAGTAAAAACTATGAGTATATGTATTGATACTATCAAATGTACATTCCCATTGGCATGTAGAGTGATGCCCAATGGTACTCAGAGGTGTAGGCTAGGTAGTAGCTCTCACACTCTCACAAATGTGCTTGGATTAGCCTCGGGAAGAGTGTAATCTAACCCGCCACTTTTACATTGATTTTTATAGGAGTTTTTGAATGAATTTGAATTTGAATTCAAATTAAAGCTCCCTTGATTCTCTCCACTAGACTTAGGGAGATATTCCCTCAACTAGATCATCTAACTTTTCCACGACTCTAGTCTAGTAGGTATGATTATATTGTTGATAAAGTCACATGGACTTTTACATGAGATAAAAGTAAGAATCACTAAGACTAGGTTCACATGATTATTGACTCTTGTGAATGTATCATCCAAGGGTTCAATCTTTTATGCTTTCCAAGGGTTCAATAGTCCAAGCTTTAAGTTGGGTCTTCAAAGGCACACAACAAGTCAAGTGTTAAGGCTTGTTTGCACCAACAATTTTTGGAATTTATTATTATAGGCTACATAAGCTCATGTACCATGAGAACTCTGAGTGATTCACCATTATAGTTCAGCATTCTTAGGCTATCTCATATGTAAATCTTTGGCATACAAAATTTGGTCATTTGAACTTTTCTAGTTTGCTTCAGGTGTGAAAATTTGAAATGGTGTCCTCTCTACATAAACTTGATGCACCTTCTAAACATGCCTGTGAAGGCTGTATTTTTAGCAAAATGCAACGTTCCTTCTTCCCAAAAGATGGTTCAGTTAGAGTCATAAATTGCAGCTTGTTCACAGTGAAGTCTATGGGCCTATGCATGAACACATTTGGGAATTACCTATACTTCAAGACTTTCATTGATGGATTTTTTTAGCATGCATGGATGTGTTTATTGAAAGCAAAGTTTGAGGTATTTATGTGCTTGAAACAGTTCTTGGTTATGCCCAAAAATTTATCAGTATGTAGAATGAGGAACCTTACGTCAAAGTGAGGGGAGGAATATATGTCTTCTAAGTTCAATGTGTTTCTGGTTGAGTGCATGATAAACATCAGTATACACTATTTTATACACATAAAAAATATAGATTTCCTAAAAGGAAGAACACTACTTTTATGGAAATGGCAAGGTGCATGGGAACAAAAATCATGCTTTAACACATAGCTTCTAGCTTGAGGCTATTATGGATGCAACATAGGTACTTGACATGAAAAATTGTAGTCTATTATTCCATATGAGGCTTGGTATGTTCATAAGCCTTCTGTTGCAGAAAAGTGGATGATAAAGCAAGAAAATTTATTTTTGTTAGGTAAAGTTGTGAAAGAAAGGCTTATTATCTATATCATCCACATGCTAAATGCATTCTAATTAGCCATGATTTTTATTTTTTTTGTAGAAAATGTAGTTCAAACCTTACTTTCATGTATCAAGGAGATATCAGTTACCTCAAAGGATGTGTATGACACTCTGTTGCCTTTTTTTGGAGTTGGATAACCAAGTGTTGTTCCAAATGAGAAAATTATGTAGCTTTTGCAGGTTCCAAATGATGATGCAGATAATTCCATTCTTATGCAAATTTACATGATGCACTCCTTGATGAGGGGATTGATATAGAACATGTAAAAAATATGCTAAAATGGTTGGGGCACACTTTAAGAGATAGAAAATTAGAGGCATCTTTGTCATATCCTACTCGATCATGCTCTCATAGTGCTTTCTTTACATTAGATTATTATGCAATGGTTGCCTCTAGCCTTTGTGATGAGAATGAGCCTGTTTCCCTTTTTTTTAATGAAGCACAATATTCATAAAATTGGATGTTTGTTATGCAATCAGAATATGATGTTATTATGATAAATGATAAATAGTCTTTATATGATTTTCCTTTAGGAAAAAAGGTCATTGATACTAAACGGGTATTCTACAACATATGAGGGGCATATCAACACTGTCTATACCGACAATCACCCCTCGACATCAGTATGAACGTTGGAAAGATGTAATTAAGCATACCAACCGTCATTTGACCATCTGTATGACCGTTTAAAATGGATCATCTAGATGCTTTGTGACTGCTAGTATAAGCACGAGTATAGGTGTCAGTATAAGCATCGGTAGAGAGAGAGAGAGAGAGATAAAGATAGATGAAAGAGAGGAAGATAGAGAGAGATATATATAAAGAAAAAGAGATATTGATATAGAGAGAGAGATAGAAATACATACACACACACATACACACATGCATACATTCACACGCATACACACATGCATGCATACATACACACACATACATATACACACATCCATACATACACACACATATACACACATGCATACATATACACACACATACACATACATATCCATACATACATACAAACATATACACACATGCATGTATACATACACACACACATGTACACACATGCATACATACACACACACATATACACACATGCATACACATACATATGCATATGCATACATACATACACACATGCATGCATACATACACACACATGTACACACATGCATACATACACGCATACATACACGCACATGTACACACATGCATACATACACGCACACATATGTACACATGCATACATACACACACATACAAACATGTTGTAGCTTAGTGATGAGTAGCACCTCCTTTAATGTCAATCCGAGAAGACGTGAGGATGGTATGATGACCTTGAGCAAGTGAAGGCACAAGTGCGTGAGTGAGAAGCACACAAACATGCACACACATACACACACATACACACACACACACACGCACACACAGCAAGAACAAAGAGGAGGACAATGGAGTTCTTTTAGATTACTTCCAAAATGCTCATACAAATTCAAATCTATTACAAGCTACCCCAAAAATGAGCTCTCTAGCTCTATTTATAGTTTTTGACTAGCTTTTGGCCCTATCCAGACCTAGTGTTCGGCCTAGTTAAAAATTAGGTTCTAGGGCCTATTTGGGGGCTCAAACGAAGTCTAAAAATTATGAACATTGGTACGATACTACTTCTAATACTCCTCAAGCTCAAGGACTCCTTGGCTTGCACAAAATGGAGCTACAAAATTATGAAATGATATTTACAATGGTTTTTAGTGATGAAAATCACTATTTTTTGTAAGGATTTCTTCTAATAGTTTGACATACATTTCCTGGAGCTCCCTACTTGCTCCTTCTTCTTGTGTGCCCACCTCTTTGATGCATGAAAAATTTAGATGGCCTACTTGCCATATCTTCTTTGACTACTCTGTCTGCTTGTGCCTTCTCTTCGCTCCGACTCCCTTCATTGGCTTCCTTGTCTTGTGAGTCCTTCAGTTCCTTGACTGCTGCCAACACCCCCCCTCTCTCGCGTTTATTGTCTCTGACAGACCCTTGTTGAGTGGGTCGTTGGATGTAGTACTCCACAACGTCTGTGGCTAAATGATGTTCTGCTATTCTCAACCCTTTGGCCAAATCAGTGAGTAGGGCATCCCAGTCTACTGGCCCTGGAACTTCTGGATGTGGCATACGTAGCTTTTCTGAATGTAGAGCTTGTTCCACTGCAAATAATTGTAATAGGTGAGATGGTCTGGGAATGAATATCTCTGAATGATATTCCCAGAACCCTGTGATAAACATTTCTTCAAACGTCTATTTGAAGCAGGCAGGTAGATACTTTATACTAGCATGCCACACATATACGACGTTAATGGATGGTGTGGTGCTCATATCGTAGACAAGGTCCTGATTCCCTTCATTAAATCCGAGAGCCGAAAGATGAGGTTCTTTGATATTCTTAAATGTCCTGAACGTAACCAGCATGAGCTCAAAAGTTTTGAGGCACATCTGTGCCATGATATCTGGTATATTCTTGAATGTGACTACCCAGTGTCGGATGGTTGAAATCATGTAGTTGACTGTGGGTTGGCCTCTAGGTGGGGCTAAGTAGACATAATTGAGCCATTTTTTACATCCTTTGACTGTCAGCACTGTTTTTGTGTACTCCGGCCAAGACCTTCTTCGTGGCACTTGCAGGGATGTCATCCGATGCAAACTGTGTCACCGAGGTTGGTTCTTTTGATGTGCGTTGCTTGATTTCAGCATTGTAATCTGCCATTAATACACAGAATGGAACATACAGATCATCGGATGTGCCAATCCCCTATGATGGGAGAGGTTTCTGAAGTAATCCGATTTTATGACGACTTCCTCCAATCGTGACATAGATGCTATCTGAACTGCAACTCTCTCGTCATGGGTTGTAGCAACCTTCTCTAACCTTTGCATCCATTCAGGAGCTTCGATCTCAATTGTGTCCATTCCTTCTTCTGTTTGCTTACCTCCGGGTGCTGGCATGGGAACATATGGGTCTTCAAAGATCTCCTCAACTGCAATTGGCACTAAGTCTTCAGGTTCCGGTTCCACAAGGGGAGAGGGTTGATGCTCGTATTGAAGAACTTTACTTCGTAGTTCTTCTAGTTTTGCTCTGAGTTCTGCGACTTCTTCTGATGTTTCGGCTGTTGTTGTGACTTTGCTTGGTGACTCCTACTGAGTTGCCAGTTGCTTTAGTAGGTCATCTCTTTCTCTTTCTAATGCTGTGTGGGCTTCCAGGAAGTCGGCATGGGTTTCCAACACAATTTGCATATTCTCCGAGGGGATAGCCTTGAAATTCTCTGGGTCGATTTCATGGGGGTAACCTTCCATTGCTACTTCCAGGTTTTCTTCGTTCTGTTTTTTGTAGTCTTTTATTCTCTTCGAGTGTTGCGGACATGTGCTTTCGTAATAAGGCGAGATTGCATCGAAGCTTGAGATTGTCTGTGATCTGAGCGTGTAACATGTCATCAAGTTGTTGTTTTTCTTCAGTATCTGACTGGGGTGGATTGGCAACTAATTGATCATGTGCTTGCAATGTAGTATACTGCTGTTGTAATAGCCGCTTCTCCTTCTCTAAATCAATGAATCTTGCTTGGAGCTTTTCATGGTTTCTAAAGAGGCTCGTATGCTGTGCGTCTAGGTGCTGGTAATGCTGTTGTAGTTGAGACATACACTGGTATATATTATTAAATACATTATTAACAGGGGTGGATGCGGGAAAGGTGTTGAATGCAGAAGGGAAGGGAAAAGGGAATGGGAGCGTGTATGCTGTGCTTGAAAAGGGTGAAGTTGGTGGTGGGGGAATGGGAGATTGTGGACGTATGGGGGGAGGGAGAGGTGCAGAGGTGGGTGATATGTCCATGAAATCAAAAGTGGATGCAGTCGTGGGAGTGATTGTGAACATGGGAATTGTGGGTGCGGTGATGGTGGTGAAGGTGTAAAGTGGTGTGTGTAGTTGTGAATATGAACTGCCAGGAAGTGTGATCGGGGGAACGGGGTTTTTTGTGGTTACAGTTAGAATTACAGAGTCAATAGTAGTGTAAACAAGAGAGGTGGAGATCGGTTGTGTAGGTTGTGTGTGTTGACTAACAGTCTGTGCTTCGATATGGGAAGTGGACCCTGAGGCGGTGATAGTAGTGGTTTCACTAGTAGTGGGAGGTGATGGTGGTGGAGCTGGAGGGAGAGGGGGTAAGGGGGGTGATGGGGGTGCACTGGATGTATGGGCTTCCTCAGTGTCATGAATGGTATGAGCTGTGCCCGTGGTTGTGGATGTGGTGCCCTGTGGTTCTGATACTAATACATTCATTTGTTTTCCTGATCGAGGGGGGCGTCTGCCGTATCGTCGTTTCGATCTTCATGAATATGCGAGAGCGGTATGCACCATCTCAGGTACCCCCAATGCATCAGCTATCAGGTCAAGGGTTGCTCGGTATTGCTCGTCCACACCTTCCTCCTCAAGGATGTGGTTCATGAGGGCTTTTCCTGCTGCCAGGGACAGTTTGTGTTGTTCTTGAACTCAGTTGATGGTATCATACAACTTTTTCAATTGCTTCGTATAAGCCGGGGCACCCTCAAGTTCCTGTAGAACTTCTTGCTCATATTCTTGCTCATATTCTTGCTCTTCTTCGTCGGATAGTCCTTCTCGTTCCTCCTCTTGCTCCTCTCCTTCATCATCATCCACTTCGACTACTTCTGGTTGGACTGGATGGGGTTGGTCTGTGAATGTCTTCTGCCCGCTTGCCTGCTGTGCCTCCACTTCTAAATTCGTAGCATTGATTATTCTGGCTACCTCTTCATTAGTTAGATCTTCCAATGTAAAGCCATGAGGAAACTCTAAGTCGGTTGGTATAGGTGGAAACACCAGATTCGGTCCATCTGTGCTATGTCTTGGTAATCTGATAGTGAAGGGTTGCACACGCCTTGGAAGCCGTGGAGTTGTCTCTGGTGTCAGTGTCACACCATGGGCCTATGCACAGGGCATCTGAACTGCGCCTCTCATTTTCTTGGATGGAGGCCCTGCGGTGGATAGTCTACGTTGGAATTCTTGCACCCTGGTCCAAATAAGTGCCCTTTGAACTGGCACATCATATGCCAAGCATCTGTAAACAATCCTTGTGAGAGCACAACATCCATACAGTACTGACTTTTGCTTCTTATACCACCGTTGATGAGCCAAGTGGATTTGGCCAATAATCCAGTGAGGCATGTTGATTGTCAAATCGAAGGCGTCTGCTAAATATAGACTGAACCATATCTTCTTGGGTGGCATTGTGAACCTCTCTTGAGCAGGGAATGCGAAATGCTGCATGCACATCCGAAGATGAATGGCAATAGTAGGTGTCATTGCCACCATGTTCTTTAGTTTCGTCAGATTCCTGTTCTTCATGTTGTCGGGGACCATAGTCTCTTTCTTGGTGGGAATGTGCATACCTTTCATGTCGAGAGCTTCCCTCACCAAGTTGTTCGTCAATTTGAACTGCTTCAGCTGATTGCCCCTTGTGAGAGATGGAAGGACAAAGGTGCTGTAGCCCTTTTTCTCTTTGCTCGGAGTGAGGGTGCTAATGAAATACGAGCACCTTAGAAAGTCGGGCTTTGGCAATTGGGCTTTGAAGTAATCGTATAGTCCCACCTTCTTCCATATCGGTTTCAGCCCTTCATTATTTTGAAGTCTCTGAAATTCCCTGGTGAAGAAGTGATACCTGCCCCAGCGCCCGTTGAACTCTATCTGTGCCTCCCACAGGTAAGTGCCTTCTCCTAGAGGTCCTGCCACCTCACTGAACCAATGCAAGTTTTTGCTGACTGGCATTGTGTGCCCCTGCGGAGGATTCTGAATCGGTATGGCATGTAATGCTCTCAATGCCACTGGGCGTTCCTTCAATTCCTCCTCAATGGGAAGACTTTCAATGTCCACAATCTGAGGGCTGGTTCCTGCCTGGGAGCTCGTTCCTGCAGTCTTGGCCATCTTGAAGGGACTGGTCACCGGTGCTGTGAGAATATACAAATGAATGTTAATATTGCAAATGGACACCAAGTGGTCACGTGTCCCCATTACAACATTAACATGAGGTTTTAGTGATATGTTAGTTAGTCAGTGAGTGCTCGGTGGTTGTGGGTGTGGTTAAAGGACGGATTCTCCTAAAAGCTAAATGGAAAGATGCAGTGTGAGAATGACTCAGTTAGTAGGTGGAGGTGAATTTACAAGTGGGGGTCAGGGGGTTTATTACAAGCTTTAGGCAACCAAACATAGTTGATGGCTTTCCGTTTTAGTTTGGTGGAGACTCTTGAGGGCTTTGTGAGAGTATCTGTTTGGAAATGAGGCTTTTTAGGGACCCATTTACAAGTGATTCTACTCATGCTCATGGGTGAATATGTGTTCGTGCGTGATGTATAAGAGTGGATATCAGCTGTTCGAGTGAGTGGATCATGTTGTACAGGGTGTGGTCTCTGTGTAGCTATTTGAGCCCGCAAGCAAGCCTTAGGCACCCAAATTTGTCTTGATTGTGGGCAAGCCTTCATCAACTTCTTGGGTACCCAAATAGACCTCACTTTCACTAAAGGATTTTTGGAGGACTTCTTATTAGTCTCGTGTCGTTGATCTCTAATAGGAAGTTGAGCTCGTTGTTGTGGCTTGACCGCAATAGGATGCTCGCTTTTCCGTACGCACACTTGTTTTGGTGGTTGAGACACCGTGCGTTGCATTTTCTTTGTGCCTCGAGCATAAGTCGTCTGCTTCTTCTGCATTTGATCCACCTTTGGTTGCTGCATCCCTGTGGCTCTTGGAAAAGAAGGGAGTTCCGTTGTACCCTTAACTTCTTTGTTGAGACAATCATCCCTCTGCATCACATAGTTTTGGACAAGAATAGCATTGTCAACTTCATGTGTACCTGTACCCCTGGAAGGACCAGGAGTTTGTGCCTTTCCTAGTTCCTTGAGTGCTTCATTTTCCAGCTCAATTGTAATACGATTTTGATTTACCCAGACCTGAAGAAGTCCACTTCTTAGGTTTAGGTTGACTGCATGATCATAGATCCAGTCCTGACCCAAGATGAGAGGCTCAGTAAGGTCCTCATCTTGACACACTAGCACTTTAAGTGTCAGTAATTGATCTTGAATGTAGAGGGGGAGTTCCACCTCGCCCATGCAAGGGGTTTCCAGGCCTCCCAATCCTATGAGATACGCTTCAATGGGATTGATACTTAAGTTCAACTTTTGACAGTAAGAAAATCTAACTGCACTAGTGGCTGCACCTGAGTCAATCAATGCCCTTACAGTCCTTGCACACTTTCCTTGTCCTATCTCTAAGGTTACAAAAGGACGTCGATCAATTATTCTATGAGAGCTAATGCCTGAAACTTCACACATAGCCACATGATATACTTGAGCTGCATAGTCATCCGTCCTAGGCTGATCTCTACCCTACCTTCTCAACTTCATCCTTCGGATGCGTTCTAAAGCTTTTGCTTGCACCTCTTCTCGAATTCGCTTTTCTTCTTCTTTTTTCTTGGCAGTGTTGAGTCTATTTAGCATCTCTTCAGTCAGGGGTTCTTGATATAATTTGACTCTGCACCTGCTGATGTAGCTCGGAAGAATATCGCCTTCCAAGGTGGCCAGTTGTACTACTCCACTCGTTGAGATCCTATTTATGATCATAGGTCTATAGCCTCTCTTCTCTAATTTTCTCGCATGTTGTTTCAGGGTATACACCAAAACTAAGTCTCCGGCCTTCAATCCTTTATCCTTAACATGGGCATCAAAGTACGCTTTCTATCGTTTTTTAGCTGCATATATTCCTGCGGCAACCCTGAGTCTTGTTTCTCCTAATCGCTCAAGGTCAAAAGTCCTAGAGGAGAGCTCATGGCCCGTCCACTCATGTTCCTGTGCTACCTTTAGTGTAGGTATCAGGAAGTCCAATGGTAGCACTGTATTTTGGCCAAACACCATCTGAAAGGGAGTGGATTGGAGTACCATTTTATAGGCAACTCGGTATGCCCAAACAGCATGATGTAGCTGTTTGTCCCAATCAGAGTGCTTATTATTCACTAATTTGGTAAGCACATTGCATAGAATCTTGTTTGTGCTTTCGGCTTGGCCATTAGCTTGTGGGTGATAGGTGGCCGACTTTTTGTGTATCACCAAGAACTCTTGAAGAAGATTTTCAATGACTTCATTTAAGAAGTGAGTCCCTCTATCACTAACTAGCTCTATAGGTAGTCCGTATCTAGTGAACACATTCTCAAATAAGAACTTAGCTATCGTTTGAGCATCGTTCTTCATTGTGGCTTTCACTTCCACCCACTTGGTTAAATAGTCTGTGGCCACAATGACGTATTCTGCATGGGAACCCTTAGTTGGGGGATTAATAGGAACTACAAAGTCTATTCCCCACTTAGAGAATGCACGTCCACCCCATCATAGGTTTCAGTGGCATCTCATCTTTGTGTATAGGATACTGAGTTCGCTGACAAACATCACATCTCTTCACATAGGTACGTGCATCCATGTGAAGGGTAGGCCACCACAAGCCGACAAATAGAATTGCTTTAATCACCCGATTTGGTCCAAAATGTCCTCCTGCTACACCTTGGTGAGCAGTTTCCAAGATCTTGAGATATTCACTCTCATGGACACATAGTCTTAGGTAACCATCTTTACCACGCTTGTATAGATTATCACCAATGAGTGAGTAATCTAGGGCTTCTTGTTCTAGACTTCTTTGTCTGGCCAGTGTCATATCTTGAGGGAATGTTTTCGTCCTCAGGAAGGGTACTAGAGGTTCACTCCAATCTAGTACTATGGACACTTGATAAAGAGTGGCATATTCCACAGGTGGTTTAGTGCAGCAGATTGGGCATTCCTTGCACAACTTATGGACGTCAGTTCCATAGTCGGCCAATGCACTCTGAGTCTCCTTAGTGTCTGTAGGGTTCGTTGCTTTGAGTAGTGTTGCTCTAATGCACCTACATGTGCTAATTGCAACCATTTAGCGTACTCATCCTCTTCCACACAACAAGCCAAGATCCCTTGATCTGTGTGCTTGTACACACTTCCTGCCATGATGTGGTACTTTTGGGCCTTTACTACCTCCCTATCTTTAGTGCTTATGACTGGGTGATTAGGCCCGTATGTCAATACTGGCACTAATGGCTTAGCCCACTGAGGTGCAACTTCCAAATTAAACAAGTAAGCATCAGGAAGGTCATCTGACACTCCTTGTGGGGCTTCTCCAGATGTGAGCCTAGAGAGGTGGTCTGCTCTCAAGTGAGTCCATAAAGAGACTTTTCTATGATGGCATACATGTGTATAAACCGTCGGTAATAACTGCAATGCCCCATGAAAGCTTGTACTTCCTTGACATTCTTTGGCCTAGGTAACTCTACTATGGCTTTTACTTTCTCTTCATTAGTGGATATGCCATTCTTTGACACTATGTGTCCTAGAATCTTTCCTTGCCTGACCATGAAAACACACTTTTCTGGGTTCAGACAGACTTGATACTCCCTACATTTATCAAAGATTTGTCTGAGTTTAGGTATATGGGTCTGTCTAATGTTGGAATGAGCACAGAGGTCATCAACATAGACTTCTAACTTCTTCCTCAGGAACTCTTTAAACACGTGACACATCAATCTTTGGAAGGTTGCAGGAGCATTGGTCAGCCCGAATGGCATTACCCAAAAAGCGAATATGCCCCATTCTGTGGCAAAAGCTGTCTTATGCTAGTCTTCCAGAGCAATGGCTACCTGATTGTAGCCCGAAAATCCATCAAGGAAGCTGTACACTTCCTTGCCTGCTACTCTTTCTAGTAGATGCTCAGTGATAGGAAGCGGATAGTTGTCTCAAATAGTGGCTACATTAACCTTCTTCAGGTTAATGCACACGCGTAGCTTTCCATTCTTCTTGGGCACAACTACAATGGGGGATACCCACTCGGTGTGCTCAATTTTGGCAGCATAATTATCATTGTATGTGTATGGCTTTTGCTTAGAAGGTTTGGCATCTGAGGTCATGGGGATAGTGTGTGAGCATATGTCTGGGTCTACACGTTTCAAATCCTTGTAACTCCAAGCGAATACATCTCTGTATTCTCTTAGCAAGGCTATCAATTCACGCTCTTCTTCTTCCGTCAGGTCATGTCCTATGTAAGTGCATCTCTCCTCTCCTTCTTCTAGGACTACCACTATTTTCTTGGTGGTTTCTTTGTTATCATAGGCCTCTCCTGATTGTGCCTCGCATTTAGGCATTCTTATCATGACTCTCCTGTCGTCTATCTCATACTTTTTAAAATTGTCAGGGTCCTCAAACAAAGATTCTTCCTCTTCTGGTGTGACTTCTCTCTTCTTTCTTTTCTTTCCTTCGTTCTTAGGGGTCACTTGTGTGGCCAACCTTACATCATTTGTAAGCTCTCCATGTCTCTAAGGATGAGCTTCCACTTCATAGAAGTATTCTTCATCTGATGCAAAAGGTGGGTCCATAATGATTGACTCTAGATCGGAGTCACTTGCACCCTCAAATGCATCAGGGCTAGGTTCGCACTCTTCTAAAATTGCATCTCCCATGATTGGCTCTATGGAGAAGACTAAAATGTCATAGCCATCCTCATCACAGTGGGGTGTCCATTGTTCTTCATTGATGGTTACATCCATTGTTGCTAAAATTTTTGCCCAGCCGTGAGGTTCAAATTCTTCGTCCAGAAATACTACAGGTGCATAGGCTGGGTCTTGAATTGATCTATGTGTTTCCTTCGCACCTACCTCTCTGGATTTTTCTCTCTTCTCTTCTTCTACTGCTACTTTGCACATCCATAAGTGGGTGTCTTCATGCATCCATGAGGATCCTGATCCTATGGAATGCACAGACTCCGTATCATCTTTGGCTCTATGGATGGGGTTCCATTGGATGGGGGGTACATCCCTATGAGAGTAATCTTTGAGATTCACTTTGGTCGTAACACCTAAGTGTTGCAAATACAAGGAATTGGTTCCCCAATCTTGTACCACTTGCAACTGTCGCATAAATGGTCTTCCCAAGATCATCTCATAGGCATGATTTTTGCTAAAGTCACATATAGCAAATGTATGCTCAAACTCAACACCACAGGTAGTGAGAGTTATTCCCTCTAGCAGTCCTAACGGTCTCTCAATGTGACCATCAGCCATCTGCAATTTCATTCTTGTTGGTCTGAGTGCTGGCTTGCCCCAACACTTCCATAGGGAAGTGGTAGCAATCGCAACTCCTACACCAGAGTCCAAAATTGCCTTGGTTGTGTATCCTTGATGGGTGATGGGAAGATAGGTGTTTCCCTCTTCTCCTTCACTCATGTCTCCTATCTTATCCAATGGTATCTTTGGCACTGTGCGATGAGATCCTACCTGGGAACGCGGTTTAGCTACCTCTGGTACTTATTTGGCTACGTGCTTCCACAATTCTGGCCTAACCTTGAGTAGCTCTTCTAAAGTGAGATTGCACTTCACTTTAGTATTCTTTACTACCTTTGTATTCCTAGGTATGATCGAATCTTTGTTTCTTACCATGACGGTGGGTGCTCTCATACACGTGGACTTAGCTTCCCATGGGCCTGTGAAGTGGGGCAGTTCATGTAAAGAATTAGACTCAAAGTCTAATCTCTCTTGGGATTGGGTGCTCTCCTGCTCCTCATAATTGGAAGGAATATCTTGTGGGAATTGATCATGCGTGTCATCCACAAGTTCAATGGGAGGAGGACTTCACTTTCTTTAGCCCATTTGTCTTCTTGAATCTCTCGTAGGAATTCTGGTGTGAACCCGATTCATAGAAGAAGATGTGTCTGGCTCCGTAGAGTTAGGCACATTGGCTTCCTGGGCAGGTAGGCTTTCTCTTTCACTTGCCTTGCCCTTATTTGGCGGGGTGGGTTCCTTTTCTGATTGTGCAATTAGCCTCTCCAATCTTTCCAGCAGTCCATCAAAATACAACTACGTCTTAGCTGAACTAGAGATGTTAAAGAGGCGACTGGCTTCAAACATGGTTTGAGCCAATTCCACCATCTTAGCACAAATCTTGGTTCGTTCAAGCTCTAGTTCTGCTCTCGGGTAACACTTTTCATGATCTGTTACTTTTGGCCCTTCTTGGATTCTGGCCTGATATGCCTTAAGCATCATATTTAGGTCCTCGGGAGTGGGATCTGCTAGTACTGATCCTACTCTAGGGGGTGGAGGGGTCGTATGAGGTGGGTAGAAGGGGTTGGATCGGATGGAGATGGGAATGGTGGTGGTGGCGTAGTGTGAGAGGGAGTTTGAGATGTGAGTTCAACTATCCTGGCTTTTGTTTCTCTTAGGCTTTCCTCGAGTTCACTCATCTTCTTAGCCCATTGCCTCTTCATTCTTTCTCTACTATCTCTCCAGGCTCTAGTCCTCTTCTTGGTTACGCTCTCAGTTTCACTAGCCTCAACACTTTTTTCCTGGCCTAAACTTTGGTTCTGCTGCAAGGCTTGAGCTCTATTGACTACCTGTACTGGTGCAGTGGAAGTCACACTTCCTGTAGAGTCTACTACTAACCCAATAACATTGATAGGAGTGATTTTTGGCATATTATTAGGATTCTTTGGGCAATGTCGTAAGAGATGCTCTTTGCTGCAATCTTGACAAAAGCCTTGGATTGTTACTAACTGGGGTTGTGTGGGTGCCGGCATGGGGCAATCACGAATGAGGTGATCTCCTTGACATCTGTAGCATGGCCCTCTAGGGAATGGGGGTCTTACCTACCTAGGTTGAGGTCTAGAGTTGGGGTTTGCATACATGACATTTGTGTAATCTGGCTCCCAACTGGGTTCACTCGGTTCCTCACTATAGTAGGACTCACCATGTTCAGGAGACTGCATGTAGTAAGCCTGTGGACTATCTATGTGAGTGGAATCAAAACTATGATCACTCGGATCACTTTCTGAAAGCAATGGAGTCACTAGGACTATAGCTCTATTCAAATTTTCCTCAGCAACTGCATACTTTACAGGGATCACATTAGCAGGGGTTGGAGGTTGTTGAGCTAACACCGGTTGAGGCCTTTGTTGGTTTTGGTAGGGTTGTTGATAGGATTGTTGTGGTCTACCATATTGCTGTGGAGGGTACTGGTTCTGGTATCTTCCCTGTTGTGGATAGGGCTGAGGGTAGGTTTGCCTAACTGCTTGCTTATTGTATGGGCAGTCTTGTGCTGTGTGATTTGTGTATCTCCGTTCTATGATGCAATATTGGCTACTAGGGTTCACTTGGGGTTGAGCCATGATGGGACATACGTTCGCCATATGGTCACCACCGCAAGTATAGCACCTCTTTACTGGGGCAAACCTTGGGATTTGTTTGCTAGTGACACCTAGTTTTTGAGCTACTTTCTCCGCGAGTTCCTCAATTGATGTGGATTGCGAAGAAGAGAGGCTAGAGGTGCTATCTGAATCTTTGTAGATTTTGGAAAGCTCTAACTGTTCCCCTAGGTTATCCTCGATGTCGATGCACATGTGTACACACTCTTCTATAGTCCTAGGGTCCTTCAAGTACACATATGACCTCAATTTGGTACTTAGCAATCCATCCAAGAATAAAGCCACTTGTTTGGCTAGTGTGGGTAACTCAGGAACAGGGCATCTCTCCAGATATTGCCTAAATCTTCTTCCTATAAGTCTCACGGTCTCTTGAGGGGTCTGCTTGAAGCTATGTATCAATGAGGAAGTATTATGCCTTATGCCACTTTTAGAGAATTCAGTGATGAAAGCCTCTAAGAGTTGGTCTATGCTCCTGAACTGTCTCTCATTCAATGGTTGAAACCACGTAAGGGCCGTGTTCCTAAGGGTTAGACCAAAGGCATTATACTGCGTGAATAGGTCCTCAACTTGCTCAGCTCTCAAGACTTGCCTAAAATCGGCCACATGATCATATGGGTCTCTTGTGCCATCGAAGTAGCTCTTCATGGACTTAACTAGTTGGGTTGGTCTCAAGGTCCTCGTGTGCTCTCTAGGTCTTCGTAGAGGGAATTCACCCGCATTCCTTTGGTTGCTTGGGGCTCTAAGTCTATCGGGTTCCGCTCTATTTGTTTATGTTCTCGTTCTTTCTCTTCCCACTGGGTTGGCAAAGCTTACCTGAGGTCTATCTCTATGTCTGTCTCTTTGATCTCCATGAGCTTGGGATGTTCCAGCTCCTGGGTGACCAAAGGACACATTCGACCTTGGTTGGGGGAAAATAAATTCACCTTTCCAAGTGTAAGCATGTCTATCATGTTCTGTAACCACAAAGGTCCTCTCTAAAGCGTGATCTAAGTAGGTCACTCTGCCTGGGCTATCAGGATCTTTGAACTCATATATCATGATTATTCCTACCTCATTTGGCTTATCAGATTTATACCTCCAAAAGGCTTCATTAGTCTCTCGATTCAGGAGCAGATCTATGCTCTTATTGTCTTGGGGAATCCACTGTGGTGTGATAATCCTAGTGAGAACAGATTTGCCTTGGGTGGTTCTAGGTTCTACACCCATGTTTCCTTGCTCCAGGTCACCTAAGTTCGTTTCTGGGATCACATTTCCAAATTCGTCTGTCCTAACTAGATGACTGGTGACAACATATATGGTTCCTTCCTTGTCTAGGTATGCTCCATTTTCAAACTTGACAGCTGGGTGCTCTAGTCCAATGGATTGGTCAGGGTTTTTAATCTGGACCACAGATCTTCCTAGGCCGTCCTCATAGATGCAAGCACCTAATCGGTTGGTCCTAATGTATTCGAGTTGCATCTTGTAAGGGCCTTCTACCCTATGTAAATATGGCACTCCTGAACTTCCTATAGGTCTCTCCATCCCCTGAGACATCTCAGACTCGCTAGTTTCAGAGCTAGGGTAGTATGAGTGATGGCTCAATTGCTGGGCCCAAGACCTAGCAGTATGATTGACACTAGCCTCTAAAGACCTAAGACTCTGTCTATCTCTCCCTAGATGTCGTCCTGATCTAAGGTTCATATGCCTAACTGAACAATCCAAATTTTTACCCCAGGTACAACCTCGTTGCTGAGTTCTTTTGTATCAGTCACTTGATTCTTTTTTAAGTTGATTATCGTGTTTATGATCTTGTCTAATATCACGTCGTTAGGAATACTTGAGTTAATTTCCACACTTTAATGTTGATCGTCTCACGTTACGTTCTTTTCCTTTAAAGTTGTCGGTCACACACAGGTTATCTCTTGACTTGAACTTGATTTCTTAGATAGTCTTGACTTGTCTCATGCCTATCGTTGCTCTGACTTACTTAGCACTATTCACGTGTAGCCTAATCTAGGAATTGACAAAGAGAGTTGAGAGTATTCCAACCTCACTTGCGGATCCCTTGCCCTTTAGTGCTCAAGAACCCGGTTCTCAAGGTTGCAAAAACCTTTGGTCTGGATGCCCTCAAGTGCTCTCAATGTACCTGTAAAAGTCCCAAAGTTAGCTCAACACTCAGATTCAAATGACACAAAAAATCACTTTCATTCATGGAATCCACATGTCAATTTGCACCATGTCTCTATGGAACACAATTCTAAAGATCCCTTGGTTTTGTTCCCCCTAGATATGGTCACTTCAAAATACTATATCTAATACTCCTGGTAGTACTCCCCACAAGCTTTCCAACAAAACAAAAATCACAGCAAACGGACTTCATATAAGAAAGTTATGACAGTTCAGGGATCTAGGGTTAAAACAGGGTAAAATAGGTCATCAAGAAAACAAGGTTTTCTCTGAAGTTACAAGTGTTGATACCTCACAAATCACTATTTTCTTGATAAGTATGCCTAGAATTTACCCCAAAATCAAGTACTATAAACCCTAGAAATTCGGCTGAAAATGCCTGTCAATCGCGATCGACAGGTCTGTCAATTGCGATTGACACAGGTGTCCGTCGGGGCCTGTCGGTCACGATCGACACGTAAATCACGATTGACAGTGTCAATCGCGATCGACAGAGTCGGTCGTGAGTCCTGTCAATCGTGATCGATGGTGTCAATCGTGATCGACACTTTTTTCGAGATTTTTGCCGTGATTTCAGTCGATCGGGGTTTTGTCCATCGCGATGGACGCATGGCAATGCAATTTTTTGTGTCAATCGTCAACTTTCAGTCGATCCCGATCGACAGAGTCAATTGCGATTGACTGAATCCTACATGGCAGTCGGTCGGTCGTGGGGTTTGTCGGTCGCGATCGACACGTCTGTCAGTCGCGATTGATAGGTCTGTCGATCGCGATTGACAGGTCTGTCGGTTGCGATTGACAGAGAAACTCGGAATTTTTTTACTGTGTTTAGTGATTTAGGATGTGCTCATCATGTGCATCATTATGGTGTACTTTGTTTTACCAAATAGGCGAGTTCTTTTAGATTACTTCCAAAATGCTCATACAAGTTCAAATCTATTACAAGCTTCCCCAAAAATGAGCTCTCTAGCTCTATTTATAGTTTTTGACTAGCTTTTGGCCCTGTCTAGACCTAGTGTCTGGCCTAGTAAAAAATTAGGTTCTAGGGCCTATTTGGGGGCTCAAACGAAGTCTAAAAATGATGAAAATTGGTATGATGCTACTTCTAATACTCCTCAAGCTCAAGGACTCCTTGGCTTGCACAAAATGGAGCTATGTGCCTTCTCTTCGCTCCGACTCCCTTCGTTGGCTTCCTTGTCTTGTGAGTCCTTCAGTTCCTTGACTACTGCCAACACATGCATACACATTCACATGTACACACATGCATACATACACACACACATACATACACATGCATACATACACACACATATACACACATGCATACACATACATATGCATACATACATATACACATATACACACATGCATGCATGCATACACACATGCATACATACACACACATGCATACATACACACACACATACATACACACACATGCATGCATACACACACATGCATGCATACACACACATGCATGCATACACACACATATACACACACATATATACACACACACATATACGCACACACATACATACACACACATATACACACATGCATACATACACACACACACATTTACACACATGCATACATACACACACACACATATACACATGCATACATACACACACATATACACACACACATATACACACATGCATACATACACACACACATATACACCCACACATATACACACATGCATATAGATACATCGCATATATAGACGTACATATATAATCAAATATATAAAAATAGGGATTTATGAATTTTTAATTAAATTAAATATATATAACAAAAAAATAAAAACTTAGAATCTAAAATTATATATATATATATATATATATATATATATATATATATATATATATATATATATATATATATATATATATATATATATATATATATATATATATATATGTGTGTGTGTGTGTGTGTGTATATATATATATATATATATATATATATATATATATATATATATATACACATGCATACACACATATACATGGTTTAGGTCTAGGTCTTTACGATTAGGGTTTTTGGGTTTTTACACATGCATAACATACATACACATATAATACATATACATATATAAATGTATATACACATGCATACACACATATACATAGTTTAGGTCTAGTTTTTACGATTGGGGATTTATGGTTTTTACATACATATAAACTCAAATAAATTTATATCAGGAAAAAATAAAGAAAAAGTAAGAAAAAAATTAGAATATATAAATAAATATATATAAAAAATAGGATAATTATATAGATAAATAAATATGAAAAGAGCTAGTGTTTTAAATAAATTAATTAAATATATATAATTAAGTATATAGAGATAGGAATTTAAGCTTGTTTTATCAAATTAAATATATAAAAATAGGATTCCAAGATTTATATCAAATTAAATATATATAATTAATTATATAACAATAGAGGTTTAGATTGATATTAACATATATAAACATATATTTATATAAATTAGGAAAAAATATAATATATAATCAAATATATATATATAATAGGATTAGGGTTTTTAAGCTGTTTACACATGCATACACAAATATAGATATATATACAACTACACACACACACACACACACACACACACATATATATATATATATATATATATATATATATATATATATATATATATATATATATATATATATATATATATATATATATATATATATATATATATAGGGTTTTGGGATTTTTAGGCTTTATATGAATTAGAAAATATGTCTTTAGGATTTTTAATATATATAAAAATAGGTCTTTAGTATAGATGCATACACACATGCAAACACATGCATACACACATATACACACATAATATATGTACACATACACATATACATATAGGACTTTATGGTTTTTTTATCAAATTAAATATATAAAAATAGGATTAGAGTTTTTAGGTTGTTTACACATGCATACACATTAAATCTATCTAAAAAATAGGATTTTCATGTAGATAAATAAATATGATAATAGCTAGTGTTTCAAATAAATATATATAGTTAAATATATAAAATTAGGATTTTAGGGTTTTTTTATCGAATTAAATATATAAAAATAGGATTAGGTTTCTAGGCTGTTTACACATGCATACACATATATACACACATAATATATATACACATATACATAAGTATAAATAAATAAAGAATATATATATATATATATATATATAAAATTAAATATATATAATCAAATATATAAAAATAGAAATTTATATTTTTAATTAAACTAAATATATATAAGAAAAAGAAAATAAAAAAATTAGAATATATAATTAAATCTATATAAAGAATAGTATTTTAGTATAGATAAATAAATATGAAAATAGCTAGTGTTTCAATTAAATATATAAATTGAATAAGAAAAAATTAAAAAAAAAAATAGAATATATAATTAAATCTATATATATATTAGGTTTAAGTCTTTAGGATTATGGTTTTTAGGTTTAATAAGAAAAATCAAATGTTCTAAAATATTCATATTGTATCAGATGGCTAGTTTGGATGTGAAGGAGAGAATGGCATGTCCTTGCACTTTGTGCAAATATGAAATTTATAAAAAATGATCGATTTGTACTACACATGTTAGGGAATATGGATCCTTTTATAAAAGTCAACTACAAAACCTATGCTACCATTTGCATGGTTTCCCTGGTGAGTAGGTGGACCCAAACGACATTGCACCGATAACCTCTCATGGGTAGAAGAGAACAAAAAGAGAGTTAGAAGTATAAGGTACTAATAGAATTACACAGAATGAACACATGGAAGAAAGGCTTGAAGAATTTTATGAGATGGACAAAGATCACAATGGTGGAGAAGATATCGTGAGTTTAGGAGATAATAGAATTTCCACGATCAGAAGCCGATGAAGAATACGAAAACATGTGCTCGTTTACCACTTTATAATGGAGCAAAGATATCTATACTATGTGCATCACTCACGATGCTCAATCTGAAATCCATTTATGGATGGTGAGTTAGTAGTGTCTCTGAATTATTTAGGTAAGTGGATTTGAAATATAACTTTCATTGTTGTACCAAAAAAAAAATTGTTTACTTATATCGTTCTAATTTCTTATTGCAGGCTTCCTAAAAATCATTTTTTGCTAGAGGACAATGACATGCCTCCACGTGGAGATGCAAAAAAAAATTTACAATCCATTGGAATGGACTACACTAAGATTCATGCTTGTCCAAATGATTGCATCCTCTTTTGGAATGAGTATGAGCATCTCCACATATGTCCAAAGTGTGGAGCACATAGGTTTAGAGAAGACCTTGTAGGCAAAGCAATCCTCGCAAAGGTTCTTTGCCACTTTCCTATCATTCCAAGAATTAAGAGCATGTTTAGATGTAAATCCATAGCTGAGTTAATGTCATGGCATGAAAAGAGAAAGTCTACACATGGTGTAATGCGAGCGCCTACTGACTCTGATGCTTGGAAACACAAGAATTGTGTTCTCTCGGAGTGTTATTGGTCGGATGTCCAAAAATCAGAGTTTGTTGAATCCATTTTTCATGGCTCAGAGTTGGTCGGTTCAGTGTTAAGCAAATCAAACTTTGCTGGGTTGGAGTTTCTTCTTTCGGAGTATGCTAGATCGGAAAGTATCCACTTAGCAAAAAGTGGTCAAAATATTATTTTATTACTCTTGTTTTGCACAAGAAAGTGTATGAGCCCACATGCATGAGTACGCGATTTTTAAATCATGTCATTGTATTGCGAGAAGATGTGAAATCATTGGGTTTAAAATTCACTTATGGTCAAGCATCATCAACACTCACTGTTTCGTGCGAGATTGGTGGTATCGTACAAATAATTGAGACAAGATTTGAAATTTGGCACCTGCATTTGGCTTTTGTCGAATAATACTTCATGCCACGGAAGAAGATAGCCACTGTAACTTCCATTGTTCCTACTAGAATAACAACAAAAATGAGAGGTCATGGTAAACATAGGGAGGTGGCAGCTCGCAAAGATGAAACCATGTCTAAGGAAAGTGATAGTTTATTATAGGACGAGGAGGAGGACATTTCAATGCCAACATCAGCAAGCAAGTTTGTACAAACATTGATGGATCCTTTCACGGATTTTAAAATGGAGAGCGACATTAGTTCCCCTCTCAATGTCATATGGTTGTAGTGGGTGTGTCTATTGGATTTTGCATCCCTTCCTTCGTCAAATTGGCACTATAATTACTATGCAAAGGTCCAACTAGAAATCATTAAGAAGACCAAAGGTCAACTCTCGATGCAGGTAAAATTTTCACCAGAGTTGGTCGTTGAGGTGTTTAAGTTGCCTTTCTATAAGGATGATGTAGCTCCTAAGTGTTCAGAGGAGATATTAAAAAAGGAGTTTGGACCATGAGAGGGTGATCAGCAATTGTAGATGATAAAGAATGTGACATATGCAAGGCATGGGCAATTAAAGTGGTACTTAGAATGTTTGTGTTTTATTATTAAGTATAATTATATGTCAAAGGACAATTTTGCTACTTTAGCATATGCAAAAGTAAATGGGAGAGTTAGTTGGGCGCATTGGGTATACGAATGAATGCACAGTGAGATGTTTGCAGGAGATAGATGCAAAACCTTAGTTAATAGCAAAATGATTGTGTATTTGGCAGCTCTGTTTCAGTTTGTGCAATAGGTGGAGAGGCAAGAGCATGGCCAAGGGAGACTACGGGTCAATTGGATGCATCTGCAGCTGAAAAACAAGTACAGGTGTTTGCCAAAGAGATAGAGAAACCCGAAGATGTATATAGTGATCTATATAAGG
Organism: Ceratopteris richardii; assembly: GCA_020310875.1. Classification (NCBI taxonomy): domain Eukaryota; kingdom Viridiplantae; phylum Streptophyta; class Polypodiopsida; order Polypodiales; family Pteridaceae; genus Ceratopteris; species Ceratopteris richardii. The sequence goes on from CM035436.1 coordinate 94,799,518, forward strand.
CAGGCTACAATACAGAGGAGTTAGCATCTATTGCCCAAAAGTTAAACGATGAATCATCTAAGGGAGTAATGTTTCATGAATCATTAGTCCATATCTCGGACAGTGAGGAGGAGCCCAAGGTGTTTGGGAGGACATTTAAACTCTCAAAGAAAAGAAGATTAGAGCCTCAATTACAAACAGTTATTGATAAATCGACAGATGATCAGAATCAACAACCACATAAGGAAATAGGCTCAGAAGTAGGAATAATGCAGAAGAATTTAGAAGAGGTCTCTAAGTTTTTATGCAAGCAGGAAGAACAGTTAGCATAGCAAAAGTAGTGTGTGGATATTATAAGTATTGAAGAATATCAATTATTACATGTACAAATTGGGAATCTTCAAGATGAATTAAATAGGAAAATTCAAGTGTATGAGGAGTTAAGCAATGAGTGCAAACAATAACAGGTGGTTGAGATATCGAGGGCAGAGAAGTCTTTACAAGAATTTGAGTTGTGGACTATGCAAATGTAGGAAAAGATAGATACTAAAATGAAAAGTTTGTCAGCTTTTAATTCTAGTTTGCAAATAGATACTATGGTTCTTAAGTCTAGGATGAAACCATTGTTAGTTTTAGAGTGGCAGACTCTGAACAATGAAGAAATTGAGCTTGATGTAGTCTTAATGTCAGAATTGGATATGGGCATGATCAAACAACAAATCCATAAGTATGTGCAAGATGTATGGAATGTGGTTAAGGACAGACTACAAACTCTGATTAGATTGCCTTATGAGCAATTGCAAGATAGCTTTGTTTTTGTACATGAAAAAGAACTGCTTCAAGTCATAGAAAAGTATTAGGCAGAGAATGAAGAACATTTCTAGATGATTAAGGAACTGAAAGAGCAATTGTTGCAGAAAAGTGTTGAATAGGAGTTGGATACATTGGTAGATCAACAACAGTTATTTTCAGATACAGGATTGGCTGAGAAGTAAGATTAGATAGAGACATGTCAGAAGTTGATACAAGTTGAAGAGGTAATTGCAATAGAAGCAAAAGTTCCTCATAGGTCATTGGAAATAGTTGTTTACGATCAAGGAATTGTGAATCCAAGTTCAATTTTTTGCAAAAAAACCCCACCGGGTAGTGCCAGGTGTTGAAGGATAAGATGATCAGTCGGAAATATTGGAATTCTCCTAATTCGGAATTTAAATGAATCTGATTTTGGTGAATGGGAGGTTGCTGAATCGGACTTTTAATGGACAATTATAGTCAGTTAGCGTTTGGCATCGTGTGAAAGTATTTTATCTATTTTTTTTCATAAAAAGGAAGAAGGAGCAGAAGCGTTCCCGAGAAGAAGATGCAAGGAAACAAGAAGGCTCATCTGCAGTAGCGAAGAGGAGGAGTTTCACAAAATGATCTGGAAAAATTGTACTGATGGTAAAAGTCTCTGTCAGAAAACAAACAAAATCTCTATCGGTAGATACTTCCCAGTTAGTTTGGGTAGAAGATACGTATGCTCATAACATATCTTCAAGTATTCGATTGACTCTTTTAGTTTGATCATCCGTTTGAGGATGTTCAGCAGTACTCAAATTAAGCTTAGTTTCTAACCGACTGAATACAACTCTCCAGAAATGACTAGTGAGTTTTTCATCTCTATCAGACACTATGTCTTGAAGTAATCCATAGAGTCTATAAAGTTGTTCTATGAATAATTTAGCCAATTTTGGAGTTTTTACTGTAGTTCGAGTAGGTAATAAATGAGCCATTTTGGTCAATCGGTCAACCATGACCCAAACAGCATCATGACCTTTAGGGGTACGTGGCAAGCCTGTAATGAAATCCATGGAAATACTTTCCCATTTTCCATTTGGAATTTCTAAGGGATGCAACAAACCCCCTATCTTAAACTTTTCAACTTTGTTAACTTGGCACTTAGTGCATCTAAGTACATAATTATGTACATCCTTATGTATACTAGGCCAGTAAAATTGCCTTTTTACTAATTCATAAGTTTTGTTGATTCCAGGATGTCTTGCACTTGGGGCATCATGACATTCAAACAAATTTTTTTTTTCTAAGTTCGGAATTACAAGGAACAGAGATCTTTCCTTTGTATAACAGATATTCATCTTGAATACTGTAATGTTTAAACTTATCGTCATTTGATAAGTTTGTATTTGGAGTAGAAACCTTCTTCCAAGCTTCATTAAAACTAGTCTGCTCTTGATACTTGCCCTTCATGAGTGTTACTAACTCATTAGAAATTTATATGAAACTCAAAGAATTCAACATGGGCATCCTGCTTAATGCATCTGCCACAACATTAAATTTTCCCTTTCTGTATCTGAGTTCATAATCAAATTCTTGGAGTAATTCGGCCCATCTAGCTTTTCTACCTGATAATTTGGATTGGTTTGCAAACCATTTAATACTGGCTTGATAAAAAACTATAGTTACCTTGGCACCAAACAAAAAATGTCTCTATTTTTTCAGAGCATGCACAATTGCATAAAGCTCCTTTTCATAGGTAGAATAATTTCTTTGAGCTGAATTTAGCTTTCGGCTTTCAAAATCAATTGGTCGACCAGTTTGAATCAACACAACTCCTATTGCTAGATCACTAGCATCTGTTTCAACTACAAAGGGTTCATTTGGATCTACTATCTGTAGAATCGGGGCCGAAGCCAAGGCTCTTTTAAGTATTTCCATCCTTTCAGCCTGTTCCTTCTCCCAAGAGAGGCTTTTGGGTTTACCTTTTAATTTCTCAAATAAAGGGGTTGAGATTTTTGCAAAGTTGGGTGCAAATTTTCTATAGTATCCTGCTAACCCTAAAAAACTTTGAAGTTTTGTAATAGTTTTAGGGTGAGGCCAGTTAAGAATAACTTGGACCTTATCAGGATCTACTTGAATCCCTTTATCAGATATAATGTGTCCAAGATATCTCATTTCTGATGAAAAGAGTTCACATTTATCTTCTTTTCCGAATAGTTTATTTTCTCTTAGAACTTGGAAAACGTTTTCCAAATGTTCTAAATGAGAGGTTGCATCTTGACTATAGACAAGAATATCATCAAGAAAATCAACTACAAACTTTCCCAGATAAGGGCTTAATATAGTGTTCATTAGTGTCATGAACGTGGCTGGGGCATTTGTTAGTCCAAAAGGCATGACTAAAAACTAAAAATGCCCGTATTTAGTTCTGAAAGCTATTTTAGGAACATCTTCAGATTTAATTCTAATTTGATGATATCCTTGACGGAGATCAAGTTTTGAAAATATCTTAGCTCCTTTTAATTGATCAAATAAATCATCGATTCGGGGCATTGGATATTTATTCTTGATCGTAGCTTTATTCAAGGCTCGATAGTCAATGCATAGTTTCATTGATCCATCTTTTTCTTGACTAAAAGAATGGGTATTGCCCAGGGTGAAAGACTAGGTTGAATGAATCCCTTAACTAGGTATTCATTTAACTACTTTTCTACTTCAGCTTGTTGGGAAAAAGAAGTGGATTTACATATAGGCTTAGTTCCTAGGAGCAAGTCTATAGCATGGTCGACTTGCCCACAAGAAGGAGGTAAGCCATGGGGAAGTTCTTTTGGAAAAACATCCTGATAATTATTTATTAAACACTTAAATTTAAACCTTTCATGTTCAGATAAGGGAGACAAGATATAAGAAACTGGATTCATATTATGTACATTGTTTACATTAGTTGGAAATATCATGAAAACTTCCGCTTTTTGAGTATTTACAAGTTTTTTCAACTCCATGCTAGAAATCAAAGGAGTACTAGACACATCATGCTCTCCTTGAATTAGATAACGGATTCCATTTCTCTCAAATTCCAAAGTATTCAGCTGATAGCTTCTTTTAAGTGTTTTCCCTAAACCCCAAAGCCATTCTCTACCCAAAACCACATCAGTTCTTTCCATGTGCATGATCTCAAAGTCTAATTTATCTTTATAACCTTGAAATTCTATTTTGAGGTTACAGATCATAGTATCCCAGAATTTCTTGTCTTGACCTTGCATCGTAGATACCACATACTAATGAGGTGACTTTTGTTGGGGCAACTTTAGTCTCTTCACCAGTGAGTAGTTTAGGAAATTGTGGGTGGCCGAGTCGTCTATCATGACTCTGGCCTTTTCAACCACTTATACAAGCATGAAGTTTGACCAAGTCATGAGGTCCAAACTGGTTTTGGACCCACATTGAGTCAGACAAACAACACTGATGCTTGTAGTCTTCGTGAAGGACTTCCACTTTTTTCCAAACTTTACTATTTTTGAGATTCAATGTTTAGACTAAGTGTATTCTTGTCTTTTCTTTCCCTCTTATCTCACGGGTGGCTTTTTTTTGTCCCCTAGGCATGCAATTCTTACTAAGATGTCTTGGCTTAAGGCACTTAAAGCAAAGATTCTCACTTGTTGCTTTTTCTCAAACCTCAGGGTCTAGCCTAGGTCGTGGAGGTCTAGGGGTTTTAAAGTCGTCTTTTTTGAATGTGCCTAGCTTTCTTTTACCTGGTTTAAATTTTTTATTGTCTTCGACAAGATGAAGTGGTTGTGTTCTAGTTTTAGCATGATCTTCATAGATCTGTGCTAACTTAATAGCATCTTCTAAGCTTTTTGGAGCACTTCTTTTCACTTCATGTTTGACTTGCTTGTCGAGACCACGGATGAAACCTCTTACCTTATGAAAGTCATCAAGGTTTTGCAATTTAAGTACTATTTCTCGATAATGAGAACTATATAGAGAAAGGGGACGTCCTCTCTGCAGGACTTTGTCCCATTCTTCCCAGTTTCTCTCATCCTCATTTTCTGGTAAGAATTCTTTTTTGAAGAATTCTTCAAATTGATTCCAAGTTTCTGGGATTCTTTGAGCCTCCTTTAAGCTCATCCATCACTTATAAGCCTTAGGTCCAAGTGGTAAACTTGTTTCTAAGACTTGATAAGCTTCAAGGGTGTTTTTTAACTGATGCAAGTCTTGCCATTTTTCTAAAAATGTCAAGACTGCATCTTTGTTTTAGTCTTTATCTTCCCCTGAAAATTGAGGTGGTTTTAAGTCTTTTGCAAAAGACAGGCTTCTAGACTTAATGGCACTATGAGGAGGATTTACTTCATTATCTTTATTTTTTAAGATACATTACTGTGCAATGGTAAAGGGGTGTCAGTTCCTTTACTAGATGATGTGTTCCTTGGTCGAATAGACAAGGAACCCCTTTGTGCAGGTAAGGGTAAGGATGGACAAATCGTATTAAGAATTTGTTCCATCTTCCCTTGAACTTCATTGATTGAAATATGAAGGGTACCCATCTCGTTTTGGATTTCTTTAACAATGAACATATCCGCTTGGATATTGTTCATTTTTTCATCCAAACCATTCAAATCTTTATAAATATTTAATTTCTGCATTTCTTCTTGGCCTATCTCTGGAAGACGTGGAGTGTAATCTAATTGTCTACCCCCTTCCTGCGGTGCATAATCCTCTTCCTGCCTAGGAATGTCTAATAACATGTTACTTGCGTAGGAATCCCCCATAATTCAGTGAATACTTTGGAATCAACTATAAATAAGAAAATGTCGTTTCTAATACTAAAGGAAAATAGATTAAAATTAAATCCAATACTTCCCTGAATTTTTTCTTTGATATCAACTTCTAGTTGTAGGTCGACTTGGGTCGCCTTGGACGATTCACTACTTCACCGCCTCGGTTGAACTTTCTTAGGCTCTTCAGTCTTTAATCCTCCGTTGCTCGTTCTTCCGGCCGATGTGTGCTTGATTGGTGTTCAACTGGAGATTGATTCCCCGTGGGTACCAGTTGAGAATATTCTCCTTCTAAGTGCTTGATCAATGAGCCTTGCTTTGTTGGATAAAGCAAAGCTTTATTGATCAAATGATCGCGGGCTCAAGTCTCATGTGAGACCTCTCCTTTTAAAGGTGTCGCCTAAGAGATTCGGGTTCAATCCCCGCGTGTGCGTCGTTCATATGTGCTCGAATAGGAAAGAAAAGCAAATCAAATAAGCATTCCAGTGCCTACTCAGAAACCCCAAGAAATTTGGGCTATATCCCGGGTCGCATGCGAGCTGCAGACAATTCCTAATCACTAAGCAGTTGATTACTTATCAGGAAAAATTCCTCTGTCTTCATTCACTTCAGAGAGCGCAGCGCTGCGCCATCATTGGCCCTGAAACTGATGCTCCTTCTCCGGCGGCCGGTTGGCTGGGGGATCTCCCTGGCGGTCGGTTGGCTGGGGGGGTAATCCTTCTTTAATGGTGTTTGTACCTTGAGCTGTAAAGCTGCAAGGTTTCGGCAACGCTCAGATGTGACTGCTCTCAGGTGACGCCAGACATTCTTTTTCTCTCTCTAGACTGCAACGATTCGGCGGCGCCTTAAATGAAGACTTTGCTTGAATTGATAGCTTCTACTTTGTTTAATGTGCGCATGGGAAGAGCTGCGAAACTCTCACAGCTTGTACTCTGGGGCTTAAATCGATGATGTTACCCTCCACGCCTCCCCATGAGCTCTCAAAACAGATGCAGGTTGCACAGTACTTGATGAATTCAAATTTTCTATTATAGCTTCAAGAAGATTGCCTGCACATGAATCAAGAAACACTACAAGTACTTGAAAAAGAGCTTGGCTCTGATTACCACTGTTGTGAAAACTTCTTCCTAGAGTATAGCATCCACCAGAGAGTGAGTGAGTATGTATCCACCCATATATATACCAAAGTTCCAAGAGTTGCATGCCTTAATTTTTAGCCATGTGTCCTTCTAAGTGTCCTTCATGTGAATACTTTCCAAAGAGAATCACATGGCGTCTATTTCAATTGAAGTCACGTACGAGTCAAGGTGTCACTTGGGAGAAGCTTCTCCGAAGACTAAGGTTTTATTCCCTTAGGTTAATTTCCTAAGCTATCAAACCCTTCAATTTGAGACTTCGATGAAATAAAACCTCAAGGGTTAAATCCAAGAAACATAGGTTCCTTTTGGAGGGTCTAACCCATGATTTATACAACACAGAGGAATTGATTTTGATGAGACCTTTGCACCCACTTGCCGAATGACCGCCGTTCGTAGCATCTGTGCACTTGTAGCTCATCATGATTAGAATGCACATCAGTTGGAGATTAGAACTACATTTATGAATCGTGACTTGCATGAAGAAGTGTATGTATTTTGACCTTGTGGTTTTGTACAAAAAGGACATGAAAACAAAGTGTGCAGGTTGAACAAGGCATTATATAGTTTAAAGCAAGCAACATGTTCTTGGTATAAAAAGATACATGCCCACTTGATTGCACATGGTTTTGAGAACAAACTGAATGAGAGCACCTTATATGTTAAATGTGCAGATGATGTACTTCTAATCATTGTTGTGTATATTGATGACATGTTGCTCCTTGGTCCTAATGAGAACCATATTGCTGAATTTAAGCCTCATTCTCATGCCTCTTTTGAGATGTCAAATTTGGGGAGCATTCAGTTTATGCAAGTTGATGGGGGAATATCTTTATTTCAAACAAAATATATTGACTATTATTGTAGTATTTTGGCCTTGAAGAGTGCAAACCTATTGCCACTCCTATAGAAATAGGTTTATAGTTGAGTCTTCATGATGTTGGAGATGCATTTGATGTTTTTTCTCTATCAGCAAGCTATTGGATGCTTGATTTTCTTATGCATAAATCAGCCTAGTATTTAGTTCATTGTCTCTTAGACGAGCAAGTTTATACATTGCCTAGGTATAGGTGTTGGTCAATCTTCTATCACCACCATCTTCATTGACAATCAAAGCACATTGACAGTTGCAAGGAACCCTATGTTCCATCCTTGCAAATAGCATGTTAAGGTTCACTATCATTATGTCAAGGAGAGATTCTCTACTAGAGAGAAAAGTTTGGTATATGTGCCCACATAGGATAATGTTGTAGACCTTTTCACAAAGGCTCTGCCAAGGGAGAATTTTGAAGCTCTCTACACAACTTTGGGCTTACTTCCTTTCATGGATTGATCTCTTTGCACATAGCTTGGCACTCCCTTATACATGAGTGCTAGCTCCTTCTTCTCTCCATCACTCCTAGGGGGGATTTGTTGATAAATTTCAGTATGTGTGTGAACAAAATTAGGAGCATCGGGGCACTTTTTTCCCTATTTATGAGGGTTTTTCCCTCAGCTTATATATATTCCTATAACCATAATCGGTTATTTATCTTTGTACATTCACTTGATAATTCATTCAATGTTGTGTTCTGGTCTAAGCTTCTTCTTCTTCCTTGTGTTCTTCATTTGCTTCCACATACATCAAACTCTAAAATGATCACATCCCAAGAGGTTTCTATCATAGATTCATCAAGAACTATGCCAATTGTCATCCCGATGATGGAATGCTATAAAGGGAAACAAAAAACCTTTGACTAGGGAGATGAATAGAAGCAAAGTATGGAAAAGTTGAAGGTAGCATTTTCTACAGCTCCAGACTTACATATCCTGGATCCCAATAAACCCTTTGTGGTTGAGACTGACATAAGTGATTTGAAACAGCATCAGTATTAGCTCAAGATGGTTGATCAATGGCTTTCAAGAGCAAAAATCTAGAACAAACTTGGAGGAAATACTCCATCTATGAGAAGGATTTGTATGCAATTGTCCATGCTTTAAAGAAGTGGCATCATTATTTATATGATGCGAAGGCTATGATATTATTAAGTGGCTTTCTAATCAAAAAAACCTTAAAGGTCATAAGGCATGTTGGGCAAAGACTCTTTAGGATTTTGATTACAAGCTTAGATATAGGAGGGAAAATTATAATGTAGTGGCTCACTTGCTAAGTTGTATGCCTATGCTCAATGGACTAAGTTTGCTAGTGATATGCTTGAATCCATTAGAGGAAAATGTAGGCTTGATCCATCATACACCAAGATTTTGGAAGCCATAGAGAAAGGGGATCCTGACACATGGGTTTCCAATGTGGATGAAGTATCATTGGGTACTCAAGGAGGATTCAAATGGAGGAACTACGGTATCCATGATGGATAGTTCTTATATAAAGGTAAGTATGTGTCCCTAGAGATTTTGAGATGACACTGCATATATTGCATGAGTTTCATGACACACCTAGTGTGGGACATCTAGGAGCTAACAAGGCTTATAATCTTGTTAAAAGGTAGTTTTACTAGCCTTTTCATAATGATATCCTAGAGTATGTGCTTAAATGCAAAAAATGGTAGGATCAATAAAGTTGAAAGACTCAGGATTGGAGGTCTAATCCACCAATTCCATATTTCCAATTAGAAATGGGAGGGTATTTTCATGGATTTTATAGAAGGACTACCTAACACATAGAGTGGGGATGACTTAGTCTAGATAATCCTAGATAGGTTAACCAAAATGGCTAGGTTTAGTATGGCATGTAGGAGGTGATGGCACTTGAGTTGGCTAGGTTATTTGTTCAGAACCTATCTCGGTTATATGGACTTCCATTAGACATTGTTTAAGATTGGGATAGGATATTTACTAGCCACTTCTGGAGAGCAGTCTTCAAGAGGTTGGATACTAAACTTAACATGAGTGTAGCCGAGCATCCTTAGATGGATGGGCAAACAAAGAGATTTAATTGAATCCTATAGGAATGCTTTGAAGATATGTAAAGGAAAGACAAACTAATTGGGAAGAGTAATTATTCCTATAGTAGGGTTTGCATATGCTAGTTCAAGGCACTTTTCCACTAGGCATAGTCCATTTATGCTTATGTATGGCTTTCAACCAAGAGCTCCTTAATGCAAAGTTCTTGGAAGAGATGAACAATATTCTTAGGCTTGCTAAGGACAACATTAGGAGAGCTCAAGATAGGGATAGAGCCTATGTTGATCCTCAAAGGAGAGAAATCAATTTTGAGGTAGGAGAGCAAGTCTATCTTAGAGTTCTCTCTAGGTCTAAAACCATGAAGGTGGGATCTTGTTCGAAATTATCTCCTAAATATTGTGGACCATTCTCAATACTAAAGAGAATAGGAAAGATGGCTTACTAGCTCCAATTTCCTGAGAATAGCGAGATTTATTGAGTTTTTCATGTTAGTTGGTTTAAGAAGAGGCTCGGTGAATCTGAAAACCTCATTCGGCCCAATAGTGAGATAGTAGAGCCTATTTCTGTTCAATCTATCCCACATAAACCTAAAAGCATACTACACACTCGAGAAAAACGAACGAGGATTCAACTATATAAAAAGTGTCTAGTAAAGTGGAAAGATAATTCAAAAGATACTACTACATGGGAGCACGTTAAATGTTTTCCCACCTTTACTTTGTCTTTTCAAGAGTCTTGTTAAGGGTAAGGATATGGAGAAGCAGCATGAAGATAACAGATAGAGTAGAGAATTGATCTCTATGCCTTGGTTTTGGTGCATGAAAGTAGCCGATAACATTTACTTTCATCATCGATTGTCGAGCTCTATTCTACGAAAGTAGGGAGGATGTCCACGTCCCATAGGGGGATTGGTTTGGTGTTGGCCTCTTGAAGCACAGGTCCACAGTTCAACCCCCAAGTTGGACATGTAATGGCTTTGGCCAGTTAAAACCATGTCCAACCCTTACTATGTGGGATATAGGGGGTCCCATTGACTTGTATAGTTGACTTGTATAGTTGTACTTTTGTTCACTTGTACAATTGTACTTTCAAAGTTGTAGTCGAGGGAGTGGGTGCTTGTTGAACCTCGGTGCTTGTTGAACCACTATTAAAAAAAAATTAGGAAGGATCAACCAAAAACTACTAGAGATGCCATTGATGTGACTTCATAAGACACTACAGATGCCATTGATGTGACTTAATAATGTGTGAAGTTCTGTTTGAGAGAGCATGAGCTTCATAGTAAATTTGTCTTCCGGTCGAGTTATCCCTCTCCAAGAAAATAGACGGTTGCGTTGTTTGGCCTGTGATGCCAAAACTGTGTGAAATTATAGTGGAAACGATGATCTCAAGTGACCTTCTTGACGATATAACAAGCTGGTGCCCGAATCGACCCGATTGTGTGTACCGGACGTGAAGGATCATTTTCCATGAGGGCACGAATGGGCTTCGACCCAGATCCTAAAAAACGAACCTTCCGTAGAGCTTCACTCAATTTTAGATGTCCCGAACTAAATAGTTCATGGCAGACTCACGTAGATCCATTTTCATTGACAAAGGTCAGAGCCTTGAACACGGATGGTGCTATTCAAGCCAGAAGGTAATCAACCATTTGATCACTTCTTTCCACGATGTAAAATGTGATAGAAAAATCAGTTGGTCTGTGCTTCGCAGAGATGATGCTCTTCGTACTTGGAACCAGCACGCAATTCTGTATGTGTGTAAATTACAGATGATAGGCCTATCTATGAACAAGATCAGAATCAAAATCCTGGTTCTCAAGCAAAGGGCGGCAGCGTCTTCCCCAAGTATGAAGCAAGGAATTGTACGAACAGCGCATGTGTCTGCAAAAAACGGGAAGTCGAGCTTATACAGCCCCCATCCATCGGTTTGCCAGAGCTCCAGCGGACCTGCTGCAGCAGCAGGTGCTACTACAACAGTAATTTCCTTAAAGGCGACATGAGCGATAATGAAGCAAGAAATTGTTGCGCACACCTCTCTGGAACAGTATACTAAGGTGATTTCCATCTCCCATCCATCTGTTTGCCAGAACCTTGACCGTCACCTGTTGCAGCTGGAGCCGCTATAATTGTAATTGTCGTGGCGGGGACCTGGGCGATGTAAGTACTTGCAGATTAGATTACCCTTTCTGCATCATCAGAATCAGGTTTGATGGCCGCATCGTGAAAACCTGTAGGTGTGGTTTGTGTGATTAAAGAGAAGATTTAGGATCCAATTGTTCAATCTTTACTTATTCCCAGATCCCGAAGATCAGGGACGCATCTGACGTAGCTAATCTATCTAATCCGTCTGATGATTAGATTCGGAAATCCGGCATGCAACACAGCAAACTTGACAAGATTAGGAGTAAATGTATTTAATTCTGAGTGATCCCGACTAGATGGGCAAATCCAGCATGAATCACATGAAACTTGACAAGATTAGAGGAGAATTAAACGTATTTGATTTGAAATGACCACGCTACTACAGTTAATTTTTAAAAAAGGAAATCAAAACGGGATACTGCTCGCAATAGTATTAATTGCATCTTGGCTGAAAGTAAATCGGATTAAAAAATGAATTAATCTTTGTTAATATGTAAATTACAGAAGAATGGGGGGTTCAAGGTTGTGGCAATGGCCTCTGTATGTATGTAGAATGATAATCAAAATCCTGGTACCCAAGTATAGGGCGACAATATCTTGCCCCTCGAGTCAAAGAAAATTTCCTGGCAGGAAACATTGTGCGCACCGCCATGCGACAATTCTGCTTGCCAGATCCTGAGCGGCTGCTGCTGTATTAGAAATTGTCGTGACGGCGATGGTAGCGATGTGAGTTGCAGCGTCGAACCCCCTTGTTGCATCATCACAAGCATGCCCCAGAAGTAGAGGATCGGCACCAGCAACAGTACTGTGTGCCTTTGCAGAATCAAAGAGACAAGGAAACGGGAAAAGGAACGGTTGTTCGGCCTCATCTTCTTTCCATTTCGTGCGGCTGCAGGCTGAGACGCCGCTGTCAACATGGACGACGCTGTTAAGCACCTGATCCGCGGAGATTGGGATGCTGGCGGATCAGGAGTCGCATCAGCAGAAGACGTAGGTGCTGTATGAGAAGGAAGCATGGCCGTCAATTCTGTGGGAGAGCCGAGAGGTCCTTGCTGAGATCGCATGCGCGTGGGCGGAGCCTGGAGGCCTCCTCCTTGAGAGAGCTCTCTGGCAGCCTAGGAGATCCACGTTCGTGCACACATACACATTCATACAAAGACACCTTCAAGCTTCGACAGAACAAAACATATATACTCGTACTTGAACAGAAGCGTTGTCTTTCTGTGTTTCTGTGTGAGTGCGTCACTGCGCGCGACTTCGCAATGTTAGTTGGCTGCACACGCCTTTTGGAAGCACGTGGTACGTCGTGCTGCTTTTCATGTTAGTGGTCTGCCATGCTTTGGCTGGCAGATGGTGAACGCCTCCTCAAGAATCCACTGCGTTCTTCTCTTGTCTACCTACACCTCGATTTCATGGACACAAGTTACAAACTCTGTTCTTTCCCGACGTCCCGTGCAGGCCCCATCGTGAGGGGCCGAGGGCGATGGCTTTTGCCTGCTCCCAAGCTTCTTTTTCCTTTTACGAGTTCAGTCTTGGACCTATTCTCCCTGTGGGTTTGTTTCAAATTTTGAACAAGATGCTGAAATGCAGTAAGCTATGTCTCCTCGAGATTCAACGCACTGCGTTCTTCTGTTGTGTACGCAGAACCTACGCCTCGATTTCATAGTCACCGCTCACACCTCTATAACCTGTTCTTTCTCGAAGTTCCAGACTGACGACATGGCCAAAACCTTTGAAGTTTGAAGCTTTCCTTGTTCAAAGTGAAGCCCGAGAGATTGCGCTGATTGCGCTCATTTCATCCGTAAATTGTTGAAAATGTGTAGAGGATTAAATTAAAGAAAAGAGTGTGGTTTAGTGATCCACGAGTGTGTGTGTCGCGCAAGGTTTGGAATTAAACAATTAGTTCTTAGATGTTTTAATCTTTGGTTATGAGTGCAGAGATGTGGAGGTGAAGGTGGACACTTTAGAATGAGAGTTTCGACTGCCTAGGAGACCTTCACTCTGAAGAACACTCCCAAGATACAAGGGTTCAAATATAAGTGTAACTGGAACACGCTATCATAATGCAGCTGTATAACACCCATATAACCATGTGGATGAAACTATGTTCTACTATGAAAAACCAATGTTGGACATGTAAGAAGTGAAAAGGCCATTTGTCAAAATATCATTTGCTACATCACTATAACTAATTAAGAATGTGGAACTATCTCAAATGGATAATTCTTATAAGGTGCGAAGGCACTGTTCTTGGAAGGTACAAAGATAAGTTAGAAAGACCAAAATTTGAGCATTTTGAAGTTCAACAAGAGCTTACAAGTATCAATAAAAAGACTTTGGTTAGTGGGATGTAATCCAATCATATTCTATGGCCTTATCAAAAGGTTCAACATATTTGAATCTTCTCTCTATGAGAGTCATTCTTGCTGTTGGTTATGGTCCCCACTCTAAATGAGGAATTAAAGTTTAAAGTGTCGCTTCAATATTTGTTTCATGTATCAAAGTGGACATATAAGGTTGTGGGCTCATATGGTGTGCCCCTTCGATTCCTATCTTTGGCCAGGGAGTATTAAGACTTCACACTCCAGCCAAATCCAAGAAATGTCCAAGAAATTGCAAACTTAGAAAGTTTAACATTTATTTATATATCCATTAAAAAGAGTGTTGGAAATTTGATCCATTATTTTGGTTATGTCCATAATCTAATATGTGATCAATGTGGCATTATGCAAAATGTATTCTAGAGGTTGCCTATCTCGTTTTCTAAAGTTTGATGGATTGTACATTGATGGATTGCCTATCATGTAGCTCTTCTCCAATTATTAATTAGCAATCAAATCGTACCTCTTGATGATTCTTGATTGTGACACCAGATCATAAAATCGAGACATAAAGCCAAATCATACTTCTTAATCTTGATTGTACAACCCATAATAATGGGCACAATCCATCTTCATTGAGTAAACTTTGTTAAGTTTTCTGAGCTATTTCTCTGTGTTTATGATTGCATTATCCAATCTATGAATAGAGTATGAAGCTAGGATTATTCTAGCATACCAACAAAGTCTCATAGTCATTGGAGATGTAGATCTTGAGTTATGAATAGAACTTTGGATTTACTTAGGCTTTCCTAGAGAAAGCTTTGGCCAAGATCCTTGCATCTTTGTGAAATAGGCATCCCTCGTCACAGTGGTATCAAAGCATAGTCATAAATTGGACATTATGGGTGATGGATTTCCCTCATCAATTGAGAAATTGGATCAAAGCAACTAATCAGCATGGTCTGTAAGGATGGAGGCTTACTTTTAAGGTAAAAATCTTTACAGATGCATCTTAGGAGATGAGTTGATGCATGTACTCACAAATAGAGGTCAACCAACTCAAGCAGAGTAGGAAAGGTTAAATACATGGTGTGTAAAGGATGTTGTGGTAGGGTCATATATTCTAAACTCTATCTCCAATTTCTTAATTCCTCATATTAGGCATTGTAAGCGCTCTCAAGAGACATGGAATTATTTGGATGAATTCTTCTCCTCAATCTCTAAAGCTAGGAAGAACCAATTGTGGATGGAGTTCACAACACATAAGAAGATGCCCAAGCACTAATTTTGTCACCAAAATGAAGGATATTGTAGATCAACTTGGGAGCATTGGACAAATCATTGATAAGGAGCATATTATGAGGAAATTCTTCAATGGAATCAAGGCTGATGACAAGTGGGAACCTTTCACCATAGCCATGGATTCATACATGGATATGCAAGCGCTAGATTTCAACACTCTTATGGGACAATTCTTAACTCATGAGGCCAAACTCATGAAGAATGCTAAGAATCGAAAAGTTAACAAATTAAAAAGATAAAATAAAAGGCAAAGATAACAAAAGAAAAGGTTAAAATTTTGAAGATGACGGAAGCACCTCTCAAGCTAACTTTGTAGATAGAGGTATAAGCTTAAGAGGAAGAGGTTGAGGAGGTAGACTCGGCAAGGGGAGAGTGCAAAGCTCCTCAACCTTTTCCATATGTGGCATTTCAAATCACATCACAAAGCATTGCTTCAAAAACCCAATGAATTAAAGAGGAAGGGGATACAACAAAGATGGTTATGGAGATTTAAGAGGCAGATACAACAATTCATATGGATAATACAACAACACCTACACCAACAAATATCAAGGTGGATACAAAGGGAGGAGAGACTAGAACAATTTCACAGATGCTCAAGCTCAAGAGGCTTCACTTCCACTTGTGAATAAGACAATGAAAGAAGTTAATTGTGATGATCATCTATTCTAGAATGATTTTGGATGCTCAAATCATGTAGTAGAGAATTTCTTCTTGCTACGACACTTAGAAGACCCGAAGAATAAGCATGAATTCTAGATAGGTGATGACACAAGACACCTTGTGGAGAAGATAGGAAATGTGAAGACTTCCAATGGTAATATGAATGTATTGAGCAGAGTTCTCTATGTACCAAGTATTACTAAAAATGTGATAAGTGTAGGTCAGATTGTAGAGAAAGGTTTTCATGTGAGATTCATCAAACATGGAGCCTATTTGGAGGATCCATATTAAGGTTTTAAGAAGGTAGGAAAAATTCCTTTGTTTAGTTATGGTACCCAAACCCTATTAGAGCTAGAGGTTTGGCATAAGAATTATCTCACATTAGAGAGGAAAAATCAATAGAGATTAGAGTGTGCTTGGACTACCCAATATCTCAAAGCAACATATAATATACGAGTGTAGTCCCTGTCAACTTGGAAAATCTCTCAGGGAACCATTCACTAAGAAAGGATACATACACAGAGACCTTTTGGAGCTTTTCCATACACATGTTTGGGGACCAAGTGTAAAGAACTGTCAATTTGGGATGACGATATTATGTGTCATTTTATACATGATTGTAGTGGATGGACTATCTTACACTTTATAAGCATAAGGATGAAGTGTTCTCATTTTTTAAAGGTACTCAGCTCTTTTAGAGAATCAAATAGGTAAAACCTCAAATAAGACTAAGGTTGGATGGAGGGGAGAATACTTATTTTATGAATTTTATTCCTACTTGCAAGATAGACTAATCATGAGAGAAATTACTACTAGGTACACACCTAAAAAAAATGGAGTAGTGTTGGCAGTAGCCAAAGGCATAGACGACACGGAAGTATGTAAAGATAGAGCACAACGAATTAGTGGAGAGCCATGCGGATTATTTTTTAAACAAATATGTTTTTATAAATACTTTTCAAAAACTCCCAACAGTGATTTTTATCACTTTTGTACCATATGTAACATAGAAAAACCACTTTTGTAATTCGTAGCTGCATTTTGTGCAAGTCGAGGAGTCCTCAAGCTTGAGGAGCTTAGGTAGAACGAGCCTACCAATTTTGGTTATTTTTATACTTCTTTCACCCTTTCAAATAGAACCTAGAACCTATTTTTTTAACTATGCCGGTCACTAGATGTGAAACTGGTCAAAACTAGTCTAGAATCTATAAAAAGAGCTAGAGAGCTCATTTTTTAGGTGAGATAGTGTAGACTTGTATGAGCTAGAGTGAGCTTGAGCTTGTAATTGAGATCTTGAGTAATAGTGTCTATTTTCCTACCTCCCATTGTGTCTTGCTTGTCTCTTCATTGTGTGTGTATGTGTGTGTGCGTCTCTATGCTTCTCACCTTCACTCTCACTACATCTCACATTCACAATCTTCATATCACTCCTATCTCTTCTACAGATTGACATTAAGGAGGTGGAGCTTCTTAACATGGTTCTCACCATTGTACTAGAGCAACACCAAATTTGGCGCCATTGCCGAGGATCGAGTCTAGGACGAATGTGTGATGGTAAGAGTATAGCAAGAAGTGGTGTAGAAAGGTAAACATTTCAGTTTTTGTTGTTGCTTTTAGTTAGTTTTTTGTGTTTTTCATCTCCCCTACACTCCTTCACCACACATCATCTTTGTCCACTCCAAAAAAATCAGAAAATTCACCATATCCACCCATTCTCCTCACTTCCCCTTATTTGTGCATGCGAGAGAGAGAGAGCTTTTGTGCTTGCATGTGCATGTGTGTTTTTGAGTTTTCTTGCAGGTACAGTGCTCGAGAGCAGCACGACAGCTTCCAAAAGGTAAAAAATCCACTTTCTCTCAAAATCTGCCATGTGTGTCAGACCATCGCGATGATCAGCCAAGTTCGGCATTTCTGGTAAGCGAGTACACCAAGAGGTAGGCGACAGTAGTGCACACATGAATCCACAAACGCATTTCAAAAATTTGCATTTTGGTGGACCATCGCGATTGGCTCACGCCATTGCGATTGTGTCACACGATCGCGATTGGCTCACGCCATCGCGACGGCTCGACCGGACCATCGCGACCGTCTCACGCCATCGCAATGGTTCACTTGAGCCATTGCGACGGTCACTGACCATTGCGACGATCCCGTCGACCCCACGCCATCGTGACTGGCTCACGCCATCGTGACGACTCATCTGCCACATGTCAAGCTAGGCCATCACAATGATACCAGGTGCACCATCGCGATGCCTCGAAGTTGGACCATCGCGATGCCTCGAAGTTGGACCATCGCGATTGGCTCAAGCCATCGTGCCCCGCGACCATCACGATGGGCTCACGCCATCGCAACGGTTATGTTGACCATTGATCGAAGCCATCGCGATTGCTCGTTGATTAGACCATCGTGATGCTTCATTTAGACCATCATGATGCCTCACACCCTCGGACCATCGCGATTGTACCACGCCATTGTGACGGTTCACCTGAGCCATCGCGATTGTCCCAGACCATCGCGATTGTTCACCCCAAATGCAAAAATTAGGGTTTATATTTTTGGGCAAAAATTGAGGCTATTTTGAAGAAATTTTTGGGTGACTAAGCTCATAGGAGACCCCTTAGTGCGTAAGTGAAGAAAAACCTGTTTGTCAGTTTTCACCCTCGATGACCTGAACGCTCATATCTTTTTCATACGAAGTCCGTTTTTTGAGCTTTATAGCTTGTTAGAAAGCTCTTTACGAGTTCTACGTGATCTCAACTGTTTTTTCAAAAAGAGGATAAGATAATTTGATGATGACCCATTTGTGGGACTAGAAAAGCAAGGGCGCAGTAAAAAATTTGGGCAAAGGAAGAAAGGATCTTAAAAGCGTATGTATAAAGTGCTTGATCATCAATTTAAAAATTTTTCTAAACATTGACTTTTTACAGGTCTAACAAGGGATATCACGGGCAAGCAAGGCAAGACAGTGAAGAATGCAAGGCTTGAGAAGTGTGACTTCTTAGGCAACAGAGCAATCAAAGCAACTGACTTGAGGTTGGAAGAATAATCAACCCCCTCAGTCAATTATTAGCTTAGCCTAAACGATTAGCCTTGTGGATAAAATTAGAACGACAGTAGGAATGCCTCAAGTTCAAGAGACTTAATTTTTCAAGTCCAAGACTAAATAATGGTGTGCAATACGAAAACCTAAAGGAAAGAATTAAAGTCTGACGGAATGAGAACTTAAAAGTACAATGGAAAGTGTATTCCTGAAGTATACATTGAGACAAGAAAAGAACTTAAAGGAATTTAAAAAGAAACAAGAAATTAAGAACAAAAGAACTATTGGCGATTAGAGAGTGCCAGGAAGTAAATTCATGAACCTTAGATCAGGCAAGTATATAGGTAAGTCAGACCGACGAAGCCTTAGATCATCAGAAGCAAGTGTAGGAACTACCGCACATTCGTGGGCTCAACAATTGAATAGCTATCCTTACTAGTTGGGCTCAGACATGAGTGAATCAAAAATGGCTTTTAGCACAAAAAGACCAAAAGGAGGGTTAAACATAGCATATCTGGAAAGACCAAAAGGACCCTATAGAACTCAACTAGAATTTGTCCAAACCAATCACTTAGGTGCTCGCATCTATGAGGATGGTTTGCGAAGACAAGTGGTGCAAGTGCACAATCCTAATCAACCCATTGGATTGGAACGTCCAGTGGTGAAATTTGAGAGAGACGCATATATAGACAAGGAAGGAACAATTTACATCATAAATACTCAACCAAATAATACCAATGAGTTTGGTGTAATTCAGCCAGATATGGAAGCGAGAGCCCAAGGAAAAGAACCAGTAGGAGAAGAACCTAGGACACCTAGAGGGAAATATGTACTAACAAGAGTACTAATCTCGGAGTGGATCCCTCAAGACAACAGAAGCATAGAGATGTTTGTGAATAAGGAAACAAATGAAGTATTTCAGAGATACAGAATGGAACAACCTAGTGAGGTAGGCTCCATCATGATCTATGAATTCAAGGACCCAGATACACCTAGAAAGGTTGTATAACTGGACAGAATGGAGACATTCTATATCTCAAATGGCTTTGAAACCATGAAAAATGCCTTCCCTTTGTATTTTTAGGCACATAAGCTATAAAAGTGCTTTCAAAATTCTCCTTGTAAGGGATTAGACACCATCTTCTTAAAGAAGCTAGGACCTTCCCAAAGCCATCCAGTTTTGAAGCTATGTATACTCTCTCTCCAAATAGAAAAGGTAAAATCTTATTGAGCTCCAAAATCATTCCAAGCCCCATGTAAAGGGACTAGACACTGCCACCTAAAAAAAGTGGTAAGACCTTCCCTATGGTTTGAACACATGCTACTCAAAGCCCACAAGAAGGAAAAGTACCCTACCAAAGATCTTATCAATGGATCTCATAAAGACTACAACAACAGGACAATGCTCAAAAGGTGGCAAATGGATAGAAAGCACCACCTACCCCATGATGTAAACCCTTCATATGTCTAAGGGATCCCATATGTCCCTAGACCCTCACAAACACACCATGGATACCATATGTCCATGGAATTAAAAACCAAGGGATGCCATATGTCCCACACTTGGATGCCATATGTCGAAGGTATGTCTAAAGATCCCATATGTCCTTAGACCTTAAAAACCAATGGACTAAGTGATCCCATATGTCCTTAGACCTTAAAAACCAATGGACTAAGTGATCCCATATGTTACTACTCCCCCATATAAAAAACAAAAGGGTCATCACATGGAGGGGGGGTGTTGAGAGTTCCATGCTCCACCCTTTTGTCCAAAGCTAGTTTCATTCTCATGCAAGTTCACATATCCCACGTGCAAGGGAATTCTCCCAAACTCCATGTAAGCAAGGCCTCCCTTCACTCCAAACAATACATTCCACTCTAGCTCATAGCCAAGAGTGCACTTCCACTCTTCATGGAGTCTCCATGCTCATAGAGCATCATTTGTAAGTTCATTTCCATTTTAATTCATTCATCATGTTTTGTTATCTTTTGTTTCTTTGTCCTTATCTTGGTAGATATGTGCATGTGATTAGAGTAGGAGTAATCCTTTTTCATTTCAACAACAAGGAGGACAACAATATCAGTATCACAAATCAAGAGCCACGAGACAAATATGGGTGCCAAAAGGACAAAAACCATCGACAGTTTGCAGTAGTGTAGACAAGGATAAGACAAAGTTTCAACTGAATCAGAGTCACTATTCAACATCTCCTCGACCTTCTTCGACCTCGACAAAGATTCGATAGATTTGGATCGCCAAGAAGTACCTTACGAATCGACCCACGTCCATGCAGATTTGGGTACCCAAACAGTGTATCATAGCTCAAACATCAAGCCATGTAATATAAACCCCTCAGAAAATTTTTCACCCCTCAATACCACTCCATCCAACATCATCTTTTGCCCCTCAACAAAAACATACCACCCGCTCAACAAGTCTTAGGAAATGGATACCGAAATGTATCCAGATGCCTCCTCAAAACCCATTGTCTAAGATTACCCCCACCCCGACTAAACACTACCCTTGTAATAACTCATTCACAACTAAACTTTGTACAAATTCACACACTATAACCCAACATCACTTGTAATAACATCTCATCAAGAAATGTATGTGATTGCAGTAGATGGACTATCCTATTCTTTATGAAACACAAAGATGAATTTTTTTCATGTTTCAAAAGATATTTGGCTCTTGTGGAGAATCAAATAGGTAAATCACTAAAAAGGCTAAGGTCAGATGGAGGGGGAGAATACTTCTCCCATGAGTTTGATTCTTTTCTTCAAGAAAGAGGAATCAAAAGAGAGGTAACTACAAGGTACACTGCTGAGCAAAATGGAGTGGCAGAAAGGAGGAATAGGACAATTGTTGAATCTGCAAGGTCTATGTTAAATGAAAAGCATTTACCAAATTACTTATGGGCTGAAGCTGTATCTACAGCCACTTACTTGATTAATAGGTTGCCTTCAAAATCCCTTGATGGGATGACTCCATATGAGGCTTGGAATGGAAGAAGACCAAGCTTAGATCATTGTAAAATTTTTGGATGTATTGCTTTTGCTCATGTTCCTTCACAAGTTAGAGGCAAGATGGATCCAAAGGCAGAAAGGTGCGTATTTATTGGATATGACAACAATCAAAAGGGCTACAGGTTATAGAACCCTACCAACAAAGGATTCTTGGTAAGCAGAGATGTAGTTTTTGATGAGAATAATTCATGGTATGAAGATTCATGTAGGAAGGTCAATTTACCATATGATCTTGAAGAAGATTTTCCAAAGCTTGGTAGAGAACAACCAAAGATTGAAGAACAAGACACCTTGGATGATGATGAAGAATCTCAGATGGAAAAGATCAAAGCATGGAAGTCTAAAGGTAAAGCAAAATTGCAGGAACTTGGACATGAGGCAGAATCATCACATCATGGCCTAAGAAGATCTATGAGGGAAAAGAAAAAACCAAAAAGGTATGGGTTTGATACGTGTCATCTTGGATCATCACATTTTGAGCTTGATATCTCAACAATCCCCCTCAAGCTCAATGTCATATCCCCTAATCCAAGCATCTTTTGAAACTTCTCCAACTTCTTTCCTCCAAGTGCATTAGTGAAAATATCAACAACCTGCTCATCTATCCTTATATAAACAAGATCAATATCACCTACTAATACCTTCTCTCTGATGCAATAGATGGTGATAAGATTTTGCACTTCCATACCTAAATCTGCAAGTAGCATCTCTAACCAAGATGCTTCACATGCAACCATTGCAACACCTCTATACTCAGCCTCTATACTCGACAAAGAAATAGTGGGTTTCTTCTTACTACTCCATGTAATAGCTATACTTCCAAGTGAGAATAGAAAGCCACTAGTAGATCTTCTATCTAGAATGCTACCAGCCCAATCTGCATCGGTGTATCCATCAACTTGAAAATCTACACTAGCTTCATAAAACAATGCATAATCCAAAGTAGCACTTACATAACATAGAGTGTGCCTCATAGCATCTAGATGTAGCTTCTTGGGAACCTACATAAATTGACTTTCAAGTCCAATAGTGTAGCTTAGATCAAGCCTTATAATTGTAAGATATATCAAACTTCCCACAATTTTCCTATTGCATTTTCCAATGCTTCACCTGATGTAGTATCCAACTTGAAATTCTGATCTAATGGCATAGAAATTGTTTTATAATCAGCCATACCATACTTTTGCAGCATATTCAAGGAATATTGCCTTCGTGACATCCACATACCTATTTCTATATGTATAAATTTAATGCCCAAGAAGTAGCACAACACACCAAGATCTTTCATGTCAAATTCCTACATAAAGAGTTGCTTTACATCTTTAATGCTTGCTTAATTTTCACCTCCTTCAATCAATTCATCAACATAAATAGCCACAATCCTGATGCCATCATCACCCTTCCTTGCATATAATGAATTATCTACATCACACATAAAAGATCCAATGGTGATCAGACAATCAACAATCCTTGCATGCCAAGCATGAGGGGCTTGCTTAAGTCCATACAGAGGCTTTTGCAACCTACAAACTTATTGTTGGTGCTTTGAATCTTCATATCCTTGTGGTTGGTCCACGTATACTTCTTCTTATAATTCACCATGTAGGAAAGCATTCTTCACATTCATTTCATGCAAAATCCATCCTTTCGTTGTAGCTACCGCAACAAGTGTTCTGATTATGAGGAAATGTTTAGCTACAAGGCTAAACATTTCCTCATAATCAATGTCATATGTCTATGCATATCCTTTTGCTAACAATCATTCTTTGTACCTGCTTATGCTACCATCAACATTGTGCTTTACCTTGTAAACCCACTTGCCGCCTATGGGTTTCTTTCCTTGTGGCAATGGAACTAGCTTCCATATATCATTTCCATAAAGTGCAACCATCTCTTCATCCATAACTTTTTTCCAAAATACATTTACAATTGCATCTTCAAAACAAGAGGGTTCAACATCTTGTATTACCTTTGTAATGTAGGCATAATGATGAGCCATGTAACTATCATATGTCAATTGTTGCACTAAATTTCGCATCCTCCCAGATCTTCTTGGTCCTGGGTCACTTCTCCTTGTATCATCTGCATGTGCCTTTCTTGTTCCTAGAGTCTTCACAGAGGGCAATCTGAGCTCCTCATCAAGGCTCTTTTTTGAACTGCTTGAATCTCCATCAATGTCTTGAAAACCTGTGGATGTTTTACTACCAGCAGAAAGCTTTTCTTTACCTTTCTTGGATGTATTTGATGGATTTGCTAGCCTAAAAATTCCATGCAATCTTCCACTGTATGGATTTGAGTTGGAACCATTGCTTGGCAATGCATCCGATCCACTCAAAACTTGAGATTCTACACTTTATTTTTCAGCATTTTCTTTGTCATTTGGTTGAATACTACGTACATCTTTGGCATCTGCATAGAAGCTTGACATTTCATCAAACACCACATCTCTGCTTACCTTCACCTATCGTGTGAGTGGGTTATAACATTTATATCCCTTTTGTTCAAGGGATTATTCAATGAAGATAATTTTTTCTGCTTTTGGATCAAGCTTTTTCCTCAACGCATCTAGAACATGTACATATACAATACAACAAAAAACTTTCATATGTGATAAGTTTGGCTTTTTACATGTGAACTGCTCAAGGCTCTTACTATTTCTACAATACTTCTATTTTTGCATTCATCAATGCCATTTTGTTATGGTGTGTACCTGCATGAAAATTGACATTAGATTCCATGACTTTTTAGAAAGTTATTAAACTCATTTGACATTTATTCACCTCCTCCATAAGATCTTAGTGTCTGAATATACTTTCGTGTCTGCTTTTCCACCATAGCTTTAAAATTCTAGAAGTGGGTTAACACCTCACTCTTCTCTTGCAACCACCCATGGATGTGGTCTTTGCAAGACCCCAAGCATCTGTATGTACTATTTCTAGCACATTCTCACTAACATGCTTGTCATGCGGAAATGATGCTCTTGATTGTTTACCCGATTGACATGCTGCATATACCTTTTGCACTTTTGCAGGTTTGGAATTTGGTAGTCCATTGACAATCTCCTTTGACTTCATCAATTTTGAGCCTCTACAATTTTGCATGTCTAATTCCTTTGTGCCAGATCTTTACATCAACAATAACTCCTGCACCTTTTGCAAACATGGCTGCATTTATTTCAAGAATTTTTACATTTAAGGTGAACATCCTACCCACTTTGTTTCCTTTGACAATTAGTCATCCATCCTGTTTGTACTCTTCTACATATAACCCATCAGCATTGAACCCAACTTGTAATCCCTATGTAACCAATTATCCAAGAGAAACCAGATTCTTTGTTATATTTTGAACATGCACCACATCAACAAGATGTTTTACCTTCCCATCCTCCATAGAGAGTGCTATGTTTCTTATATGCTCCATAGGGTGTGATGTGTCATCACCTATTTCAACATATCCAGGAACTGACAATTTTTGCAAACTACTAAACCATTCTTCACGACTGTTCATGTGATTTGAAGCACTTGAATTAGCATACCAAACATTACCATTTGATTTTAAAACATCAACAAACATTGTATTCATCATATGATGTTGAACCATGAACAACTTTTGAGAATCATCTGCATTTGTGGATGCATAGTTTTTTTGTTGCCATATGTTATTTTGATTCTTCAACATGCAATCTTGTTCAAAGTATCTAGGATTACCACAATTCTATCATCCTTTAGTTTCATTACTTAAATCATTTCTTTGGAAATTTCAATAGCCTCTTTGGCTCCCTCTACCTTGAAATTGTCCTCTACCTCTTGCATGATTCTGTTGTTGACCTTGGTCTTGGTTATTGTATCCTCTTCCACTTCCAAAGCCTCTACCTTTACCTCTTCCTCTACCAGCATAGTGACTCACATATGCTTTTGATTTTCAAGGTGTAGTCACTTATGGACATGCCCTTTTTCTCTAGTGCATGCAGCGCGTTCTTGAGTTACAGTTTTTGTGCCTTTGTATTGTCTCATATAATGTAACCAAACTATTCCAAGCCTCTTTCGATGTCTTGGCATCCTGTATATGCCCAATCATGCTATCTTGTATGCTAATAGATAGCCAATACATTACCTTTCATGCTCCTTGATTTCATTCCTCATATTCTCTTAACTAGTCTATAGTCTAATTTCTTTCTAGGAACTGCAGAGTGTTTTCATTCTCTCCTTTGATGTACTTCCAATAGCCCTTTCCCATCAAAAAATTTTTCATTCTGAATCTCCAAGCATGGAATTTGTTCTTGTCGAGCTTATCGCTCATAAGCTGACTCATTCCATTTGCATGTACCATTTTTGTAGCAATTAAAAACACTGCAAAAATACTACAAGTAGTACTTCTACTTGAACACTATCACACTATGAGATGAAAACCTAATCTCAGAAAAAACATACTTTTGTGTATCAACAGTACATGGAATCACTTGAAATGGAATATTTGAGTGTTTCCAAATAGGATGCAAGTTACGATTTTGCAAATTGACCTAGTTTTTTTGTGCTCCCCACCTTGATGGCTTCTACCTTCATGCCAATTTTCATAGAAATCTGAGGTCGTTTGTGAATCGTGCTTTCTCCATGCCTTCTTGTGTACTCTTCATCGTCGGCATTCTCCACGAGCTCTCTATAGCCACAGTGGCTCTGATATCATGTTATGAGGAAGGAGATAAGGAAGAGAGCTCACACACACACTCTCATAATCAAAGAGGAGCACAAACACAGATTGAGACAAGGAAGAATGATGTTCTTCTTCCTCGATTACATAAAAGGAATGCCAAGAATGACTCAAAACAAAAATAAAACAAGTGCAATATACAAAGAATAGTATATAAGGAAAATCCTAATGTCTGTGAATAAGTGAGATGGCAAGAAACAAATGTGTGATCACTCTCAGTAGATAAAAAGTAGTAAAGTTGAATGAAGTATCCCTAACCTATACTGGTGTGACCATTATACATGTCAGTGAAATGAAAAAGTGATGTGTCATCTTGGATCATTACATGTTGAGCTTGATATCTCAATGGTTTATTCATTGTAGGCCAACATTATCCAAGGAAGAAGACAGACCAAGGTGTGGCTAGAGTGTTGCTAAAGAGGAGTTGCAACTCGATAGTGGAAAGTGATCAGGACTTCAACTTGAGTGGAAGCTTGAGTGCAAGGATGCATAGGAGCAAGCCTTTGAATCAAGGTGAAGATGTTGCACGCACATTGATTATTGAATAGAATAAAACTAAAAAGGAAGAATTGGTGCAGCAGACTGAAGACAAGAATTTGCAGAATTAGGTTCAGCAGAAGGTATAGCAAAAAGAAGTCATTTCTGAAATGGTATTTGTTGGCATACAAGTCATAAGCAGAGCATACAGGCACAAAGGAGCAATCATGCACAATACGGCAACAAGGCCTAATCATTTTTTCCATGGACTATTCACAACTTAAGTGATTTTAATCACTACACAAACATTGTAAATTCCTTTTTTGGTAGAATAGACTCCATTTTGTTCAAGCCAAGGAGTCCTTGAGCTTGAGGAGTATTAGAATTAGCTACATACCAATTTTCATAATTTTTAGATTCCGTTTGAGCCCTCAAATAAGCTCTAGAACCTAATTTTTAACTAGGCCGGACACTAGGTCTAGACAAGACCAAAGCTAGTCAGAAAACTATAGAAAGAGCTAGAGAGCTCATTTTTGGGGTCAGATTGTTTGTGAATTGAGCTTATGTAAGAGACTTTTTGACTAATGCAAAGAACTCCATTATTCCTCTCCTTGTTCTTGCCTTGTGTGCACGTGTGTGTGTGTATGTGTGTGCATGTTTGTGTGCTTCTCACTCACGCACTTGTGCCTTCACTTGCTCATAGTCTTCATACTAGTCCTCATGTCTCCACAGATTGACAATTATGAGGTGGATCTCCTCACGTTGGTACTCACCATTGTGCTAGAGTGACACCAAATTTGGCGCCGTATTAAGACAACCTCCCAGACAGCAGCAACCACTGGCCAAGAGATCCACGTCACCCAAGATGAGACAACCGAACCACTACCACCGATCCCTCCCCCATCACCTCCTCGAACGGAAGCTGTAAATCTCACCTCGACTACCCAACCCACAGAGCAAGCCTTCATCTTTCGTAGTCCAACCTCTAGTTCTACTTTGTTCTCCTCTTTTAAAAACCCCATATATAACACCGTCACCATCATCACTGAGTCCTTCATAGAGCCTGCTCTAGGACAACCATCCCCCATGCCCTCAGCCATAGGCCATCCTGACTCTAGATCCATTTTCTTCGGATTCCCAGCCACCACATCCCCTTTTTTGGCCTTCCCGCCTCCAATACCACCATTCCTTCAACCCGCCCATGATTACTTTTGTAGAATGTATCAAGCCACCTCCCAACCCTTCTCATCAATCCCATCCCCACCATCCTCACAACACTTATTCACCACCCTCACACACACACCACCTACCATTCCAATATACATGGTAGACACCACACTTGCATCCACTCCTGAAAGTATGGACATCTCGCCACCCACAGCACCTCCCCCTCCCCCCATACTTCCACCTTCTCCCATTCCCCCTCCACCAATTTCACCCACACACACATCTCCAATAGACACATCATTCACTCTTCCCATTCCCCAATCCCCTCCCCGTGCATCTTCCATTGTACAAACCACACCCTCATCCATAGGCAATGCTTTGGACACCATGCTCGCATGTATATCATAGTTAAGGATAGAATACAATCAGCTCCAGCAACATAACGCACAACTGCAAGAGCACTCGGAGGTGCTACAACATCATCTTGTGGCACTAGAAGAGAAGAATGCTCGCCTCCATACACAATTCCAAACATTACAAGAGGCTCATAGCATATTGGAAGTACATTTATAGAACACAGACAAGGAAGTAATACAAGTGGTAGAAGGCCATCTACAAACACAGCTAGAACGCAACTCTAAGCTTCAGCGAAATATGGCTCTACTCAAGCGACACCTTGTAGCCGCTCATGAAGAGAATCGACGCCTACAACTACAGAATCAGGAAAACCTAGAAGCAGCGATCGAAAGCACACCTAGGGCACCCATCAGTCCCTCAAAGTTTCAAGCTATGACCCCCGACAATATCAAGATCATCTTGGAAGACTATGCTACTCTACTCAAAGCTCATGACCAGTTATCAGAGGAACTAGGTAACTGACAAGACAAAAAGAAATGCTAGCAGGTCCCCAAGCCATTGCCTCAACCGCTTCACTTGTCACTGACTCGAGGGCACTACAAGATCTCCAAAAACAGGTCACAGAGTTGCAAGCACGCCTACTACAATATGAAAGACCACCTTCTCCACCTGAGGCTCCCACTCATGAAGAAACAGTACAAATTCCGACGAAACAAACGTTTGAAGAAGAATATGATCCACAACCCTTCCCAGGAGGACAACAAACGGAAGAAGGTCAGGATACGTTCGAAGCACCACGACCTCCATGGCTACGACAAGTGGAAGACATGGGTGGTTCTCATGAAGAGCACACAGTAGTGCAAAATCAGGCCATGAGAGTCATAGAAGAAACTGTGCTACAATCTGATTACTTCAAGAACGTGTCATCCCAACGCCTTATCCTTTCATCAGAACTCCAATACAACCCTTACTATGTTATTCTAGCCGATTACAATGCAAAAATACAGAGGGTCACAGGCAAGATCCCTTCCTTTGCTACCCATTTTCAACCCGAAGACCTTCCTCCAAAGGTGCAAAAAGGCAAAATCCGTAAACCCACATGGTGGCAAAAACTTCTTGAAACATATCCTGAAATGTTGCGCACCTGGAACAATGCGCCTTTACATCTACTTTACAATCCATGCTATGGCCCTGTTCCACGACGCCGATCATGGAAAGCATTCAACATAAAGGTACAAAATAATACTCAAGGTAAGGAGTGGCTCAATTATCCATACATAGCTCCACCGCAGGGACCACCATTGATAGCATACATGATGGCCACAATTTGACATTGGATGCCTCGACTGAAACCCATGCCAGATGTGGTGGCCCAAATGATGCTTAAAATTTTGGATATGATGTAGGTAGTGCTAAAAACCTTTAGAAATGGAGCAGCACCACAGGTACGGCTACCGGGGTTTACCGATGGCAATTACGATTTGGTGTACGACATGAGCACCACCCCCAGCATTCGGGTAGCATATGTGTGGCATGCACGAATTAAGTATCTTCCCGCATGCAATAAAAAAACATTTGAAGACATGTTCCGATTAGGATTTTGGGAGTACCACTCAGAAGTGTTTGCACCTAAGCCAACACACCTGCTCCATCTCTTTGCATGTGAACAAGCTATGTACTCCGAGTACTACACTACACCGCAACCTGAGGTCCCTGGTGCAATAAATTGGGATGCATTGGAAGCTGACCTAGCAAGAGGATTAAGGATAGGAGAACATGAATTAGCCACGAATGTCATCCAATACTATATCGACCACCCTATAGAATAGAGGTCTGTCAGGGGCGACAAACGCTAGGAAGGGGGGAGTGTTGGCATACAAGTCATAAGCAGAGCATACAGGCACAAAGGAGCAGTCATACACAATACGGCAACAAGGCCTAATCATTTTTTCCATGGACTATTCACAACTCAAGTGATTTTAATCACTACACAAACATTCCAAATTCCATTTTTGGTATAATAGACTCCATTTTGTTCAGGCCGAGGAGTCCTCGAGTTTGAGGAGTATTAGAATTAGCTACATACCAATTTTCATAATTTTTAGATTCCGTTTGAGCCCTCAAATAAGCTCTAGAACCTAATTTTTAACTAGGCCGGACACTAGGTCTGGACAAGGCCAAAGCTAGTCAGAAAACTATAAAAAGAGCTAGAGAGCTCATTTTTGGGGTTAGATTTTTTGTGAATTGAGCTTATGTAAGAGACTTTTTGACTAATGCAAAGAACTCCATTATTCCTCTCCTTGTTCTTGCCTTGTGTGCGCGTGTGTGTATGTGTGTGCATGATTGTGTGTTTCTCACTCACGCACTTGTGCCTTCACTTGCTCATAGTCTTCATACTAGTCCTCACATCTCCACGGATTGACAATTATGAGGTGGATCTCCTCAGGCTGGTACTCACCATTGTGCTAGAGTGACAGTATTGGATCAAGAGGAAATGCATGTGGAAGCGGTGAAGGTTCATGAAAATATTATAGCTGCATACGAAGTTCAAGAGAAAAGGATACATAGGGGGTTTAGTGTCATGGTAATTGATCAAGGGATTGTGAATCCGAGCTTGATTTTTTTGGAAAAAAAATCTCCCACGGGCCAGTGCCAGGTGTTGAGGGGAGAGAAATTGGAAGAATAAGCAGTGAGTCAAATTTCTAAAGGTCTAGTGAATCGGAGTCTACTGAATCGAAATTCTATTGACTTTGAATTCTACTGACTCTAAAATTTGTTGACTCTAAATTCTGCTGACTCTGAATTTTGCTAACTCGAAATACTACGACTTAGAATTTTGTTGAATCGGATGTTGCTGACTTGGAGTTTTGCTGAATCCGTGTTTTGCTAACTTAAAATTTTAATAACAGTTACAAATTAGTTGGGCATCGATGTCCCATGATTATGTCCATTGTATTTTGTTGTGTAAGTATGTAATGGGAAGAAGAAGCGTCTTTCAAGAGACAAAAAGGGAGAAGAAGCATCTTTCAAGAAGGGGAGACAAACAAAAAGAGGAAGAAGAGAGTACCTGTCCAAGAAGATGAAAAGAGAGTCTTTGAATCTGTTCTTTCACCAGGCTAAATACAGATCAAGCACAACAACATTATCATCAATTCCGAGAAGCTTAAAGCTTACCTATCTTGTAAACTCTGTTATTTTCGAAGAACTTAATCAAGTATTTGTGTTTCCTACTCAGTGCAAGTAGAATTCTTTGTTTGTTTGAGTAAGATTTTGTTGAATAATATTCTGTCACAGCAAAAAAGTGTTGAATCTAAAGCCTGTTTGTGAGTATTTTTCTTTGTGTGACAAAGACCAACACCAAGTTTATTCTTTGCATGAGTTTGATTAAAGTCAGTAGCGATGTGTTGAACCCAAACCCCAGCACTGATGGTAGTTCTTTTACATTTTTGGATGATTTATTTGTGTCAGGGATCAAGAAGAATCTATTATCAATTTTCTGCTTTAGCCAAGATTGGCTTGGTTGTGAAATTTGTTAATGTCGGATGTACAGTTCATGATCTGCCAAATGGTGATGTGATTATTCCTTCTGGCATTTTATGTCGTGGAGTGTACAAGCTCATAGAATATAAAAAATTTGTGAATGATTCAACATGTGCAACATATCATTCTCAGGCTATGTCAGATGCAAAGCTTTGCCATGCACGCTTTGGTCATCTAAATTTTACTAGTTTGCTACACTTGCACAAATCTGAAATGGTGTCCTCTTTGCCAAACTTGAGGCACATGATAAACATGTCTGTAAAGGTTGTATTTTGGGCAAAATGCAACATTCCTCCTTTCCAAAAGATGGTTAAGTTTGAGCTACCTAGGAATTGCAACTTGTTCACAATGATGTTTGTGGTCCTATGCAGACACCTTCTTTTGGAAATTTTCTTTACTTCGTGACTTCATTGATGATTTTTCTAGGCATGCATGGTTATATCCATTGAAAGCAAAGTCCAAAGTGTTTATGTGCTTCAAAGAGTTTTTGGTTTTGGCTGAAAATCTCTTAGCAGTAAAATGTGCACCCTCCATTCTAATTGAGGGGGGAAACATATGTCTTGTGACTTTAATGCATTTTTGGTTGAATGTGGGATAACATCAATGTACAATGCCATATAGACCTCAATAGAATAGAGTTTTTGAATAGAAGAACATGTGTGTGCAACATATGTACTTAATAGGTGTCCCACTAAAGCATTGGAGTCTATCACTCCATATGAGGCTTGGCATGGTTGCAAGCCATTTGTTGCTCACTTCCATGTTTTTGGTTGTCTAGCATATGCATTAGTGTTTGAACTGTTAGTATATGATCAATGTCTACCCCTCATGATTGTATGCACATTTTGTAAGGCCCCCTTTATGAGGAGAAGCCAAGCATGCATTACCCAATTGATGGGAATCCCAACTTGAATGTTGGATGAAGGTCATATTGGACCATGTAAGATATTATAAGGAAAGGGAGTTATCAGGGTCCCCAATTGTGGGGTCCGGGGCAGCGGTGAGCAGCCCCGGCTGGGGGGTCCAAGGGGGCCAGCGGGCCCCCTGGCTGGGGGGTCCCAGGGGGCCAGCGGGCCCCCTGGTGGGGGTCCGGGGGCAGCGCCCCCGGCGCGACGGTAAAGGGAATATTCCATGGAATATTCCCTGTCGGAGTCAGAAATCATTTATATTTGTTAGGTCAGTTCAACCAGTCTAAGCCGTGTATGGCAATTATGCGGGCGGTGGCCGCCCACGCTCTACCGCCCATGTATAGCCGTCCATGGCAGGCCACCCATGATCCTATATATACATGACTTCTGCACTACCTAAGACATTGAGTTGAGCCAGCATACCTCTACCTTGTATCTCCCTATCTAGAGTTGTCTAGATCACCATTTAAGCTCTACCTTGAGAGCGCACGGGTGGACAACGCCATCATCTTTGTACTTGCTGCTAGTAGAAAATTGTTGAGATTCTCCTATATCTGTTATCTTCTCTGTTATTGCTCCTGTGTTATATTGCGTAACTATTGTCTTACATGGTATCAGAGCTGTAAGGTTCGAATAGCTTGAGAAGTATCATTATTTTAGCCTACTAGCAGACTAGAATATCAGTAGATTATTCGAGTGATTACATGATGGCTTCATCATCGAACAGTAGTCTTGGTGCTTCAGCTAATGTTAATGCTGCACCTATTCGAATTCGTCCACCTGCATTCACTGAAGGGAAGCTGGATGGAACCAACTATACACTCTGGAAGTTCAAAATTTCTGCAATTTTGGACTCCTATGAATTACTTGACACTGTCATGGGACCGATGGGATTGGATCCAGAGCCTATACCAGTTGAAGATCCAGCAAATTCAAGATTGATGATTCAGCCAGATCCAGATCTTCTACGAGCTTGGAAGAGGCGGAATGCTGATGCATTATGTGCGATTGTCACTAGTGTAAGTGATTCTGTGCTTACTTTAGTTCAACATACTACTAAAGCACATGAGGCTTGGGGCATATTGGCTCGACAATATGAGACCAAGAACCACACTAGGATACAGAATTTAGAAAATCAGTTGGCAAATGAAAAACATTCTGATTCTGAAAAGGCTGAAGATTTTATCAAACGGATAAAGCATCTTCAAGATCAATTGGCTGCAGTTGGTGTTGTTATAACACCAGAAGAGCTGGCTCGAAGATCTGTACGTGTTCTTCCAGCAAAGTATGATGGATTAGTAACAGCCCTTAACACTCAGGTAAGGCCAACTCCTCTTACATTTGAAGAGTTTTGTGCCATGCTTTTAGAAGAAGAGATGCGGCTGAAGAATCGGCAAAGTACAACTGATGCTGCATTCTCAGCAAATGCAAAAGGTAAAGGCTCTTCAGAGGGATCAAAGAAGAAGCCAAAGAAGAAAAAGTTCACAGGAAGTTGCTTCTATTGTGAAAAGAAAGGCCATGCCATCAAGGATTGCAGAAAGAAGCAAGCTGATGAACGGAATGGGACTGTAAAATCATCATGGAAGAACAAAGAGTCTGCAAACAACACAGAGCTGGAACTTTGGGTAGCTATTGAAGAGGTATGTTCATCTGCTCAAGCTCGTGTTGATGAGCCATGGATTTTAGATAGTGGAGCTTCTCGCCATATGACTAGTAAAAAGGATTGGTATAGTTCCCTAGTGCCTCTGCGGGAAGCCATCAATGTAGTGGTGGGAAATGACTCCAAGTGTCCAGCTGAAGGAACTGGAACCATCTCTTTTATCACTTCTCCAGGTGTTGAGAAAAAGTTATCCGATGTTCTCTATGTACCTACACTCAAAAGAAATTTGTTGTCAGTTTCTGCAATAACAGATCGTGGACTCGAAGTTCACTTCAATAAGAGTGGTGCGGAAATCATGGATTCATCAGGTAATGTTGTAGGTAAAGGCATACGACGGGATAACTTGTATGAGTTAAGTGCTTTAACTGCTACAGAAGATAAAGATGTAAGCAGGTTATGGCACCGACGATTTGGGCATCTCGGATTTGCAGTTTTGAAGGAGATGCAACGAACAGGGATGGTTGCTCATATGCCTGCATTTTCAGAGTTGCAGGAACCTTGTGAAGCTTGTATGATGGGCAAGCAACAACGAAAGGCATTTCCAAGAGAGACCAACAATCGATCTCAAGCTCCTCTAGAGTTGGTACATGCTGATCTCTGCGGTAAAATGTCTACACCTGCTTTAGGAGGATCTTTCTACTTCTTGCTGTTAGTCGACGATTATAGTAGAAAGATGTGGGTTTATTTCATTCGAGAGAAGGCTGATGCTTTTGAAAAATTTAAAACGTGGCATAAGTATGTAGAAAATGAATCAGGAAGGAAATTGAAGAAATTTAGAACAGATAGAGGAGGTGAATTCTTGTCAACAGAATTCAACAATTACTGTAAGGAGCATGGTGTGAAAAGGCAACTTACCACAGCTCATACACCCCAACAAAATGGCGTTGTTGAGCGCAGGAACAGGACAGTAGTTGAAATGGCTCGTTGTATGTTGAAGGCTCAAGACATGCCTGATTCATTCTGGGCAGAAGCAGTCAATACAGCAGTCTACATCCTCAATCGAAGCTACACAAAAGCACTGAAGGGGATGACTCCTCAAGAAGCATATTCTGGTAAAAAGCCTTCAGTTTTGCATTTCAGAATTTTTGGTTGTTTCTGTTATGCACATATTCCTGATTCAACAAGATCAAAGTTGGATTCAAAAAGCAAAAAGTGTGTCTTCCTAGGATATAGTGAAGAGTCTAAAGCATACAGGTTATGGGATCCTGAGGCAAGGAAGATTTTTGTCAGCCGAGATGTGGTGTTTGATGAACGACCACACTTAGTAGAAGATAAAGGTAAATCTACTATCTCATCAAGCGGAGAAATATCTCACCTTGTGCCTATCAAAAGACAGGTTAAAGTTGAGGAGGAGGAAACATCTGATGGAGAAATTTCCTCAATAAAAAGCCAACCAGTTGTAGTTGCACAGCGTAAGCCACTACCGAAGTGGGCACAACAGCTCTTTGATGATCTTAATCCACATGTAGATGTACCAGAATCATCATCGGATGGATTACGAAGATCAAAGAGAATAGAGGAGCAAAGAAGAGCCTCAGAACACATTGTTAACATGGCTCTAATGGCAGATATCATGGGTTCGATAAAGGAACCTACCACCATTGAAGAAGCCATTGATGATCCAGATTGGAGAGCGGCAATGCAGTCTGAGTATGATAGTATACTCAAAAATGATACATGGGATCTAGTCGACTTGCCGCCAAAGAAGAAGGTAATAGGTACTAAATGGATTTGGAAAGCTAAGTATAAAGCTGATGGAACATTAGAAAAGTATAAGGCACGATTAGTTGCACAGGGTTTTTCACAAATTGAAGGATTTGATGTTCAAGAAACTTTTGCACCAACAGCACGCATGACAACTATTCGGACGGTACTTGCAGTAGCTGCACAAAAGTCTTGGCCTATTTTCCAGATGGATGTCAAATCTGCATTTTTGAATGGTCACCTCAAGGAGGAGGTATATGTATCTCAACCACCAGGTTTTGAGGTGCCCAATTCAGAAAATAAAGTCTGCAGGTTGAAGAAAGCTTTGTATGGACTTAAGCAAGCTCCACGGGCTTGGTACCAACGAATAGATCATTTTTTCAAAAATATGGGTTTTGAAAGAAGTACTTCTGATGCTAACTTGTATGTAACGAAAAGGGATAGCAAGCTAGTTGTTGTCATTGTATATGTAGATGATTTGATCATTACAGGAGATCATCAGGAACTCATCAATCAAACTCGGATCAGCTTGGGAACTGAGTTTGAAATGACAGACTTAGGTCTACTCCATTTTTGTCTGGGAATTGAAGTATGGCAAAGGAAGGATGGCATTTTCATCTCACAACAAAAATATTCCAAAGAAATTCTCAAGGCATTTGGAATGATGGACTGCAAACCAACTAGCACACCTATGGAGGTAAATCATAAGCTATCTATGGATGATAACATGCCTGATGTAGATGCTAAGAAGTATAGGAAGCTCGTTGGAAGTCTTATTTTTCTGTGCAACACTAGACCAGACATTTGCTATGCTGTTGGAGTGTTAAGCAGGTTTTCCAACAAACCTAAGGAGAGTCACTGGAATGCTGGAATGCGAATTCTAAGGTACATTGCAGGAACCTTGGATTTTGGTATTTTGTATACCACAGGTGATACACTCCAAGGATATTGTGATTCAGATTGGGCTGGAGATTGTGATTCTAGAAAATCAATTTCTGGATATTGTTTCTCACTTGGTTCAGGAATATTTTCTTGGGTAAGTAGGAAGCAACCAACTCTCGCACTCTCCTCCACTGAAGCAGAGTACAAAGCAGCTTGTTTTGCTTCTTGTGAGGCAGTCTGGTTAAGGAGAATTCTTGCAGATCTTGGCTTTCCATCAAATATGCCAACTGTACTCAAGTGTGATAATCAAAGTTGTATGGCTATTGCAAAGAACCCAGTATTTCATGCTCGCACCAAGCACATAGAAGTACAGTACCATTACATTCGTGAGCTAATTGAAGATGAAATTGTGGAGCTAGAATATTGCCCAACAGAGGCAAATTGTGCTGACATATTCACTAAAGCACTTGGAAGAGAGCAGCTCAACAAGCATCTTCAACAGATGGGCATAGGACCGAGACCTACTTGATTTATCATCGGTAAACATTGAGGGGGGGTGTTAGTATATGATCAATGTCTACCCCTCATGATTGTATGCACATTTTGTAAGGCCCCCTTTATGAGGAGAAGCCAAGCATGCATTACCCAATTGATGGGAATCCCAACTTGAATGTTGGATGAAGGTCATATTGGACCATGTAAGATATTATAAGGAAAGGGAGTTATCAGGATCCCCAATTGTGGGGTCCGGGGCAGCGGTGAGCAGCCCTGGCTGGGGGGTCCAAGGGGGCCAGCGGGCCCCCTGGTGGGGGTCCGGGGGCAGCGCCCCCGGCGCGACGGTAAAGGGAATATTCCATGGAATATTCCCTGTCGGAGTCAGAAATCATTTATATTTGTTAGGTCAGTTCAACCAGTCTAAGCCGTGTATGGCAATTACGCGGGCGGTGGCCGCCCACGCTCTACCGCCCATGTATAGCCGTCCATGGCAGGCCACCCATGATCCTATATATACATGACTTCTGCACTACCTAAGACATTGAGTTGAGCCAGCATACCTCTACCTTGTATCTCCCTATCTAGAGTTGTCTAGATCACCATTTAAGCTCTACCTTGAGAGCGCACGGGTGGACAACGCCATCATCTTTGTACTTGTTGCTAGTAGAAAATTGTTGAGATTCTCCTATATCTGTTATCTTCTCTGTTATTGCTCCTGTGTTATATTGCGTAACTATTGTCTTACATGAACAACAATCAAGAAATCGGATGATAAAGTAGTGAAATGTATTTTTGTTGGGTACAGTTCTGAAAGCAAAGGCTATCATCTATATCATCCATATACTAAATGCATTTTGGTTAGTCGTGATATTGTTTTTGTGGAAGATGCTATTCAACTGTTATTTTCATGTAGTAAGGAGACATCTTATAGCTCCAAAGACATGTATGATATTTTGCTACCTCTTTTTACCGATGGATAGTCTAGTGCTTTTCCTAATGAGGCAACTTCATAGCCTTTGCAGGTTTCACATGACGATGCAAATCATTCCATTTCTGATGCAGATTTCACGTGATGATGCAAATCGGCCATGACACACCCACACAAAGCTAGTTATGATTTGCCGCCTAGCCATTATTCGAGACTCCTCTAAAGACTCATGTGTCCTTCAAATGACACCCCCTTCACCCTCTTCTACCAATGTGGAGTAAATCCCATAAGAATGCCATGTGGCATTCTCTATCAAACCCCCATATAATATCATGTGATATTTCCTTCCCCTTAAAAGCATTTTTTCATCCTCAAAAATGTAGATGAAATGTCTGTAATGGTAGAAGAAAGTGCTCGGACTCCCTTGAACCCCATGTACTCTATGTACATGGTAATATTTGTGTGTTGTTTCCCCATATCCTTCCCCTTAAGAAGCCTCATATTAGATCATGTAAATGGTGGGAAACCATCTGAGTGGTGTCTACTATCTCCTATGTACACTTAATGTCCAAACTATCACTCCCATGACATACAACATCCTCCAGATGACCTAAGTCCATATGATGTATCCTCGATGGAGTAATAATATGAAAAACAAGTGCACAGTGTAAAGATTATAGACTTGGCATACTATAATGGAGATAATAAACCATAGAATTCTCTAATATATAGAACAAAGTCCCATAATAAGTGACTCCAAACCCATCTAAGACTAAATGATAGATTGTCCGCATACCACTCTAGGTCTTCCTAACCTTGAGTGTACTCACAAATAATAGTTTAATCTAAACCACCTTGTGATCTATGCAAATCCATCATCTAGATCATATATAAGAGTTTCATAGTAGTAACATGCCATCTCTACATTTCACCAACCAAGAAGTTTGTGGTTTGTCATTGTTTAGGTTGGACTACCTTCTATTGGAAGAGCATCTATTGGCACTAGTGCAAACTATAAAATATTTTCTTCCCTATAGTTTGCCATATGAATGCAAAAAACATTCCCTTTGAGATTCAGATAATCCCTAATTACCCAATTTCCTAATTCATGCTCATACATCATGCTCATGATGTAACACCAACTAAGATTTTGGTATCCCAATAGGTTAGATATATCCATATCTCCTAGCAACAATAACTCTACTCTCAATCTCACTAATGTCAATAACTAGATCATCTCATCTAGTCAAGGACCGTCACTGGAAATAAACATAAGTACTTCTCTCTAAAGTGTCCATGTGAGACTCAATCTAACCACCATGATTAAATAATCTCACTATTGCCTTAGATAGAAGAGTGCCATTCCTATCCAAACAATCTAGAAGTGAGAAAGTGAAATTCTCTCTCTCTCTCTCTAATCTCATCTAAGGAAAAGAGCTCTAGTAGTGGAATCTATTCAACTTTCCCTTTCCCTTTGAAAGAGATTCTATTGAATTAATTTGCTCTACTCATCCATAACTAAGAACATGTTTTTAATTTCTCCATACTTTTCCTTCCAAAATAGTGGAGAATCAAACTCTCATATGAAGGAAAATTATATTGAAAAGTAGAGTAAATGAATTCCTTTTGAAATGTAGACTAAGAGATGTTTTCTAAACACCCCTACTCGAAATGAAAACATTCTCGATTCTTCACCTATGAAGAAATCATATTTTCCTTTTCCTTTTCTCTTTCAAGGAAGGGGAGTTAACGTGAGATCTCTAAGCTAGAGTGAGATCACTCCCAGAACTCCAAGCTAATTCCCTCTTTCTCCTTTCCTTAAAAGAAAAACTTATGAATTCATTTGCTCCTCGCTTCCATAGCTAATGCATAATCCCTAATTACATACATTCTTGTGAAGATGGAGAACAAATCTCCCCTAACTAATGAAGGTGTAGATAATGAAGAGTGGAGAAAACAAATTCCTTCTAAGGCTCAAAGCCCTCTACCAAAATGGTTAGCAATGATGTATATCCATACTAAGTAGCTATCTCTACTAACCACCCTCTATGCATGGATCTATATGATCCAATGAAACTCATGGAATTATCCTTTTTGAAAACCTTAAAATGAGTATGTGATACCAATGGTGATAAAATCACCTATCACATTCTCTAATAAATCTTCCTCAAATGATGAAAGATAATTCCGAGTCCTAAGGAGATATCTACTAAGAGCTCTCCTCTGATCTAGTGAGACATGATGCCATGAATGATGAGTCCCTTGGCCATAGAAGAAGAGTGCTCAAAGGGAAGTCCATTCCATCGTTCCATACGAGTGGAATATTCTTCCAATTCACGGTGTCACACCTACACTAAACCAAATATATATTCCATATATATGCAATGGAATATGAAGGTGGACTCTTATGAATCCCATATCCTAAAATCATGTCAGTGGACTCAAATGAGTCCCATGTCCTTGAAGGGTTTGATAGAGTTCCACATGGCATTCTTATGGGATTTACTCAACATTGGTAGAAGAGAGTGAAGGGGGTGTCATTCGAAGGGCACGTGAGTCTTCAGAGGAGTCTCAGATGATGACTCGACAGCGAATCATATCTAGCTCTATGTAGGTGTGTTGTGGTCGAAACGGAAGGCAAAAAGAAGCTACATCCCAACATTGGTATCAAGGCATTGGTCTTAAAAATGCAAACGTTGTAGGGTAGGGGATTCAAACCCTCACCAACTTCATGGATGACTTCCACTCTATCCAAGGTGACATTGCCTCTTTGATGATCTATATATTCAGCAGCACATGATAATATTACAGTTAGATAGAGCTATGCATGAAGGACAAGCTATGGAAGGGTTTTCTCTTGGCTCTTTGAGAACCCCAAAGAGAAAGATGGCATAAAGATCTTCTCTGATGATGGGAGGAATGAGAGGGGAATTTTGAAACAAAAGAGCAATTGACATATTTGGTCGTTCCTAAGCACATGGAAGTGAAATCTATAGGGAAAGAGTCAACTGGAAGTGCCATTTGGCTACTCTCAAGAGCAAAGGTAGCTTACTCCATTTTGTGGAGCTCGAACCCCATTAACATCATCAAGTACCACAAAAGAAGAGGAAAAATCCTTAGCTCCTATGAAAGACAATGATGAAGGTGGCACCGAAGAGGAAGGTTCGATGGACCCAAAGCCATCAAAAGAAGTAATGAGACAGGTAGAAGGACTAGTCTTTGCTTGCAACCTTGAGGCTTCAATAAGAAGAAGTTATGCCTTCAACTTCTAGGTTTGAGTATTTTTGAATTTTTGTAAGAGTTTCATTTTTGAGAAGGATAATGAAGGATTAAGGGATTAAGATCTTGGATGGAAATCATGTGTATGGGGAGTATGAGGTATATACTCTCATCTTGAGTTGAGGACTCAATCAAAATATAAGAAAGCATAAGTTGGTACCTCCAAAATAGCCTACTTCCATGATTTTTGTATAATTTACAGGTGCTATTTTGGATAAGTGGCCATTTGGGGAAAGGGAAATGAAGCAGGATTTTTCTTCGTTTGATATGAAAAATTATGCATACCTATAGTTTAGTGTATTGAATTTCATATAAGATTAAGAAATACAAAATATAACTCAGGTAGGATGGGAGTTTGAAGCTCCACAAAACCCCCTTCCATCACTCTTTGAGAAAAAAATTCAGCACCTGAATTTAAGAAATTCCCATTTTGGAAGAGGGAAAAACAGGTATATTAAGTATGGATGGATGGAAAAAAATACATATACTGAGAGCATCTTATATGGAATCCACAATGGAATCATTAGATTCATAAGAATAATAAGTTAAGGAGTAATCTTTTATCCTCAAAGACCCCCTTTCTGCACTTTTTGGAAAAAATTTCAGATGATAATTTTTGTCAAACTCCACTTTTAGGAGTAAGAAAAGAGATCATTTAAGAGGCTTCCCATGGATTAGTGCATACATACATGAATTATGGTGTATTTATTACCATGGAGAATGAGGAATCCAAGAAAAATTCACATTTGGAGTGGATTAAAAACTTGCTAAAATCTCCCATTTAACTTTTTGCATGAAAGCAAAAATCTTGATTAAGGCCTCTTTTGGGGAGTAAATTAACATGCGTGAAGGGAGGATTTAGAAAGCTGAAAATAGGTCCAAGCATCTTCATACACTAATCTCTCTGGTTATGGAGAGAATTCAAGGATTTTCATGATGGAAGAATGCTTTTGTGCACTTAAAAAATCACATTTTCACACTTTTTCCAACCCCTCTACCAGTCCACTAGTTTGGCATGTCATGCTTGGAGAGGCCATATCTTGGATTAGAAAACTCCAAATTGGATGTGCTATGGGTCATTTAAAAGAGCACAAAGTATAATTTAAGTTTATCAAAAGAAATTTCAGAAATTATGTTTTTTTCTAGGTCTGTGGAGGTCTCGAAAATCTCAACAATTTTGGGCAACTTCTGAGTGCCATATTTTACAAACCGGGAAGGAAATTGCAGTGATTTCACATGGAGCCACTTGCACATGATAGATATCTCATTTCATGATTATTTTCAGGTCCTAAAAAAGCTTTTGCAAGCCTAAAGAGGGATTATAAATGCATTTTTTGAATAAATTTTCATTATTTTGGTAATCATCTGACCATGCTTTATGTTTGAGGAAGTGACCCGATGTTTTTGGACACTTAAAAGTTTATGTTAGGACTTGAGGATAAACATGCAGAGGTCTTGAGGTTTATCAAAAAGGATTGGATGCATGCAATTTCAATATCAAACCATTCGGGGACGTATAGTTTACATTTTCAGGCATTTTACTTTATATTATGGCATGTTTTGTATGTACATGCATGGATTGGAATGCATACATCAAAGTTGATCATTTTTCTAATTCTACAGGTATGGATCAACTTGTTAGGAGTACACTTTTTGATTGTTTGCAAGAAATATGGTTGTAGGAACTTCATGGTTATGCAACAAAGAGATTTTTGCTAGCATTTGTTTTGATATTTTTGCAGATTATGGAGTCCATGTATGAGTTTATAGCGTGCATGCCGTGGGCTTGCCAAGCCCTATGTTATATTGCATGGGCCTGTGTCCCATTGAGTTAATAGTTAAAATTTTTTGGACTCCGTTTCCTTGAGGAAATGCAATTGAAATTATTCCCACCTCATGGCCTTATATACGCACTTACCTTTAGGTAAGAATGTTATGGCATGGTAACATGCCTTTTCTGCAAACATCAATAAGGTGTTGGCATGCTTATAAGCATGTATTTGATGGACTTAGAACCATCAAAGCATTATAGATAAGGCAACTTCTTTATTAATAGGATCCCTACACATAATCCTTATGGATTTAGACCATAGGATTGCAAAGGGGAAGGAGATATATCTTCACCATTAGGAATGTGCACAAGCAATCCTATAGGTTATAGGAAGTTGCATAGAGGCACAAGAGATACATTTATGATCACCTCCACAGTAATGAAGATTTACTTATCTTCACAAGAGTCTCATAGTATGAGTAGGAGACTATGGGGTATCATGATGAATACCCAAAGAGTGACTAGTTTCACTCATGCACATCACTTCAGTAAGTAGTGAAGCATTTCTACTATGATGGAGAGTGTTAATCTCCAAAAGAAGAAGTTATCCTTGAAGTTAGAGCACCTCTATATCAAGAATAACTTAAAACTTTCACCAATTTGGAGGATCAATACTCAAGTACCAAAATCTTGAACAAATTGTGAA
Source organism: Ceratopteris richardii (assembly GCA_020310875.1). Classification (NCBI taxonomy): domain Eukaryota; kingdom Viridiplantae; phylum Streptophyta; class Polypodiopsida; order Polypodiales; family Pteridaceae; genus Ceratopteris; species Ceratopteris richardii. Next base: position 94,844,173 of record CM035436.1, read on the forward strand.
GAAGATGTCTACACAAAAACTCTATTGCACATAATTCATTCATTGACTTATCAAATGTGTAAAGTTTTTTATAAAACTTTGTACAAGGTGTGGCCTAGAGTTTATGCACCTCCTCCAAGTTAAATCATTCCAAAAGACTTAGTAGATCTTGAGAAATGATCTCAAGAAGTCACCTATGTCTAAAACTATAGTTCTTAATAGTTGACTTTGACACCTATAACTTCTAAATCTTGTTCTCCCAAACTAGAACCTGTTTATGCAAGTTCTTTTAGCCATAGATTTCTTACCTCCCGAATTAGATTCTGACTCGTCATTTGTGCAAAACTTTACACTATGCACTGAGAACTAACTATTTCTTTGACCATCGGGATTGGGCCTGTTTCAGAAGACACTCAACACTTCCTCATATATGAATGTTCCTACTCATAATTCTCACAGCCTGTTAACAATTAGGCTCCCAAACTTTAACCATAGACTCACAACTATAGAATTAGACACCTACAAAAGGATTATTGAATTGATCAAACACAGAAGGACAAGACACAGAAAAATTGGGTGCAACTTTTCTTCATTACTCAAAAGTTTTCCATCTGGATGAGAGAGCTATCTTACACACTTCACAAGTGTCTTATGACTTCTAATTCGCTTCAATTCTTGTTCTCTCACACTCTCTCATATTTTCCCCAACATTTCTCCTTGTATATATAGGAAAATATGTACAAGCTCATAACCATACAAAAATATAAGTGAGCTAACTCTAAGTTAATGTACATATGTATACATATCTTCATTCTCTGAACATATACTTTCTTCATGCTTCATGACTTGATCTTTTCTTCAATCTTTGACTTCAAAACTTCATCAAAACTTCAATTGTTGATTGTCTTGCACCAACAGCTCCCCCTGAATCATCAATTGAGGTTTTCTCTAACTTCTTTATACCTGCCATGTCTTTGAATCTCTGTAGCTTTGGTCCATCCAAGATTTTGGTTAGCATATCAGCTATCTGATCTTTTGTTGAAGTACGTATAACTTCAATCTCTTTATCCATCACCTTCTCTCTTAGAAAATGATACTGAATCTCAATGTGTTTATTCCTAGCATGAAAAACAGGATTAGCAACTAAATACAATGAACTCATGTTATCTCCATGAATAGTGGGTGTACTCTGAATGATGTCAAAACTCTTCATTAGAGTCTTAAGCCATATGACTTCCTTTGTAGCCTCAACCATACCTTTGTACTCAGCCTCTATGGATGATAAAGCAACTGTATGTTGCTTCTTTGAACACCATGAAATTAACTTATCCCCCACATAACACAAGTATCCATAAGTTGATCTCCTATCATCAGGATTACCTGCCCAATCTGTATCACTATATATCTTGATGTTTGTATCTAATGTAAAACCATAATACAAACCTTCTTTGAGTGTGCCCTTAATGTACCTCAACACTCTTTGTCCTGCAACCCAATGTTCTTTCCTAGGACAATGCATGAATTGAGATAATACTCCAACTGCATATGATAAGTCAGGCCTAATTAATGTAGCATATATCAGACTACCAACCAAACTTTGATATAGCTTCATGTCCTTGAATTCTTCTCCTCCATATCTGCTCAATTTGTGATTAAAGGTTGGAAATTATGTCAATTAGATGTGAAGAATGCTTTTCTAAATGGTTATATTGCAGATGATGTTTTCATGGAGCAACCACTAGACTTCAGAGATGAAAAGTATCTAGATCATGTATGTAAGCTCAAGAGAGCTTTGTATGGTTTGAACCAAGCCCCAAGGGCATAAAATTATAGACTTGTGAAGTTCTTGAAGGAACTTGGTTTTCAAGTATCTAAAGCAGATAGTAGCTTGCTTGTTAAAGCAAGTGTTGATGGGTTCATTTACATGTGCATATATGTTGATGGTATAATTCTTACAAGTACAGATGAGAAAGGAATTCAAAACCTAACGAAGCAAATGGAGAAAGAGTTCAAGATTAGTGACTTGGGAGATTTGTCATATTTCTTGGGCATGGATATCTCATACACTCAACGTGGAGTGTATGTAACTCAAGAAAGGTATTTGAAAAACTTGTTGATCAAGTGCAATAGCTATGAGTGTCTTGATGGTTCTCATCTTTGCCACATAACTATAGCTCTCATCATAATCTATACCATATGTCTGAGTAAATCCTTTCACAAAAAGTCTAGCTTTATACCTAGACACACTTCCATCTGCAAAGCTCTTTGTCTTATAGACCCATTTGCATCCAATGATCTTCTGAATATTTGGTTTAGGAACCAAATCCCATGTGTCATTCTCCATCAATGCATCATACTCTTCTTGCATAGTTTTCTCCCAATTTTCCTTACCTTTTGCCTCTTCATATGTAGAAGGGTCTTCATCTGCCTTTACCATATAAGCATAATCTTTAGTAGCCAAAAAAGAAGTGTCATAGCTATACCTTGTAGGTTGCCATTTGTGTCTTGATGACCTTCTGAGTTTTCCACTCCTTGAGGTTTCTGGTTCATCACATTCTGGATCAAACCTTGGCACTTCTTCAAATTCAACCTGTACTTCATTGTTCTCTTCTTCATCAAATATCTGAACCGTTGATTTACATTTCTTTTGATTCACAACTTCCTCATTACCTGCATAAATATTGATTGTACCTACATACCAAGTACCTTGCTCATCAAATGTAACATCCTTTGATACAAGGAATTGTTTCGTGGATGGACTCCACAACCTATATCCCATCTGCTTATCATCATATCCAATGAATACATACTTTTCAGCTTTAGGTTCCAATTTGTGCCTCAATTGAGATGGCACATATGCATATGCTAAACATCCAAATACTTTGCAATGATCTAGAGTAGGTCTCTTACCCCACCATGCTTCATATGGTGTCATACCCTAAAAATCTTTACATGGTAATCTATTGACCAAATATGTAGCTGTATTTATAGCCTCAGCCCACAAATAATTGGGACATTTTTCTCCTTCATCATGGATCTTGCAAACTCAATAAGAGTTCTATTCCTCCTTTTTGCTACACCATTTTGTTGAGGAGAGTACCTACAACTAACCTCCCTTTTTATACCTGCATTCCACAAGTAATCACTGAACTCATTAGAGAAATACTCTCCCCCTCCATCTGACCTTAGTCTCTTCAACTTTTGACCTGTGATTCTTTTTGCATACACATGATAATGCTTGAATGTATTGAATACCTCTGATTTATCTTTGATCACATAGATAGTGATCTATCTGGTAGCATCATCAACATAAATTACATAATACCTTGAACCATTGATACTAAAATCATTTGATGGTCCCCACACATCTGTGTGTACCAACTCAAGCTTCTCTGAATACATAAAACCATGCTTGTAATAAGATTGCTAATGAGCCTTACCTAATTGACATGCCTCACATCTGTATGTCATATGTTGACCTGCAACATTAGGCAATCCTAGCACTGAACCATTGTTAACCATATCTTTAATACCTCGTTCATTAAAATGTCCAAGCCTTTTGTGCCAAAGATCTAACTCAGAGATCTTATGTCCTCCATAGGTGAACAAGGTATGACCAACATTACCTTGAATCTTCAATGTGAACAATCTTCCTTCTTTCTTCCCTGAAACAATTTGTTTATACCCATTGTTAGGGTCTTCCACAAAAAGTCCATTAGTGAACCTAACTTCATAACCTTTTTCAACAATTTGTCCTATACTTATCAGATTCTTTGGAATTGTAGGAACATACAAAACCTTAATCAAGAGAGTACTTCCATCCTTGGCCTTCGATGATCCAATTGACTTCACATTGTGCTTTGTATGATCACCTGTTTGAACTACATGATTAGTTACCTTATTTTCCAAATCAGTCATCAATGCTATGTTGCCACTCAGGTGATTACTACACCCTGAGTCAATGTAGAAGACTCTTTGGTCTTCACTTTGCCTTTCACAAGTTGAATTCATAATCAATGTTGAGCCCTCCTTCTGATCTGAAGCATAATTGCAGTAGGTATTGTTGTATTGTTGGCTTTGGAATCCTCTACCTGCATTTCTTCCAAAATAACCTCTACCTCTGAAATTACCTCTTTGATTTCTTCCACCTCTTCCTCTTGAATTAAAATTTTGATTATATCCACCATTATTCTGAGTATTATGCCAACAATTATGAGCTAAGTGATTTGTCGTACCACAAATCCAGCAAGCTTTAACTCCATCTTTATTACTTCTATCTCTTCCTCTACCTTTTCCACCTCCTCTTCCTCTTAGGAAGTTAGCTTGGCTAGTTGTACCTTCATCTTCATTTTCTAGTTGCTTCCTTTTGCTATTCTTCTTTTTATCCTTTGAATACATTGCTTGATTTGCACTCTTATCACTTTCACCTTTGACATCCTACTCAAAGGTTAGCATGTGTCCTAGCAACTGATTCAAATCAGGAGTAAAATGATCTAGTGATAATTCAGTAGACAAAATTAATGGTTTCCATTTGTCATCACCTCTCAAACCTGTGAGGATTTGCCTTACCAATTTATCCTCCTCAATATCTTCATCAACTATTCCTAATGCATCTGCAATGTCCTTCATCCTTGTTACATAATCTGAAATGGATTGAGAGGCCTTCTTCTTGAATGTGGTAAACTCTGCCCACAAGGATGCCTTCCTTGACTTTGTGGTGTTTTGGAGATGCTCCTCCAAAGCATTCCATACATCACTTGCACTTTCAAGGCCTCTAATGTGAGGTAGAAAGTAGTCATTAACTCCCATATAGATAATGCTCCTAGCTTGAGCATCTCTCTTCATCCAAGTCTTCAAATCTGACAATTCATCCCTAGTTGGAACACTAGGATCTCTGAACTGTGGCTTTTCTTCTTCACTTGTGATATAACCTATCAAGTCTTTTCTCATAAGATGAGCTTCCATCCTCATTGACCATGCTGGATAGTTCTCTCTATCCAATTTCTCTATTTGAAGAGAATCTCCCATCCTTTCTTCACCTGTGTATTAAATTCTTCAACCTTTATAAGAAATAAGTGCCTTTGCTTTGAATGAAGTTCCTTTTGTCTTCCTTGATATCTTCTGACCTCCTTCTCAAGCTTTACTTTCAAGCTTTCACCTTCTGTATCTTGAAATGTTGAATTCTTTATAACTGCAGCAGTCGGGGTCCTCCTTTCTTCAATTTTGATGCTTCCTGCTCTAATACCACTGATGGAGAGTGTTAATCTCCAAAAGAACAAGTTATCCTTGAAGTTAGAGCACCTCTATATCAAGAATAACTTAAAACCTTCACCAACTTGGAGGATCAATACTCAACTACCAAAATCTTGAACAAACTGTGAAGAAGATGGGCACAACTTTTCTTCATTACTCAAAAGTTTTACATCTGGATGAGAGAGCTATCTTACACACTTCACAAGTGTCTAATGACTTCTAATTCTCTTAAATTCTTATTCTCTCACACTCTCTCATATTTGCCCCGATAGTTTTCCTTGTATATATAGGAAAATATGTACAAGCTCATAACCATACAAAAATATTAGTGAGCTAACTCTAAGTTAATGTACATATGTATACATATCTTCATTCTCTGAACATATACTTTCTTTCATGCTTCATGACTTGATCTTTTCTTCACTCTTTGACTTCAAAACTTCATCAAAACTTCAATTGTTGATTGTCTTGCACCAACATACTACACTACTAAGGAAACCAATTAGATGGGATCATAGAGATGGGTTTCATGACAGAGCATTGATGGGTGCTTATGTGATTTGAGTGATGGTTAGGAAGGCCACAGGCATGGCACTAGCTCTATGATTTAGAGCATAGATCCCTTAGTCAAGAATATTTGGGATACCCAATACATATATGTATATCGGGATCTACAGAGAGGTACTTAGACCTTGTCTTCGTACCTAGGAACAAGATAGTATGGAATAAGAAAGGGATATCCACTATCACACTTTCCCTCATAAGGCTCTAGGTGTTTTGTAACCCTTAAGTGTACTCATAAGTATTAGTTTTGGTAGTAAACTTTCATTGTGTAACTTTTAGATTCATAAATCAATACTAAATATAAGATATGTGTGCTTGAGAGATAAAATCTCTACATCTCACTATCCAAAATATTTCTGGTTTCATGTGTAAATGAAAATGAATAAAATTCCTTGGAAGGACCCCTTTGCACTATAATGATAACTCCAATTACTTCTCTTCCATTTATTTTGAGTTTTAAATTTATAAGCATTTGTAGTTGAGATTCATCTTAACATTGGTACTAATCTTTATAGATGGTGCTAGCCCATAATCCTAATGACTAATCACAATGTAAGAGATTTATTCTCTTATATCGCATATATATCCTTAACTCTAATAATCGAAACGTTTCCATGTCAACTACTAGACCTCCTAGACTAGTCATAGACCATAAATGTATATAGATAGAAAAAAATCTATCCTTTGAGTCTTCAAGTGGTATTCAAGCCAAGCATTATGTATATATGATATCCATTTCCCCCAATATATAGTGCCACTCCTTACTAAGTGGTTTAAGATAAAATACTTTCTAGCTTCCACACGGGTGTAAATATCCTCTAAAATATTTGTTTCTTAATAAGAGGAAACTCTCTATGATGAACATTACCTATGTATTGATCTAAACATGCAACATGCTCTAATGAAAAATATTATCGATAAAATCTAGCATGAGTGTACATGATCCATGGAGATTAAATCCCTAGTAACATACTCAAATGGAAGAATATAATCCCTAATCTATGGAAGATAAAAGCAATCCCTAAGAAGATGTCTATTCAAAACTCTTATCTTATGGGTATTGCTACCCATGGATAATGAGTTCTTTTCTCCTTCATCATGGAACAACATTTTCTCAAATGGAAATAGTTCTCATCATCCCATAGTATTGAATTCCATCTCCAATCCATATATACACATAAAAATTAATTAAGATATAAATTTTGTATCTAGGATGGAAGTACTCTCATAGAATCTATTATAGTGGACTCTCATAAATCTCTTGTCATTGTTGCTAGATTAGCTTGGCATAAAAAAGCGTTTGGTTATGATATCCCGTAATATAGAAAAATAACTAGTGATTAGTGACCAAGAGTAATTTAAGATACTTTTGTACACCTCATCTTGCATTGGGTACCCCAAACTCCTATCTAAAAAGCAATATATTCTCTATATCATGAAGATATACCATCTGCCATGGAATTTTTATATATCAATTGAGTTCTATAAGCATCCCTTGATGCTTTCACATGAAGAACCATTGTTATCTTTATGTTGAGAGAATCATTAGAGAAAAGGGGCTTGAGTTTTCGGAAGCTAAAAGTAGAGAAGAATAAACACACTCATTAGAGAAAAGGGGCATGAGTTTTTGGAGGCTAAAAGTAGAGATGAATAAACATCTTTTATCAATTAAGCTCTCTGATTTTAATTAATACAAGAAGATTACAACACGTTTGCTTTTATGAAATATACAAAAGAGTAAAGTAAATATATGTACTCTTTATAGGTAAAAATTTAAGACAAAAAGTAAACCAAAATCCAACAAGGTACTCTCAAGTATGATTTTGTTGGAATTTGAGGTCTGTGGAAGCACGCAAATAGCATATATAAAATCTGGGGGGAAATAGACCTCCCAAAGAGGGAACAAAGTGCCCCGGTGGTCCTAGTGTGTTCACACACATCACTACCTAAATATATCAACAAATCTCCCTTGGGAGTGATGCGGTGAACAAGGAGCTGGCAGTCATGTATAAGGAAGTGCCAAGCTATGTGGAATCAATCCACAAAAGGAAGTAAGCCGAAAGATTTGCGAAAAGCTTCAAATTTCTCCATAGGCAAAGCCTTCGTGAGAAGGTCTGCCAAGCTGATCTCTCCAAAAGAGAACCTCTCCCTGACATAATGATAATACACCTCAATGTGCCAAGCTGATCTCTCCAGAAGAGAACCTCTCCCTGACATAATGATAATACACCTCAATGTGCTTAGTGCGAGCATGGAACACAGGGTTGCTTGCAATTGCCAATGCGCTCTGACTATCAGTGAAGATGGTGGTGGCGGAAGATTGACCAACACCCAAATCAGCCATAAGGCATGTGAGCCACACACACTCCACAGTCGCTATGAAAGCTATCCCATAATCAGCCTCACAATTGGAAGTGGCCATAGTAGGCTACTTCTTGCTGAATGAAGATATAGATGAGCTATGAAGCATGAAGCAAAAGCCACTAGTGGACACACGAGTGTCATAATAACCAGCATCAACCCAAGTAATCAGGTACCACTCAAGTAGCGAAAGATGTGCTTAACCGCCTGCCAATGCTTGACACTTGGGCAATGCATAAATCTCCTCATCTATGAGACAACAAATCGAATATCTGGCGGAGTAATGCATAAGTAAATCAAGCATCCAAGAACTTGCTGATAGAGAACAACATCAAATACATCTCCAACATCATGAAGACTCAATCGTTGTAAACATGTTTCCATAGGAGAGGCAATAGGTTTGTTATCTTCAAGGCCAAAATGCTACAATAATGTGTTAGTATATTTTGTTGAACACAAAGTTATTTCACCATCAACTTGCATAAACTAAATGCCCAAATAATGATGCAAATGCCCCAAATGAGACATCTCAAATGAGGCATGCAAATCAGCCTTAAAATCAGCAATATGCTTCTCTTGAGGACCAGTGAGCAGCATGTCATCAACATAAACAACAATGATCAAAAGCACATCATTTTCATGCTTAACATATAAGGTGCTCTCAATTGTAATTTCCTCAAAACCATGTGCAATCAGATAGGCATGTATCTTTTCATACCAAGCATGTGGTGCTTGCTTTCAACCATATAATGCCTTCTTTAACCTGCACACTTGGTTTTCATGCTCTTTCTACGCCAAGCCATGGGGCTGAAAAACATACACTTCTTCATGCAAGTCGCCATGCAAAAATGTAGTTCTAATGTCGAACTGATGTACATTCCAACCGTGATGAGTTGCAAGTGCACATATGCTATGAACAGTAGTCATTCGGCATGTAGGTCCAAAGGTCTCATCAAAATCAATGCCTCTTTCCTGCCCATAACCCTTTGCAACAAGCCTATCTTATACCTATCAAATGTTCCATCAGGCTTACGCTTCAGCTTGTATACCCACTTAGTGCCAATGGCCTTCTTGCCAAGAGGTAAGTCGCATAAAGACTGACTATCATTTTTCATGATAGCATCATATTCTGATTGCATAGCAACCATCCAATTTTCAGAATTTTGTGCTTCATCAAATGAAACATGCTCATCCTCATCACAAAGACTAGAGGAAGCCATTGCATAGCAATTTCATGCAAAAGAGGCACTATGTATGATATGACAGAGATGCATCTAATTTGCTATCATGCAAAGTCTGCACTAGCCGAAGGCGGATGGCAACTGGAAACAGAAGGCAAAATGAAGCTACATCCCAATAGAAAGTATCATGTGGTTTTAGAATCACTTAACCTATGTGATTAAAAACAAAAAGAGAAAAGCATGTTTATTATCTCCAAACATAAGGGTCAAAATAAATTAGCTTGGAATTCTAGACATTTCATTAAAGTTATCAATCCAAAACAATCACACAAGGAATTGAGCATCAAATCGTGTGAGCTTAAGTCAATTGGATAATAATTGATAATATGGGATTGATGATTTGGAATTTAAGTGCGTAGAAGAAATAGTAGAGATATTTTAGAGATTATTTCCTATTTTTTAGTTACCTTCCCAAACAACTTCTTCATGGGAAGGACATAAGGAAACAATACATGGAGATGATTATGTACATGTTTTACATGGGGTTTAGTTGTAGCATCCATTTTATCTCTTTCTCATAGTCCTTCGAACACCATTGCTAAGGACAACAATGGACTTAAGGGAAAAAACACTCAGGCTGATATTAGAAGTTTCTAGTGCTAACCAAGTGTATGCATCCATGACTTGCAAGAGGAGGTTAGAATCCAATAAAGGGGGTTTCAAGGTGGGGAGATGAATCCAATTTTCACCTCAACCCCGGAATGGCTTTTTGCATGTTCCATCAACATCCTCAAGTGCAACTATATCTACAGGCATAATTTATATGATAAAACAAAAGAGATTCCTAATATGTGTGTTTTCAGAGGATTCTCTCAAGATAACCTTTTTACATTATATTAATGAGTTTTTTATGTTTTTTTTTTCTCATGGTGGCATGAATTTCCTTGATCGTGTCTTCCTTTGTAATCCTTTCTTTATTTGATCTTCTTCTTCAAGGCTCTATATGTTGAATCTATGTCTTGTGAGCATTTCCTTCTGCTCCTTCTTCATATAGGAATGTATGTTTTAGCATAATTCAAAAACCATGAATATACTTTTTTTTATTTCTAAATCCTAATATTTTCTTACTCTAGGAAAAAAACATAAAATATAACTTTAAGGTCATAACCATTTACATCATGGGACTTTGAGTCATATTCTTCTCACAGTGTTAGAGCATATAGGTAATCATACATCCCTGCACGTGGGGTCCTTTTGATGACAACCCCCTATTGATAGAATACTTATACTATTATAGCACTATATGAAATTGATCGTACATGTATATCTACACATATGGCATCACCATAGAATCACTCCCACTCTATGCCATTGATTGTACAATATATCTATGTTGGAGATTGATGTCTACGAAAGCACATGAACATCACAAGGAAGAAGAAGAAGATTGGAGGACTACACAACATTGAATGTATTACAAATTGAATGCCCGAAGATAAGTGACCCATTAGGTTTATGGGTGTTTATATAATCTTGAGGGAAAGAAGATCTCCTAAAGAGGGAAAAAGTGCTCTAATGGATGAGTGTGTTCACACACATCGATACTGAAACATAGCAAAATTCCCCCTAGGAGCATTAGGGTGAAAAGGAGGTGGAACTCATGTATAAGGACATTCCAAATTATGTGGAAATAAATCAATCTGCAAAAGAAAGTAATCCCAAGGCTTTGTAAAAAGCTTAAAACTTCTCCCAAGGTAGAACCTTTGTGAAAAGATCACAACATTATCATGTGTGATCACATAAGAGAAAATTATCTCTCAAGCACCAAACCCTTTCTCGACATTGTGATAGTGCACCTCAATGTGACTTATTTGAGCATGAAGCACATGGTTCCTTGCAGTTGCCAGTGTGCTTTGACTGTCAATAAAGATGTGATGGCAGAAGACTGACCAACACCTAAACTAGCCAAAAGGCATCTAAGCCACACACACTTATTGATCAATAATACGAGCTAATAAGTAATAGCCTTTCTTTGTGGCCAACCATGGTGGGATGTTTAAGTTAATCGTTTTGAAAGCCTTTTCTGCTAATCCACCCCAACCTTTAAAGTGATGATACAAGCATATTTGTTCCAAGGTATAGAGTGACATCTGAGGAGACATTCCACTACTAATCGGATCATGGAAACATTCCATTACTAATCAGATCATGGGAAAATAAGTTACTCTGCAACCATGCCCTGAAATAATACCCAATTGCGTGCTTGAATGTATTAATTTTGGAATAAAATTCTGTGAACACAAAATCCTTGAATTGACTACCACTATATTAAACTTTTTATGAAAATTTTGCTTTTGAACTGTCTGTGCGACTCTACTATCTTCATAAACCTGCACTACTTGCCTATACATTTCCTTTTGCTCTAGTACCATTTGAGAAACTATTTCTCTTTGTTGTACCTTCAGCTGAACGTGATTTTTCCACTCCTTATCTTCCACTTGCATCTTCTTCCCCTCCAATATAATGTGTTCGTGTTTGTCTAACCTGCTCTGCCATCCGCTCTGCAACTCCTGCACTTGTCTTTGCTACATTCGACTTTCGTTAGAATTGAATACTTCATTCACTAGCTTCAGATTAGCACATGAAAACCATTGCATCCTCAAAAAAGCAGTTAATGTAATCTTGGAGCAACAATTATCAATAAAGCATGCCACCACCGAAGACCATGTAGATAAATATGCCTTCTCACGTCTGTGATCAGTAAGGGTACTAATCTGATTTTCAAAATTACTACATTAGATGACAACCAGTCCATATGGGGCAGTTTCCCTTGGAATTTCTTCAAACAAAATCCATTAATCGGTTTTTCCATTCTTGTGCCAAATGCATCCACTAATAGAAAAGTTCCTTGACCTAAATCTGCACAATCTGATATGAACCTTTATATCTCAATGTACGTTTTCCTAGATGAGGCCCTAACTTGGAATTGCACACCATCACCCAATCTCCTTCTTTAAATAACTTAAATTTCACATTCATATTCACCCAAGCTTGTCTCCTTCTCTTAATTACTTCTGTAATGTATGCACTAACCAAACGATCGTCCTCCAACTGAAGAAGATACTTACTTCTACGCTTAACTAAAACTTTAGGAGACATCTTTTCAGCTGTTATTCTCAAACTTAGGACCACAAACTCCATAGGTACTACAACTTCCAATCCATACACCAATCTCAATGGTGTCATATAGTTGTCGCTTTGAACGTTGTTCGGAATGACCATAATATTGAACCAAGTAACAAATCCCAATTTTTCTGATTATCATGCACTAACTTTTTAAGAATATGCATCAAAGTTTTGTTGGTACTTTTTGCTCAACCATTTGCGTGTGGGTGATATGTTGTAGACATTTTATGCATAATCAAATGAGTTCTTGTTAATTCTAAAGTCAATTCATTTAGAAAGTGAGCACCTTTATCACTTAACAACTTGATAGGACAACCAAACCTGGTCATAATGTTGTGGTAGAGGAATTTTGCCACACTTGCTGCCTTATTGTCCTTCAATGCTACTGCTTCTACCCACTTCATACAATAATCTGTAGCTACTAAAATATATCTATTACCATGTTGAGTACTGGGCTTAATGGGTCCAACAAAATCCATACCCCACTTTTGAAAGGGATCCAAAGGTAAAACTAGATGATCACACATCCGATCATAATTATTTGGTTGGCCTATCTTCTCACAAATCACACATGTTTTTGCATACTCATGAGCATCTTTTAATACTGTATGCCACCATAATCCTACTTGTAAAACCTTCTTCCTTGTAATATCTCCTGACAAGTGACCTCCTACTGGACCTGAATGTGCTTCTTGTAACATAGCTGATTGCTCAAAACACACCTCTAAATGACCTCATCCACCCCTTTATTATACAATGCACCAGCTATAACCAAATATGGTCTACTTTTAAGAGCAAACTTCTTTCTTTGATCATGTCTAAAATGCTGAGGTAATGCTCCATCAGTTAGAAACACTAATAATTGATCATACCAAGAATTTGCTTCAGCAATCTGTGCATTAAACAGCTCTATTCATCATTTATACCCGTAGGTGCTTCACCTGATTCCAATCTAGTAAAGTAATCTACCATTGCATGCTCTTTCCCTAGAGTATGAATAATAACAAAATCAAATTCTTGTAATATAAGCATCCACCTAGCCGATCTTCCTATCAATAAATGTTGAGATATCAAGCTCAACATGTGATGATCCAGGATGACACGTACCAGTTTTTCGTTTCTCTGACATGTATAGTGGTCACACCGGTATATGTCAAGGATACTTCATTGAGCTTTATTAGATTTATCTACCGAGAGTGATGGCACATTTGTTTCTGGCCAGCTCACTCATTCGCGGACATTAGGTTTTTCCTTATGTACTGGTCTTTATATATTGCACTGGTTGTATTCTTGTTTTTATATCATTCTTGTACATTCCTTTTATGTAATAGAAGAAGAAGAAGAAGAAGAAGATCATTCTTCCTTGCCTCAATCTGTGTGTGTGCTTCTCCTTGAGAGTGAGAGTGTGTGTGTGAGCTCTCTTCCTTATCTCCTTCCTCGTGACATGGTATCAGAGCAAGCGTGGCTATAGAGAGCTCGTGGAGAAGGCGACGGTGAAGACTACGCGGCAAGGCGTGGAGAAAACGCGATTTCACAAACGGCCTCCGTTTGCTACGAAAATCGCCGTGAAGGTAGAAGACCTCAAAATATTTTCAAGAGTTACCCCTTTAGGGTCACTTGTTTTTGTCAGATCGAAGTTTTGGAGCCATCTCGACCTCAGTTTCGAGCCCGCAAGGTGGGGCCCATAGAAAAACCAAGTCAACTCAGAAATTGTAACTTGCGTTGTGTTTGGCGACACTCATATATTCCAGATTCAGAATTTCAAGCGATTCTGTGTACTGTTGATACACGAAAACTGTGTTTTTTTGAGATCGAACTGTCACGTCATAGTGCGACAGTGTTCAAGCAGAAGTGCTGCTTGTAGTGTGTTGCGGTGTTGTGAATTGTTGCAGAAATGGCAAACGCAGATGGAATGAGTCAGCTTATGAGTGATAAGTTGGACAAGAACAACTTCCATGCTTGGAGATTCAGAATGACGAATTTCCTGATGGGAAAAGGCTATTGGAAGTACATTGAAGGAGAGAATGAAAATGCTCCACAGTTACCAAAAAGGAATCGGACTGCAGAACAATTAAGAGCATATGAGGAATGGAATCAAGGAGCACGAAAGGTAATGTATTGGCTATCTGTTAGCATACAGGATAGCATGATTGGACACATACAGGATGCCAAAACTCCAAAAGAGGCTTCGAACAGTTTGGTCACTTTGTACTAGACCAATACAAAGGCACAGAAATTGCAACTCAAGAACGAGCTGCATACATTGGAGAAAAAGAGCATGTCGGTAAGTGACTACACTCTAAAAATCAAAAGCATATGTGAGTCACTTGCATCTATTGGCGTGAATGTAGATGATGATGATAAGGTGGAAGTGTGCCTTCGTGGTTTAGGAGCTGCATATAAGCAGTTCAGAATTTCTATACAGAACAGGGAAAATATTCTGAATTTTGCTGATTTGGTCTCTATGCTGATCATTGAAGAAAAGAATCTTGGTGAGGATTCAAACTCCCAAGGAAAGCCCAGTTCTGAGCAGGTATTCTACTCTGGCAGAGGAAGAGGCAGAGGTAGAGGTTTTGGAAGTGGAAGAGGAAACAGTAACCAAGACCAAGGTCAACAACAGAATCATGTAGGAGGAAGAGGACAGTTTCGAGGCAAGGGGAGCCAAAGAGGTCGCAAAAATTTCCAAAGAAATGATTCAGGTAATGATAGTAAAGGAATCTGGAATTGTGGTAAACCTAGACACTATGAACGTGATTGCAGGTTAAAGAATCAAAATAACAGAAGGCAGCAAAACAACTATGCATCCACAAGTGCAGATGATTCTGAGAAGCTGTTTATGGTTCAACATCACATGATGAATACGATGTCTGCTGGTGTTTCAAAATCGAATGATAATATCTGGTATGTTGATTCAGGTACTTCAAATCACATGACCAGTCATGCAGAATGGTTTAGTTGTTTGCAGAAAATGCCAGTTCCTGGATATGTTGAAACACGTGATGACACATCGCATCCTATTGAGCATACAGGAAACATAGCATTGTCTATGGAGGACGGAAAGGTAAAACATCTCGCTGATGTGCTGCATGTTCCAAATATAACGAAGAATCTGGTTTCTGTTGGACAAATGGTTGACCAGGGATTACAAGTCAGGTTCAATGCTGATGGGTTATATGTAGAAGAGTACAAGCAGGATGGACGATTGGTTGCCAAAGGAAACAAAGTGGGTAGGATGTTCACCTTAAATGTGAAGATTCCTGAAATGAATGCAGCCATGTTTGCGAAAGGTGCAGGAGTTATTGCAGATATAGAGATATGGCACAAACGGATTGGACATGCAAACTTGCAAAGGCTGAAACTGATGCAGTCAAAGGAGATTGTCCATGGACTACCAAATTTCAAAGTTGCAGAAATGCAAAAGGTATGTGCAGCATGTCAATTTGGTAAACAATCAAGAGCATCATTTCCACATGACAAACATGTTAGTGAGAATGTACTAGAAGTAGTACATACAGATGTTTGGGATCCAGCAAATACCACATCTATGGGCGGTTGCAGGTTTTATGTTACTTTCATTGATGACCATACACGCAAAGTATGGGTATATTTCATGAAAGAGAAGAGCGAGGTGTTTACTCACTTCCAGAATTTTAAAGTTATGGTGGAAAAGTAGATAGGGAAGTACATTCAAACATTAAGATCTGATGGAGGAGGTGAATACATGTCAAATGAGTTCAACAGTTTTCTAAAAAGTCATGGAATTCGGTGTCAGTTTTCATGCAGGTACACACCACAACATAATGGTGTTGCTGAACGCAAAAATAGACATATTGCAGAAATAGCAAGAGCCTTGATGGCTGAGAAGAATATGCCTCATTGTTATTGGGCAGAAGCTGTGCATACTGTTGTATACATCATGAACAGAACTCCGACTGCTGCTGTACATCAAGTTACACCTAAAGAGAAGTTTACAGGTAAAAAGCCAAACTTATCACATCTGAAAGTTTTTGGCTATATTGCATATGTACATGTTCCAGATGAGTTGAGGACAAAGCTTGATCTGAAAGCAGAAAAATGTGTCTTCATTGGATATTCCCTTGAGGAAAAGGGGTACAAATGTTATAACCCACTCACACGACAGGTGAAGGTGAGCAGAGATGTGGTATTTGATGAAATGTCAAGCTTCTATGCAGATGCCAAAGAAGGATTGAATCTTGAACCAAATGACAAAGAAAATGCTGAAAAATCTAGTGCAGAATCTCAAGTTTTGAGTGGATCGGATGCATCACCAAGCAATAGTTCCAACTCAAATCCATGGAGTGGAAGATTGCATGGAAATTTCAGTCCAACAAATTCATCAAATACATCCAAGAAAGGTAAAGAAAAGCTTTCTGCTGGTAGTAAAACAGGTGCAGGTTTTGAAGACGTTGATGGAGATTCAAGCGGTTCAGAAAAGAGTCTTGATGAGGAACTTGGATTGCCCTTTGTGAAGACTCCAGGAGTAAGAAGGGCACATGCAGATGATACAAGAAGAAGTGACCCAGGACCAAGAAGATCTGGGAGGATGCGTAATTCAGTGCAACGATTGACATATGATAGTTACATGGCTCGCCATTGTGCCTACATGACAAAGGTAATACAAGATGCTGAACCTTCTTGTTTTGAAGATGCAATTGGTAACGCAGATTGGGAAAAATCTATGGATGAGGAGATGGCTGCACTTTATGGAAATGATACATGGAAGCTGGTTCCATTGCCCCAAGGAAAGAAATCCATAGGCTGCAAATGGGTTTACAAGGTAAAGCATAATGCTGATGGTAGCATAAGCAGGTATAAAGCACGATTGGTAGCTAAAGGTTATGCACAGACATATGGCATTGATTATGAGGAAACATTCAGCCATGTAGCTAAAATGTCTACTGTCAGAACACTTGTTGCATTAGCTACAGCAAAAGGATGGACTTTGCATCAGATGGATGTGAAGAATGCTTTCCTACATGGTGAGTTACAAGAAGAAGTATATATGGACCAGCCACAAGGATATGAAGATTCAAAGCATCCAGAATATGTTTGCAGGTTGCAAAAGGCTTTGTATGGGCTGATGCAGGCTCCGCGTGCATGGCATGCAAGGATTGCTGATTACTTAACCAGCATTGGGTTTTCTATGTGTGATGCAGATCACTCACTATATGCAAGGAAGGCTGATGATGGCATCACTATTGTGGCTATTTATGTTGATGATCTGATTGTAGGTGGTGATAATGAAGAAAGCATCAAAGAGGTAAAGAAACTTTTTATGCAGGAATTTGACATGAAAGATCTTGGTGTGCTGCGCTATTTCTTGGGCATTGAGTTTATCCATACAGAAACAAGTATATGGATGTCGCAAAGGCAATATGCCTTGAATATGCTGCAAAAGTATAGTATGGCTGATTGTAAGCCAATTTCTATGCCTTTAGATCAGAATTTGAAATTGGATACTACAGTAGGTGAAGCATTGGAAAATGCTACTATGTACAGGAAAATTGTGGGAAGTCTTATATATCTTACAATTACAAGGCCTGATTTAAGCTACACTGTTGGACTTGAAAGTCAGATTATGCAGGTTCCCAGGAAGCCACATTTGGATGCTCTGAGGCGCACTCTACATTATGTGAGTGCTACTTTGGATTATGCATTGTTTTATGAAGCTGGTGTAGATTTGCAGGTTCATGGATACACCGATGCAGATTGGGCTGGTAGTACTCCAGATAGAAGATCTACTAGTGGCTTTCTTTTCTCACTTGGAGGTGCAGCTATTACATGGAGCAGTAAGTAGCAACCCACTGTTGCTTTGTCGAGTACAGAGGCTGAGTATAGAGGTGCTGCAATGGCAGCATGTGAGGCATCATGGTTGGAGATGTTACTTGCAGATTTAGGTGTGGAAGTGCAAAAGACTATCACTATCTATTGTGATAATCTTAGCAGCATACAGTTAGCACGGAACCCTGTTTTCCATGCTAGAACAAAGCATATCAAGGTACATTATCACTTCATCAGAGAGAAGGTATTAGCAGGTGATATTGATCTTGTTTATGTGAGAATAGATGAGCAGGTTGCTGATATTTTCACCAAAGCACTTGGAGTTGAGAAGTTGAAGAAGTTTCGGAAGATGCTTGGATTACAGGATATGGCATTGAACTTGAGGGGGAGTGTTGAGATA